>OY856410.1:1146829534-1147392034 GCA_963693085.1 Alisma plantago-aquatica
ATGCATCACCCCCATCAAGTTTTGGGTTAAAAGAAACCCCACTTGGATTGTAATATTTGTTGATGAGCTAGTCACACAAGTTGGTTTAGCACTACTATCCTATAACGTATAGAACTAGTCCCACCCCGAGAGGTGATGAATAACTATGGCATAATGGAAAATTTGGAAATGAATAATGCTCATGATAAATATGGAATGTGGTTACATTTGACATGATGAATATGTGGTCAATAAGGTTGTCTTACTCAAGGTATGTTTTACCTCATCTTGCCTGCCATATGGTATGGATTGGATAACATACTTGGCATATGATGTCAGATGCAGTAGTTGTTCCTATAGTCCCAGACACCTGAGATATAATCCATTGGTCCTATTGTATCCAAACGCTTCAATTTGTTGTAGTAAGGTATCAATAGTGTCCAACCCTTGAGTGGTATATCATGACATATAATTATATAACTCACATGTAGAAATTGCATCGATGGAATAATAGAAAATATGCCCAAGGACATGTCCTCATGTAATGATATAAATGTTAAATTAAGTAGGTTTTTGTGATCCTTGGTACTGTCAAGCATTATTTTGTTTGTCTGGGGATGGGACCTGTCCTAAAAGGGTGAGTTCACAAAGTGATTTAGGAATTTGAGTTAACATTAAAAGACACTTAAAACTTAAGAGATTAAATTCATGGAGCACAAAAAAACATGCATTGAGTATGATCCCTTGCACCCATGCATACCATCTCTAAGGTGCATGGAGAAAAATCACTAGGGAAGTGACCGATAAGATGGGACCAGACCCAATGAGGAAGGTCACCATGAAATTAATTAAGGAACATAAAGAGAATTGGGTGTGCCCTAAGAGATGAAGGAAATTTGGGTAAGAGAATTCTAAAGGATGCAATGTTCTTAATAGAGTAACCACAAGCAAAATGTGTGATGAAATAAAACATAGTTATGACCTCTTAGTATAACTCTAAGTCAATCCTTAGGTCAAGAAGGGATGAGACAAATGGGAGTAGGAGTTGATTGTTCCCTGAATGTACAAGACCATAGGGTCGAGAGGTAACTACTATGCTTGTCGAGGACCATGAGTGAGGAGATTGGCCACCTTCATGACTTCATGGGGCCCAAGGGGTAAATGTGAGAGGAACTCCCTAGATGAATAAGGATGAGATCATCCTAAAAGTACTGACACCCTAGAGACCTTAAGGGAATGACTAAGGATCATAAATAAGAGTCATGCTAAGACTCAAAGGTTATGAGAAAAGTTTTTCCTATAGGTGTGCATAGAATTATGGGAATGGTGAAAAGTGGAGAATGCCTCAACCTAAATAGGAAATTAAATGGTAATGTGTGGATGCACTATCTCTACTCTTAGAATGAGATGAGCTTCATATTTGGACTGCATCCAAATACTTATTTCATCTTGTTATGAGTGTGAGAGATGAGATAGACACATGCCATATTAGGAATGGAAGTGATATGAGGAATAAATACTTAAGTTGAAATACTTTTAGGTAACCAATAATTCAAGGTATTATCACACCCTTATGGGAGAATATTGAATAAATATTTTGGGAAACCTAGGTGTACAAGGTAACCGCCAAATCAAAATTTCAAAGGAGAATATGCTTATCAAGTGAAATTGAATTCGATGGGTATAAAATGGAATGTGGTGATCAAAATAATGGATGTAAAAATTGAGGTGCCAAATAAAGGTAGACCAAGTCTGACTTGTTGACTGAGCTTGTAACAACCCAGTTAGATGACTTAGAGTTAGTGAGATGAAAGGCTTGATGAAGAAACCACATACACATCTCTTGGTGGTGTGAATAGTGGAATCTGATTTGAAAGTCATGATTGAGTTCCTAAGGATTCCCCTCAAAGATTCAGATAGCAAGAATCTCATGGTTCTAAGTATACGATACACCCTGGAATCATCAAGATGTTTAAAGACTTACAATGCCATTTCTAGTAACTTGGGATGAAAAGAGACATAACAACATATGTAACCACTTGTCTTGCATGCCAGATGGTGAATGCTGAACACCAACCACCCGTGGGTTACTACAACTAGTTGAAATTCTTGAGTGGAAATGGGACCAGAATACTACAAATTTTGTGGTGGGTCTCACCATTACAAAAAAGGTCATGATGTGATATGGGTTGTAGTGGACCACCTAACTAAGTCGTCACTCTTCCTCACCTTGAAGATAACTATCAAGGTGTCAGACCTAGACAAACTGTATGTTAGAGAAAAAGGTCATTTGCATGGTGTTTTGAGTTCAATTATTTCTGATCGTGACCCTAAGTTCACCTACAAGTTGTAGAAGCGAGTGCATGAATAACTCAACACTAGATTGAAATTCAACACAACCTATCACCCTAGAGTGATGTACAATAAAAAAGAATGATCTAGACTTTAGAAGACCTATTGATAGCATGTGTGCTCGATTGGGGTGGATCATGGAAGTAGTATTTTCCCTTAACTGAGTTTTCTTATAATAAAGGTTACCAAGACAGTATTGGGATGCCTCTGTACACAGATCTTTATGGGAGGTCATGTCAGTTACAACTTCAATGGAATGATATCAGTGAGAGGACCTTGCTGAGGTCAGAAGAACTATAGTTTTATGTTGATAAATTCACTTTGATCAAGCAAAGGCTAAAGAGAGCCCATGATCTACATAAGTCGTATGCTGATGCGAAGCGAACTGATTTGCACTTCACTGTATGTGACTATGTGTTTATGAAAATCCGACCCCTTCAAGCTATATCTAAGAATAGAGGAAAGTTGGGTCCCTGATACGTGGGTTTGTCGGAAATCCTAGAGATGATTGGTGAAGCTTCTTATCGTCTAGCCTTACCCCCACAATATATAGTGTGATGGATGATGTGTTCCATGTATCCAATCTAAAGCACTATGTGAAGGATCCGAGCCATGTGCTGAGCATTAAACCGATTGAACTCCTAGGGTGGATGATATACCTTGAGTCACCTATGAGGGTACTAGATACCAAGATGAGAGAAGCTTAGGAATAAAAGATAGAGATGGTAAAGGTTCTTTGGAAGCAACATGGAGAGGATGGAGCCACATGAGAGCTAAAGATGGACCTATGAAAAAGTTCCATCCTAAATTTTTTGCATGATTGGTCGAATTTTGAGGACAAATTTCCTATAAAAGGGGAAGGATGTTACAACCTGGTTTTTCCTATGCAATTATATAATTGAAATATAATTATTTGAATCTATAGGACACAATGACAATTGGTATGCTTTGCTTTAAAAGGATAGTTTTCTCTTGAAAAATTCCCTTTTCTATAAATTTCATGGTTTCTTACTATATTTTAATCCAATAATGGTTAAAAGAGAAAAGGGAGATAAGAAGTTCCATAATAAGAAAAAATCAAAGGAAAATAGATAATAACTATGTGTGCTTGAGAGAATTGTGAATAATTATCTAGAAAGTGGTATGGATGGACACTATTAATTAGTTTTCATTTGCATGTGGTTTCTAAAAGGAAGAATAGTCAAAATAAAGATAATAAAAAAGAAAGAAAGAGAAAAAGATGTGTTTTAATGCTTGAAATATGCCTTATAAAGGGAATACTTCCATGTTAAGAAAATCATCTTTTCTTTTCAAATTTTGGTATCAAATCATGTCCATAGTTAGATAAAGTCATTATAGACTTTCCTTTAATATTTAGAGAAAAAGGATTAAAGATGTGAGAGATATGTATTTTACAAAAATCCATAAAGTGAGAGGATTAACTTGGTTTACATTAAATGTCACAATATATTTACAAATTTAGATTATCCTTTTTGGATATTTTACAATGCACATGGAACGAAAACCATTGGATCTGAGATCCAATAGTTATAATATCATCACCTACCCTATCCAAGAAAGGAAACATGACTTAACTGCGATGACTTCCTGCTTGATTTCCTTGAGAAACAGTGTGTATGCGAATCTAATGACCTCTCTGATAGATCCAAGAGAGGAAACCACACCTTTTCATACTAAGTTTCAATACCTTTTGTGGGATATTAAACCTTTCCCTTAATCCCAGTATTCTCGCCGACCATTCACCATAGACATGGGTTATAAAAGGGGATACACCCCTTCTGTGAGACTATGAAATCATTTTCTAGTTTCTATGTGACCTAGCCTAGTCGGCCTTGCCTCCAATTTTGTCTCTGGTCTCTATTTTCCCTTCCCGTTCTTATCCTCTACCTACCAGAGCACCACCTCCCCTTTCCTCTTTGTTCGTACCCCCTCCAAGAAATTGTCGCCGTCCTAGACTTCAATAAGGAGAAGTAGAATATTTGGGATCTTCTCGATTGCTGGGGAGGCTAGAGGCACAAAGTCAACTTGTTTGTTGACTCAGCTAAGCGCAAGGTGGATCTAGCCGAGGTTCAAGATGAGAGCCTGGAAAATTACATCCTTACCCTGGCCCTGATATCAGTGAGGTAAGGACCTTTTGGTCTTTTGATCCTTTTCCTTACGCAGGCCACGTGAGCACAACTCACCATTGTGGCACGATCCTATTGGCCCAACTCAACTTCGTGGCCAACAAGGATGATGAATGGGCTACTGATTTGGCCTCTTCTGATTGGCTAATTCTAATAATATTGAATAATTCGTAGTTGATTATTAGTAACTCAGATTAGGACAAAATATATATGATTTTTTCTCAAAAAATGCAAGGGTTACAATAAAAATAGTTTCAAGACCTAATTTGTTCTCTACTCCAAAAAGTACTTAAAGTTACCAACTTTAAGGTGATTAATGCATGAAAACCCTAATTTCTAGGTTTTGATGACCTTAATGTCTTCAATTGATATTGATAATAAAAGATTGATCTTTTATGGATAAAAAAGCAACTTGGAATTATATGAACTTAACAACACATGATTTTATAATTAGGGTTTCCTTGAGACTAAAAGTGTAAGTAATGACAAAATTAAGGTTTGTCAACCCAAAAGTCATGAAAAGTGGTTATTAGGGTTTAGGAAGAAAAAACCCTAATGAAACCATAACTTGAGTCCCAAGTTAGTCATAACGATGATTTGGATAAAATAATAATTCATGGTTGCACTGCTTTAGCTTTCAAGATAATTGCTTGGTTGCTTGTTTGGTTATTCCTGATTGTTCTTGCTTGGACATCAAGAACACCTGATCAAGATATGTGGTTACACCTATGAATAATCACATTAGATTATTAGTGTTTTCTGAGGATTTTTCAAATTGCTTGAAAAGAAATGCTTGTTTGTTACTATTTCCTGCAATCTATAAAGTCACTATGTCTATCACATTATATGGTTGTAACTTTCTCAAACCACGCATACCAACTATGGTGGTTTGGGGATGGAAAGAAATGAAAATTTATGGTGATGCTAAGGTCTAGGCCCTAGATTGGGAAGGTCAGACCAAGCCCCAGATTGGGAAGGTCATATGAGGTCATGCCCCAGATTGGGAAGACCAACATGTCACCTAGCTCCAGATTAAGAGGTGGCCAACATGGCACCTAACTCCAAATTGATAGGTGGCCTAAGTCCACTATAGGGACAAAACACTAAGAGAGGGTATACTAGAGGTTGAGTAAAAATGAGTTGAGAAGTTATTAAGAAAATGACAAACTTTGTTTCTGTAACAATAATTGCTGTAATTATGTTGTTATACCTAGATGTAATCTTTTGTTTGCCCCACATACCAGTATAACCCTTTATATTGACTGAATATTTGTTTCTCAACATTTTAGGAAAATCTACTGTTATTGCTACAAGTTAATTAGAAAGCAAACTCTCATGAAGAAGACACCAAACAAACAAGAAGTAATGTAAACTCCGGAGGATTTAGTTGTTTCATTTCATGTTACAAAACTTTAGAAAACCATATTATGTAATTCCTTTGTGGAAAGTTAATCTTGTAAAAACTCATTCCTATTTAGTGAAAATTTATTAATTATTTTTGGTTAATTGCTAAATCTTTGATCTTGTATCATTGATAATGCCCCTTGCCCTATTGGTCCACCTGAATGGGGAAAAATGGGGGAGGGGGGTCATTACAAGTTCATTCATTTTTTGAGGTGCAAAGTACCTCTCAAAGAACATATCAATCATCTTCAACCCAGGTGCAAATAGGCTCTGGAGTTAGATTGAGGAACCACTTCTTTGCCTTGTCCAACAATGAATATGTAAATGGCTCCTAGTAAATTATTATATCTGGTATCTTGTCAATCTTCAACTTGTCACAATTTTTTTTCAAAAATGATGTTTTGCATAGGAATGTCTAGGGTGTGTTAGTGGAATGCCTGACATTTTACCAAAGCCACAAGGCTTGGATCTATCTTGGATCTCCTCATATTAACTTCTTGGCACTTGATTGGATCCAATTAGTTGTTATTGAGGATGTCTTTATTTTATCTCAGATATTCTTCTCATCATCCAAAACTACCCGTTAATTATTTATTTCACCCTCATGGTTCACTATGATTTCTAGTTATTCTTCTTCAATGATCGAATCTCTTGGGTTGATAACCATTGTTTCTTTATCCACTAATGGAATTGATTTTACTATCTGTGGTGGTACAGACAAAACTAGCTTCCCTGATGAAGTTGTATACTCCTTCACTTGTTGAAGAATCATTCTCATAGTGCATGGATGAGATGGGTCTCCATACTCTATGGTCGAGTGTGGACATAAACTAGTACTTGCAAAAAATAGTTAATTCAATGTAAGAACACATAATACTAGAGTTGGATAACAAAAAGGACTTAAAATTAGTTCTTCGAAATTGGAAATTGAATAAAAATGCAGTGGCTATTTTTGACACTCATACTTCTAGCATTGCCAATTCCCATACAACAATGCAAAAACTTGACACGCTAAACCATGTGTGTAACATGCAAATGCACATGTCAAGTAATATAGGACTGTCAAGTCTCAAGTTAACGAACACTGGGAACTATGGATCTAGAAACTACTACTAACCAGAAACCAATCAAATAGGTCTAAGAAAAGGATTGTCTTGGATATTTAAACTATGAATTGAAAATAAGAAGACAATGAATCAAATTGAGTTGTGAACAAAAGAATGGGTTTTCTATGATTAAAACTTCACCATGATATCAATTCATATACAATGATTCTTCATACACAATTTTTTTTCTTTATCTAAACATGAAGTATCATTGCTTTTTGTAATCAGGCATATGTAGCCAACACTACCTATTTTCAAAGTGTAATGTGCTAATCATTACAAACCCACTTTCACAATGTTGATATATAAGATCAAACATCATAGATTTCATTCTGAATATTTACCATCATAATTGTTAGACCTCATTCACAATGCATAATTAATTTTAGAGATAATAATGTTTTCAATTGTTAACCACATCTTTGCAGTGAAAACATTTGTAGTGTAATTCTGGTTGATCATGCATGAACATGGCAAATTGAAGTAATGGTTATCATCATAATTCAAGAAAAGAAGTTGATTCTTAAATAAAGATTTTGATGCACAAAACAATACTGGGCTACTCCTAGGTGCTAGAGAATAGGGAATTATCCCCACATTGTTGACATAGTATCACAAAATAGATAAGAAATGATG
This sequence comes from Alisma plantago-aquatica, assembly GCA_963693085.1. Taxonomy (NCBI): domain Eukaryota; kingdom Viridiplantae; phylum Streptophyta; class Magnoliopsida; order Alismatales; family Alismataceae; genus Alisma; species Alisma plantago-aquatica. The sequence continues at coordinate 1,146,837,159 of OY856410.1, forward strand.
GAAAACTTGATTCTAAATAGATTGATCACTAGGGTCATCACTAATAGAGATTGTCTCTGAACTTGAACTTGAACAGAAAACGGCTTCCAAAATGCCCTTTGAAGTTGTCAGGTCACCAATTTCTCTATTTGGTAGTACCTACTTGGGTCAGTGGCATTGAGTTCTCTATTTCCCTCTACCACTTGACTGGGTTGGTACTACTAAGTTGAGTGTTGGTAGTATAAACATGTTGAGGGAGAATTCCTTAACCATGTGTTGGTATCGTTGAAATGTGTCACGATAGCACCACGTTGTCAAAAAAGTGTTCCTCTCAGTTTCTAGGAACCAATGTTGATACCACCTAGATAGGTCTTGCTAGCACCAAGTTGTCCTCTCAAAAGTACCATAACTGCTTTAATAACACCCAAATTACCCTATACCTCTATTGACTTTTTGTAGTGTGAATCTTTTTGATAACTTTGAGATGCGTCTCGGTAGCACCGACTTTGCCTTCAAATTAACCTACAATTCCAAAACCAAAGTAATGAGACAAGATAAATATGATAGTTTGCAAAAAAGTTAAGAAAAAGAGATAAAATTGATGCACACTGGTTTCTCAAGCCAATTCATAATAATATGAGAAAAAATGCATGTAATTAATAATGAATGCATAAGAAATCATGTAAACTAGCCTATCAAAAAATGGTATAACTTGCATACATTAGGAATAGCTCTATATATTGACCCTCATGGTTCCACATAAGGGAATTCGATCATGTGGACTAGGTTTGAAACCGAGGGTAAAACCTCATTCAAACATTGTTTAAAAGCATCCAAAGGTTAAAAAATCAGGATGGATGTGAAATATAACATGTAATATTATAATTTCATCTCAAATTGCAATAAGATACTCAATTATGGAAAATTTATAATTAGTCTAGAAATGTACATAAAAATCATAAATTACAAAAAAATGAAAAATGAGTTATCAGAGATTCAAATTGAGTTTAAATTTTTTTTTTGATTCTTATTGAGTTCAAAACATAATACAGATTCATTGATCATTATATAAAATAAATAGATATTAAGTGAGATTAGGTTCGTTATATTTAACTAAGTCTTAATTATTTTTATCAGTTCCTCTTATACCAAGATGATTGGTTATAAAACTACTAAGTAATGAGGCACACACATGTCATTATGACTAAAATAAGTTTATGCAACTTCAAATATAGATCTGACTACACTGGTTGATATTTTTAGTTTTCATTTATGAATGAAAAAATATGTACTAACTTTACTGCTATGCATGTTTATATAGCATGTTTTTAACAATCAACAATATCTGAATGAAGCACACTATTATATTTGATAAAATTGGTGTGGATTATTTTTGTACATGTACAAATTGCTATCTGATGAATAGAGGTAACAATTGTAAAATTCTTCATTTTTAGTAGAATAATATTGTATTTTAGTTTAAATTTTGATGTATTTTGTTAATATGATGGTATAACACCTTCTTGAAACCAATGTTATTATTGTATATGTTGTTTGAACTCTTTCATCATTATATATGTTTTTGTGAATTGTGATATCCAATTCTATGCAATGTGATGCGGTTGAAATGATTAAGTTATTTATTGAATGTGGTAACAATGCAATGTGATGTGGATAAAATGAGAATTTGAATTTTTTTCAATGAGGTATTCAATGCGATTGGAGTTGTTTGTGTAGTTTGGCAGTAATTACAGTCTAATGTTGGTGGAATGAGAATTGAATTGTTATTGAAATGTTGTATTATGTGTAATATGGTTTGTGCAATGTTCTTCATTTTTATTCTATGCATGTTGTAGCCAGTGGGGCTACTTTGATCATTTTGGGAAAAAGATTAAAACTTATCACTGTTGGTTATTTGGAAAAAAACTTGATGATTAATTATGTAATTGTAAATTAGTTTCTTTAAACCATTTCCACAAATGTCTTGTGGGATATATTTGAAAACCATAGAATATATCTCACTAGTTTTCTTTTGAAAGGGCGATGCCATAATTTCTCTAACTCGAGGTTCTCCTTCTTATATAGTCAACACAAACTTTAATGTGTGGGTTGATGAGCCATGCCATAGATTTGTTTTTTTGTAGCACCCACTTGGGATTCACTACAAAACTAAAAACATATGTCTTATTCAAGTATTGAAAAAAGCCTATTTTGGCTTGTGTTGGTGATGGTATCTCTCAGCAAATCAAGATATGACACACTATGGGTTATCTAGTCGGGGGTTGAGACGTGGCTATGATGCACCTTTCATGGATTAATGTCAATACAATGCACACTTGTATGTTCAAATAAGGGCAAACTCTAATGCCAACCTATATAAGGTTGACTAGAGGAATAAAGAATGCTAGATTGTGTTACTTTGTTCTTCAACATTGTGAGAGATGTCAACCCCATAAATTGGTCGACCCTGCTTTGGTTTCCAAGGATTTTCAAGAGTACGTAATTCTTAGAGAGTATTTAGTGAAGTGCCAACCACCTCACCCTAGCCACCATACAAGCTTATATAGGGCCTACGGTATCAAGGGATACGTGGGGGTATATGTGGAAAAGTGGTGGAAAAACTACATTAGGGTTAGGTGTTACAACCCATACCGTGCTTTCTGGTAATTTGAGGATTTAAGACAATTTTGATGTTAATTACACCTTTATTTTACCTTGTTAACACTTTTCATCATTAACTGGTTGATTTATATTTTGGTTTAATTTAAAACTATTCTTTGATAAGCTAAATAAAATATGTGTTGTGAATACATCAAGGTTTGAACCCTAGTTGATATAATAATAGCCCACACATGTATGTGGAGTAAAATTATAGATATTGAAGTAATGAATTATTATAAATTAACTAAATAATAGTTTTATTAAATTTTTTCTTTGGAATTGTAGAGAATTCAATTATGAATCCAACTTAAAAAGAATGAACCAAATCAAAGTTAAAATGAGGAAGTTATGCTACTTTTAGTTTTCACCCAATTTTATCATCTATTTGCAAACTAATGATGGGCCTTTCAATGGTAGGAATTCTGATGGATACCTTCTGATGGAGGGCCTTCCAATGGTGGCCTTCTGATAGTAAAAATAGATGGTTTTGACAGATGGTTGACCAGTGTAGCCACCCATAACAACCAATCATGAAATATTCCATAACTTTTTCTATACTTATCGAAATTTGATGAAATCAGTTTTTTGGATTTGCTTTTCAATCCTCTTCACAACTAAATCTTTAAATCATGGAATAGATGACCTTGAAGGAGACTTTGGGGCAATTTTTGGGAAACAACATAAAGAATATCAAAAATTGAAGGTTTTGTTATAGATTCAACTTGGTAAGTAGTTCTTGACCCTTAATTCTCTTTGTGTCCCTTGCTTGGAACTCCCTGATTCATCGACCAATTGTTTTAGTTAATATTTGTTCTTTGTCTTCTACCTCCAGCAGCCCTTCTTCTAAATGGGTAAAACCACTGAATGTTTGTTTGGATGGGATTCTTGATGTGTGAAGCTTGGATAATACCTAGACAAGGTAGATTTCAAGTATAGCTTGGTCAAGGGAAAGATAAATAAGCTAGAGCGTGTGCACGTGAGTGGAAAATCACTTTCTAACCCTTATTTACATAATACAAATTCAAAATAATGACTTTTCTAATATTGAATCTTACTTTGTGATAACTGTGATGAATTTTATAAGATTGTGCAATGTTTTCCAGTAGTAGAAATGCTTTATTAACTATAATTGGTGATGTGATACCATGTTGAAAGTTTATTATATGGATTTATATCATTAACATGTGATGAAATGGTTGATTTAGAGGTACCAGATAAGTCAAGTCTTCCCTAATCCAGATTTGAAGGATCGCTTTATGGTCTATGAAAATGATGAAAGCCACTAATTTTTCATAGGGTTTTGTGTTAAATGTTAAATTCTTAATTGGAGAAAGTAGGGTAATCATTAGAATGATAATGATATTGTCAGAATAAATTAAATATCATTAGATGATAGATGCCCTGGTCACTATAGCATCCTCACAGGAGGCTTGCGTTGTGGGGAGGAAACGTGCTTCCCGACTGGAAATACTTTTTCTAGATTGAGGAAAGATAAAGCGTACTAGTTGGGTGCGGGGGTGTAGGCTAGTAAGGGCATACTCCTTATAGTTGTGTGGTACCCAACACCAGGAATGTCAGTGGTACCATTATTAGAGTTGTGTTGATCAATAGACATCTCTGATAGGTCCATTGATGCATAACAAGCTAGAGTGGTTTGACTCTCTACATGAGTACCTAAGTTTAGAGGAGGAGTCTACATATACAACAACTCCTATTAGCCATCGAGAGCTAGATGTGGAAATTCTAGCTGTAGACATGGTATTGAGATTAAAAACTTAGGATCCTAGGCATGCTTGTAAGTCTTATACAATGAGATCATAGCTAGCTGTGATGCTTTCACATGTTGTGGTACACCTCATGTGGGTCCACTGGAATAATAAATGGACTAAAATTATGAGAATCAATTTAGTTTATCTTTTTTCTACATGGACTATTAGATCAAATGCCATGTTGATGGATTTACAATATTAAACTACCATGCCTACATGCTTATGTATTTAAGTTCTATCAATTACATACATCTTAATTATCATAGTTACCTGATGATTTTATACACACTGAGCCAATAGGTCATCAACCTACTAAAACATTTTTTAGGTAAAGGACCAACTCCACCAGAAGAGGAAGAAGCTAGTTTTTATCAAGATTAAAGCAAATGTTTCATAGAGAGTAGTTGGTTAGTTAGATGGTCTCCTCCAGATCCTAGTTTGAGGAGAGAGTGGGATGAGAGAAGTTTGTAATTAGTTGTACTTGATGTATATTAAATGTGAAACTCTTTCTTTATGTAAAAGTCAAACTCTTTTGTATTAGTCAGTGCTTGTTGTTATTTGATGTTGTTAGTTGAAATAAACCCATGATTCCACAATTTTCTTTATGACTAATTAAAGGAAAAAGTAGAGGTGGTTTATATCACATAATAAAATGGTTGGTTAGTTGTAACCCTCCTTGACAACCCCTAACCCTATTTAGTGGGTTCCATTTGTGTCAACCTTTTGGTATCAGAGCATAGGTTGAACCTAAATTTAGTTTAGGTTTGGTAGAGGGGTGATAAGAGACCAATAGGAATAGGATTTTCCTCTTTAAGCTATAATTTTCTAACATATGTGTTCTACTATGGATATGCAAGTGGCAAGAAGAGGATGTAGTCTTGGTGAGGAAACATATGAGGGCAACTTTAGCACTGATCTTCAAATAATGGCTTAAGGAGGAGAAGATAGGAATGAGGAAACAAGGATGTATTGTATCTTCCTGGAAACAAAAGAGAAATATAAGACGGACAAGAGGTCTTCATCTTCCACTAAGGATCTAATGAGATCATATGAACTAGTAAAGAAGCTTTGTGGAACTAAATTTTCTAAAACAACAGATCCAGGTGTGGAAGATGCGTGGCTTTGAAAACTAGAAAAAGTTTTTTACTAATGGAGTCACCAAAGGATAAATAGATCAATCATGCCATCTATCTACTCAAAGTAGATGTTGGATTTTGGTGACGTAGAGTAGAAGATAAGAGGAGAAATATAGTAATGACCTGGAGAGATTTTTTGATGAGTTCTACTTAAAGTATTTTCCTCCTACTTTTCTGAGTGATAAAATGAGATAGCTAGTGAATATCTGGCAAGCCAGTATGACAATGGAGAATACGGGGCATACTTTACAAAGTTAGTTGATTTCTGCCCATACCTTGTACCAGATGACATAGAGAAGTGTAGGAGATTTCAACAAGGATAAAGACTAGAAATTAGACATAATGTATCAACAATCGGTTAGAAGGACTGAGAAAACTTTGGAGATTTGTGGAAGCAGTAAAGCATGTAGAAGAGTCAGTTAATGATGATAAGAAGTCTGAAAGTAGAAGGAGATCTGGAGATTTTAGTAGAGGAGGACAGAGTAGCAATGGATACAGAGGAGGTGGTGGTCTATTTTCTAAGATTGGATGAGGTCTTGGTTGTTTTGGAAGACAAGAATCTAGTTCTTCTCATAGTGGAGGGAGGTCTAGCTCCAGTAGATGGAATGCACCCCATATGTTGACATCACCAACTAGGTCTTCAGGATCATTAGTGTCAGTGACAGGCCCACAGAGGTAAGGTATAGCTGTGTGTGACAACAATGGTAGGACACATTCTGGTCAATGTTAGGGAGTTAGTATTCAAACGTGTTATCACTATGGACAAACTAAACATATTAAGAAGGACTACGTAAAGATTTAGTTCATACTTGAACAAAGTTCACAATCTTAGTTTCAAACTACATAGAGGCAAACTCCTTCAAGATGAGAAAGTTCTTTGATGGCTTCAGGTTCTAGAGGGGAGCGCCTAGTACCAATAATGTACAACGTCGTAGAGGGAGACCCACAAGACATTTCTTCTCAATGACACCATCTGAAGATATCATCTTGCATAGAGTTGTGACACATGAGATGTTTCTCTTTAATAGCATTTCAGTTATAGTTTTGATAGACCCTAGAGCAACTCATTCTTTTATCCAGAGGTCATTAATTAGTGGATTAAATCTTTTAACCCAAGATTTATCTTATGAGTTGTTGTGAGTTCTACTAGGTGAATCCTCAGTTTTGACCGAAGTGTTTAGATGTCTGTTGAGTTTTAGTGGGCATTCAACAATAGTTAATCTCATACCTTTAGATATTATTTGTTTTCAAAATATTTTGGATATGGACTGCCTTGAGACATATCATGTCCGATTGGATTGTTGGAAGAAAGAAGTTATCTTTTATCAAGGTGGCTTTTCATGTGACTTTACTAGAGATAGAAAAGTCTTACCCCCATGCATAGTATCAACTATTGTAGTTGATAATCTGATGATAAAGAGGTGTGAGGCCTTTCTAGAACATGTGGTAGATGCTAGGATAGTGGAAAGAATAGTCAATATAGAGTATGTTCTAGTAGTATGTGAGTTTCCAGATGTATTTGCTGATGATTTACCAGGTATACCACCTGAAAAAGATATAGACTTTGAGATACAAATTTTACCTAGTAGTCACTGAATATCATTACCGCCTATAGAATGGCACCTATACATTTAATGAAATTAAAAAATCAACTAGAAGAGTTGTTGGATAAGGGTTTCATTCAACCTAGTACATCATCTTGGGAAGCTTGCGTACTATTTGTGAAGAAGAAGGATGGAACTATGTGGTTATGCATAGAACATAGGAAACTAAATAAGATAACTGTCAAGAACAAATATCATCCACCTAGGATTTATGTCCTATTTTATCAATTACGTGAAGCAACAATCTTTTCAAAGATAGATCTCATGTTACGTTATCATCATTTAAGGATAAAGGCATTTGATGTACCGAAGTCAACATTTAGAACAAGGTATGTGCATTATGAGTTTGTAGTAATGTCTTATGGACTGATAAATGCCCCTGCATGTTTTATGGATAGATGAATAGGATTTTCAAACCATATCTAGATCAATTTATAGTAGTGTTAATAGATGATATTCTTATATATTATAGAGATACACAACAACATGAGAAACATTTGAGGATAGCTTTGCAGTTGTTGATACAACATTAGTTATATGGTAAGTTCATCAAATGTGAGTTCTGGTTGGATGACGTTTCTTTTGTTAGACATGTCATATCAAGAGAAGGAGTCAGTGTAGACCCTAAGAAATTGGAATTTGTTCTTCAGTTGGAGCAAGATACAACCCCTACTGAGATCAAAAGTTTTTCTAGGGTTAGCTGGATGTTATAGAAGGTTTATAAGAAACTTTAGTGCATTGGTGGCACCTCTTACACACTTAACAAGGAAGGATGTGCCTTTTATTTGGTCTAAATCATGTGAAAAGAATTTTTAGACTTTAAAGATGAAGTGAACCACATCACTGGTTTTGATTTTACCAGATGCAGATAAAGGTTATGTGGTTTTCTATCATGCATCTAGGAGAGGTTTGGGATGTGTTCTAATGTAGGAAGAGAAGGTGGTGACCTATGCTTCTAGACAACTTAAGAAGAATGAAAAATCACAGACATGATCTTGAGTTGGTAGTAGTATTACATGTCTTAAAGACATGGCATAATTATATCTATGGTGAGTCATGTTAGGTCTTTACTAGACATAAGAGTCTAAAGCAATTTTCACACAAAAGGATCTTAACCTGAGACAACACAAGTAGTTGGAGCTCATAAAAGATTATGATGTTACCATTGATTGCCACCCTGGGAAGGCTAATGTTGTGGTAGATGCTTTGAGTAGTAAGACAACATCCTATGCATACATGTTTTCTATGGCATGCGTATAAAGAGATATATTGGTTAAGATGAGAGAGATGAATTTGGATTTGAATGTGTCTGAACAAGGTGGACTCATTGCACAAATGAAGGTTAGACCGACATTCTATGATTACATTAAGGATCTTCAACAGAGTGACAATGAACTACAAAAGATCATGCATGATATGAAAGAAGGGAAGAGAACAAAAATTATATATTAAGATGAAGGGATATTGTATTAGTAGGACATATTATGTGTGCCTAGTAATCTAGAATTAAAGACCCAAATTCTTGAGGGATCACACTCTTCTATGTATGCAACACATCCATACAACACAAATATGTATAGAAAACTCAAAGAATTGTATTGGTGGTTAGGTATGAAGAAAGATGTGGTTGAGCATGTAGATAAGTGTGGTGTATCTCAGACAGTCAAGGATGAACATCAGAAGCCAACAGGTAGTCTACAATCACTTCCTATTCCTAAATGGAAGTGGGAGCATATTACTATGGACTTTGTGGTTGATTTACCTAGGACACTACGTGGGTTTGACTTTATGTGGGTAATTGTAGATAGACTAACTAAGTATTCTCACTTTATACCAGTTAAGACAATATGGGATACACCAAAGTTAGCCAAAGTCTACATAGATGAGATAGTCATATTGCATGGGGTACACGTTTCTATAATATCTTACCGAGATCCCAAGTTCACATCTAGATTATGGAATCTATTGCCTCATTATTTGGAACAAGATTGAATTTTAGTACAACATTCCACCCCCAGATAGATGGACAATCAGATTAGACCATTCAAACCTAGAGAACATGTTGAGAGCATGTGTTTTCAATTTAACGAATGATCACCTTAGTCTAATGGAGTTCTCCTATAACAATAGTTATCATTACATCTTAGACATGGCCCCTTATGAAGATTTGTATGGGAGAAAGTGTAGATCTCCTATTTGCTGGTATGTAGTGGGAGAAAGACAAATTCTAGGTCCAGTGTTAGTGGAAGAGACAATAGAAAATATATTTATAATAAGACAATAGTTGAAAGCTGCACAAGACAAATAGAAAAGCTATGGAGAAAAACGTCATAGATCAATTAAATTTGAGGTTGGGGATGAGGTTTACTTGAAAGTCTCACCATGGAAATGAGTGTTGTGGTTTGGGAAGTGAGACAAATTAACTCCTAGAAACATGGGTCCATATCCAATCAATCAAAGAATTGGATTGGTAGCATATTAACTTGAGTTGCCTCCTGAGCTAGCAACATTATGTGTTTCATGTATCTATATTGAAGAAGTTCCATCCATGTATAGAGAAGATCATAGACCTAGAACATGTGCAACTAAGAGAATATGTCTACTATGTTGAAGGTCATGTACAAATTCTAGACCGTAGAATTTAGAAGCTTAAAAAGAGGGAGATGCACTTAGTAAAGGGTCCTTTGGTGGAACCATGGTGTAGAATAAGCTACATAGGATTTAGAGTTGGATATGTGTAACAAATATACCTTCCTCTTCTAGGAATTGTGAGACAAATGTTTTATTACCCACACCATACTTTACTGGTAATTTGAGGACTTAAGACAATTCTGGTGTCAATTATACCTTTCTTTTACCTTATTAACACTTTGCATAATTAATTGGTTGATTTATATTTTAGTTTAATTTCAAATTGTTCTTTTATAAGTTAAATAAAACATCTATTGTGAACACATCAAGGTTTGAACCCTAGTTGATATAATAATAGCCCACACATGTATGTGGGGGAACATTATAAATATTTTAGGAATTAATTAATAAATAAATTATCAAACAATAATGTTATGAAACTTTTGATGTAGAAATGTAGATAATTTTACTTTGAATCTAATGCAAAAAGAATGAACTAAATTGGAGTTAAAATGAGGAAGTTATGTTACTTTTGGGTTTCACCCAGTTTTACCATCAATTTGAAATCGATGGTGGGCCTTCTGATGGCTGGCTTCTGATGGTTCAAACTGATGGTTTTGACTGATGGTTGACCAGTGCAGCTGGCCGATGAAATAATTTTCATTGGATTCATTATTCAATCATCTACACAACCAAATCCTTATACCACATAAAGGATGATCTGGAAGGTGACTCTAAGGCAATATTTTGGAGAAGAGCATGAAGAATAGTAGAAACCAAAGGTTTCATTATACATTCAACTTGGTTAGTATTTATTGCTCATTGATCATTCCTTTTCATTGTGTTTCCTTGATCAGAACTCCCTGATTCATCAATTGGTGGTTTCGATTAATGTTTATTCTTCATCTTCTACCTCTAGCAGACCTTCTTCTACATCAGTAAAACTACTGAAAGGTTGTTTTACAAGATTCTTGAGATTTGAAGCTTGGATCAGACTAGGATGAGGTAGATTTTGAGTATAGCATGGTCAAGGGAAAGATAAACAAGCTAGAATGTGTGTAAGTGAGTGGAAAATCACCTTCTAACCCTGATTTACAACATACACATTCAAAACAATGACTTTTCCAATGTTGAATCTTACTATGTAATGATTTTGATGAAATTTATAAGATTATGTAGTGATTTACAATAGTAGAAATGCTTTATTAACTATACTTGGTTATGTGATACCATGATGAAATTTATTATTTGAATTTCTATGATTAACATGTGATGAAATGGTGGATTTAGAGGAACTGGGGAAGGTCGGCTTGATAACATCTAATTTTGTGGATATTCCATGCCTTAAATTGCCTTCTATTCTCTCTTTTTATGAAACTTCGTACTCACTTCCCAACATATTACACATGAATATTGTTTTCACCCCCCTCATTTGAGTCTAACATGAACATCTCATGCAGATGACCAAGGACCAGAAACTCCATCAGTTTCTACAATCGATGAACACTGAGAAGCAAACCGTAGCTCAACCATTGGAGTCACCATCATCATTTAGGTGATGGTTACTCAGAACCATCGACCGGTGGTCCTATAGACTCGCCAACTGATGGTGGAACAAATCATACATCGGTGGTCCAACAGACCCATCAATCGATGGACAAGCATGCTCATTAGGTGATGGCCGCTTGACCTCGCCAATTAATGGTTCATCGGCAACGTCAATCGATGACTACTATGACCTCACCAACCGATGGTTCATCTACAACATCAAGCGATGGCCACTCCTACCTATCCAATCGATGGTGTGCCTGCATCGGCGACCAATGGACATCTAGTAGACCATCATCCTATGGTCATGCGAGTCTTGTCAACTAAAGGCAAAGGACTGCAACCACCCAATGGCAACACTCACAGAACCGTCACTCAAGACCGTTAGAAATGTGATAAGAGGAAGACACCTTGTACGTTTGAGGTTCAAGTAAAGGACCCCTATCATGTCCCCTACAAATAGAATATCTACAACCACATAAAGGAGGTTACACATTCTCCCAGGACACTGAAGCGGTGCCGGAGAAGGATCTTACCACCACCCATAACCACCACCATCAGTTGGCAGTCTAGGAGGATAAGAGTCCACTAAGTCTTGCTCCCAATCTGTCCTGCTACATTCTGACATACAAACTCTTTCAACAGAAGGAGGACATAGTGCAAGTCTTCACCATCGCTGCATCATGCTTCAAGAAGGAGGTTTCAACAATCGGTTGTAACCACCCGTTGGACATAGTTGGTGTATCCCTTACTTCCCATATTTCAATTGTTCTTCATTGCCCATTCTTCATCCTTCCTTCCTCCAACAATACTTTATGTCCCTATTCCCTTGTAAATCCACAATGCCACTCATTAACATGAGTGGCTAAACTCATAGCATGGGTTGGGAGTAGCCAGTATGGCCCTCCCAACATGTATATACTTACATCCATTTGAATATATATGCTCTTAGCAAAGATTATCTCCATACTCTTGATCTTAACGCTTTGCTTGCATGATTAGCTACATCTAGTGATATTAGAATATTATACCTAAAAATAGTAGTTATAACTCTATCTAAGTGTTATGGAGCTGCATGAGTGCATGAGAATGTTGGAATGCCTCATCTAAAGGTCATATTTCTATAATTGTGATTGTTTGTTTGCCATCCTGAGAGAGAGACAACCTTATAATCTAGATCTATCCTAAGCTCGAGTGAGGAGGGAATAGACATATATGATGATTTCTTGTAATCTTTCGAGGAGTGTAAGACGTGTGAGTATTACATGTTGGTGAGAGATCTTAGTCAGTGAAACCTGATTCATGTTCCCATCCATACTTGTTACATTGCATTAACTTGCTTTAGTTATTTTGTTTTTCTTTCTTAACTTTTCTTTTACATATTTTGCTTGATTAAAGTAGCATCATTCCTTAAGGAACACCATCTTAATCTATCTTCTTGGTTGGTGTAACTGAGTCAAGATTTTACATCCTTAGCACTTAGCGTTACTTGCCCCTCTGGTTCGACCATGATATACTACATTAGACCCCATATAATAGTTGTGGGGGCATAAGTGTCGGGTTATAAATTTAAGAGTCTGACTACTTTAGATCTGCTCCTTTTTGGACTTGTGAATTAGGCTGGTCAACTTTTTGGCACCGTTGTCAGGGATAAGGAAATTGGTACTGTTAAGAACACGAGTCTACTCACCATATACTCGTGCCTCAAGTTTAGTGATTGACTTGATGACACATTGTTTTTAAATCCTCTATTTAGTAGCTACCTAGAATACTTCATTTAAACACGTCAAGTTTCTAACTCGAATGTGTGAACAATTTTAGGTAACTCATAAAGAAGTAGGTTACAAGAGCAACAACCCACCTTGCCATCGTCATGTCGCCTCATAGAGGAGGACGTCAGGCCAGAGGCAATCAAAATGCAAGGGTTCAGATACCCCATGCAAATTAGGAATCTGAATGGGAGGACTACAACCCTGAACAACCAATAGGTGACATCCCTCCTGGTGATATATCTCCCCCACCAAGTGATGAGGAGCATGAGGAATGATGACACGATGAAGGTCACCATCTTAGGGCAAGGAGGAACAGAAGGAACAACAATAACAACAACAACAATAACAAAGAAGAAGAAGACAAAGATGATGACAAGGAAGAAGAAGGTAAATCCCTTAGAGATTTGTCCGCGATAAGGGCTAACAAATCTAGATGCCCCATTATCATTCCTAGTTTCAATGCTATGAATTTCAAGCTAAAACTTGGAGTCATCACCATGGATCAAAACAAAACTTTCAGAGACAATTCCAGAGATGAGAACCCTTATCACCATTTAGATGCCATTAAGAACATCTATGACACAATTAAGATGAAGATGGTACCTCATGAGGTGATATACTATAAGAGATTTGCCCTTATCCTTATCTAAGGGATTTTTTGCATCGCAACTATGATAAGGGTTTTCTTGTGGCCACATTCTGCAATGGGTTAACATATGTAGAAAGGGCTTTGTTGAATGCCACTAGTGGAAACAATTGAAGATCATTGATAACATGGTTGCACTACAAACATGAATGGACTATGAGAGAAGTGACATGGGTGCAGCCAAGACTGATGGTCCAACTTCTGAGTCGAAGGCCCTAGAGGCTATAACAACCCGAATCCAAAACATTGCTTTGGATGTTAAACAGTTGAAAGACACTAAAGGCAAGGGGAAAGCCGAGACTGACAAGGTCATGAAATGTGTCACCTATGATGAATGAGGGCACGATGTTGATAACAATATCTACACTCAACCAGAGGACTACAACAAAACCGAAGAAGATGAAGAGATCAAGAATGTTTCTTATGTTAATTTTAAAAGACTGGATCACCCTACTTTCAATTATGGAAACAAAGATGTTGTTGAAAACTCCCACCAGCAAAGTGGTTTGTCTAAAACACAACCAAGATTTGAGAGAGGAGGAGGACCAATAACGTCCACCAGAACCACCAACTACTAGAAAATAGAAATAATTACCAAAGTGAAGGGTAAGCTCAAGGACAAAACAAAAATTCAAACTGGAAAAATCAAGATCAAGGCCATGCTAAGAGCATGAACCCACCTAATATGATGTATCAGCTGTTTGAATTTGAAAAAAGGAAAGCTTTAGTGAATGACCAATTAACACAAAGTTCTATCACCAACTCGGGTGTCTTGAACTCGATGCAAAACCAAATGGCTGATACGAAGACACATCAAAGACAAATTGACCAACAAATGGTACAACTATCTGAACTGACCAAGAATCCTTAGGGAAAGACCACATCTAATATTAAGACTACAAAGATGGAAACCCTTAGTTCTAGAAGAAATCTCAAAAATACTAATGACAGAAATACCCCTAAGAAATGAGAAAATGTAGAGTCACGACCTGAACCAATTGTTATAGTGGAAGTGCCTTAGGAGGAAGAGTCTACTAAGAAGGACAAGCCTAAAGAGAAAGGCAAGGGAAAAAATGTTGCAAAATAAAGGGGGCCAGACCCAGTAGAAGAAGTTTCCCCCCAATAAGAATCCATATTCTCCAAGGGTCCCTTTACCTTACAAACTATTCATGGCTCATCTAAAGAAGAGATATGAGAAGTTTATGGAGGTTGTGAAGAAGCTACAATTGGATGTTCCATTTCTAGATACCATTGAAGAAATGACCACGTATGCCAAATTCTTCAAGGATCTAATCACAAAAAGGAGAAGAGGGGATCATGTCGAGATAGTGCAACTTGCCAAAATGTCTAGCACCTTTGTCCAAGATAATATGACCACAAAAATAAAAGATCATGGGGCATTCACTATCCCCTTTAACATTAGAGATAAAAAAGTTTGGCAAGGACTCGTAGATCTTAGAGAAAGAATCAATCTGGTGCCTCTCACTTTAGCTCAAAGGCTTGGACTCACTGACATGGTGAAAATTGGAATCAAAATTCAACTACCAAATCACACTTTCACAAAATCGATGGGGATCGTGGAAGATGTTCCCATTCATGTTAGGTGTTTCTTTATTCCTTGAAACATTGTGGTGATCGATATAGTTGAGGACCCAACATATTCCATGATATTTGGAAGGCCTTCTTTCCTCACCATTGGTAGAGCATTAATTGATGTTGCAAAGGGAATCATCACTCTTTGTGTTGAAGATGATCACATCAATTTTCATGTCCAAGATTCTATGAGGGGACCCTCTCTATTCGAGTCAGTTTACTTCATGGATAGCTACACCAAGTATTTTGAAGAAGTACAAGAAGACAATGCTATTCTCAATCCTCTCATGCACAATCTTAAAAATCCTGACCCTAGTTCGAGGACCTAGAGGGAGTAGATATTCTTGAGTATTTAATCCAATCAAAAGAGGGATGTAGTGATGACAAAGAGAAAACAATTGAGATGGTATGGTACACATCCTTAGAACAGATGCCAGAAGAAAAGGAAGTGCCTAAGACTAAGCCTGAGTTGAAGCAACTCCCAGTTGGATTGAAATATGAATTTCTAGATGATGAGGAAAGAAACCTCATCATTATAAACTCCCCTTGACAGAAGATCAAGAAGAGAAGCTGATAAATGAACTCAAGCTGCATATAAAAGCAATAATATACTCAGTGGAAGATATCAAGGGTCTGAGACCTATTATTTTTATGGATAGGGATAAAACTGGAGGATGCGGGTAAGCCATTAGTTCAACCACAATGGAAGTAGTTCAACCACAATGGAAGCTAAACCAAATGCTCAAGGAGGTTGTCAAGAAGTAAACAATAAAATTATGTGACGTCAGAATTATATACCCTATTAGTGATAGTAATTGGGTTAGCCTGATTCATGTAGTACCAAAGAAGGAGGTATAATAGTCATTAAAGGAGAAAGTGGAGATGAGGTTGCCACCAGAATGGTGACTGGATGGAGAATGTGCATAGACTACAATAAATTGAATGCTGCCACAAGGAAAGATCATTTCCGATTACCTTGTAATGATAAGGTTCTTGAGATATTGGTGAATCACTCATATTTCTATTTCTTGGATGAGTATTTAGGATTATACCAAGTGCTAATTCACCCATATGATTAGGAGAAGACTAGTTTCACATGTATATATGACACTTACACTTTTAAGAGAATGTCGTTCAGACTGTGGAATGAACCTACCACTTTCTAGAGATGCATGATTTCTATTTTCTTGAATTTCTTGGAGGACATAATGGAAGTCTTCATGGATGACTTTTCTATATATGGTGCCAATTTTGACCAATTTCTCAGGAACATATCCAAGAAACTACAGAAGTGTGAAGAAAAACAATTAGTCCTAAATTGAGAAAAGTGCCACTTCATGGTACGCAGAGATACTGTTTTGGGACAAAAAATCTCTAAAAAAGGAATTTAATTCAACCTTAGAAAGATGAAGAAATATCTAAGCTCTGGCTTTCTAAATTAGTGACTGAAGTGAGAAGTTTTCTGGGTCACGTCAGGTACTATAGGTGGTTCATTAAGGATTTTTTGATAGTTGCAAAACCTTTGTCAAATCTTTTAGCTAAAGGACATCAAGTTTAACTTCATTGACAAGTGCCTTGAAGCTTTGAATACTCTGAAGGATGCTATGACAACATCACCAATCTTGAAAGCTCCAGATTGGAAGTTTTCATTTGAAATTATGTGTGATGGCAATGACCATTGGTGCTGTTCTGGGGCAAAGGCAGGACAAGAAACACCACACGATATGATATGTTAGCAAGAAAATAGATGACGCTTAGGTCAACTACACAATGACTGAAAAGGAATGTTAGTGATAGTGTTCACCTTTGATAAATTCATATCCTATTTGATATGATCGAAGGTCAAGGTGTATATAGACCATGGTGCCATTAAGTATCAGATGCAGAAGAAGGATACTAGGCGCAAAGTTTTAAGGTGGGCGCTGCTTCTGTAAGAATTTGATCACGAAATTATTGATAAAAAGAGGACAAAAAATGTGTTTGCCGACCACTAGTCAAGGATAGTGATTAATGGAGGTCAACTACACAATGACTGAAAAGAAATGTTAGTGATAGTGTTCAGTTTCGATAACTTCATATCCTATTTGATATGATCAAAGGTCAAGGTGTATACGAACCATGGTGCCATTAAGTATCTGATGCAAAAGAAGGATACCAGGACCAGACTTTTGAGGTGGGGACTACTTCTGCAAGAATTTGATCAAAAAATTATTGATAAAAAGAGGATGGAAAATGTGGTTTCTGACCACTTGTCAAGGATAGTGATTAATGGAGAAAACACATTTCCAGTCAACAACAACTATGATAATGAGGCCCTGATGATGGACAAGTCCATTAAACCCAATCTACCCTGGTTCGCTGATATATGTAACTATTTAGCATGCCAACTATTTCTGGATAACATCACATACAACCAAAAGAAGAAATGATTCTCAGACCTAAAAAAGTACTTAGTGGGATGACCTTCTCTTGTTTAAAAGATGTGCTGACAACCTGTACCAAAGGTGCAATCCAGAATAAGAAGTCCCACAGATCCTTCCAGAATGCCATTCTATGCCTTATAGAGGATGTCCAGGAGGAGAAAAGACAGTAGAAAAATCCTACAATCAGGATTTCATTAGCCCACCCTTGTCAAGGATGCTCAAGCATACGTTAAGGTGTGTGATGAATGCCAACGAATGGGAAATATTTCAAAGTAGAATGAAATGCCAATGTATGATTGGATAGAGGTGGAAATTTTTGATGTTTGGGGAATTGACTATATGGGACCATTCCCATCTTCAAGGGTAAATCAATATATTCTTGTCATTGTAGACTATGTCTCAAAATGGGTGAAGGTTGTTGCAACTCAGAACTATGATTACAAAACAGTAACTAGGCTATTCGAGAAAACCATTTTTCCTAGATTTAGTGTCCCATGCACCGTCATAAGTGGTCGGGGATCCCACTTTAGAGAGAGATAATTTGAAACTTTGCCAAAGAAATATAGAGTAAGGCACAAGGTAGCAACACCCTACCACCCACAAACATTGGTACAAGTAGAAGTATTGAACTGAGAAATCAAGCAAATCTTAGAGAAAATAGTTAGCCAGACTTGGAAGGACTAGTCTATGAAGCTCGATGATGCTCTATGGGGCTTACCAAACTTCTTATAAGACTCCAATAGGGACAACCCCCTATCTGCTTATATATGGAAAATATGCCATCTACCTATTGAGATAGATCATAAAGCCTTTTGGGCTTTTAAATTTCTAAATATGGACCCTAAAGAAGAATAATCCCATCTATCCATAGATCATGGTGAAGTAGAGGTTCAGTAGTTGTGGAAGTAGGCTGCTGAGAAGAAGATGCATGCAATAGCTTTTGTCAAAGATGTGCATAGCCAACTGGACCCATCGTGTGGTTGTGTACATTTTTTGCATGTCTTTCTCTTTGAGAATTGCTTGCATCCTGGTTAGTAACAATCATCAATAGTAATTAGGCAGTAAAATATAACAATCAAAGTCAAGGTAAAACAATGAATTCATAAGAATGTATTCATAATGGGGAGGGAGGTTTAGTACCTTTAACTCATTAGTATTTTTCATAGCAACAAACACCTCCCATGTCTGGGTTAAGATAGATCCATTGCTCAGTGGGTGACTTTTTCCTCTTCTCAGCATCCCATATGTATAGTCTTGTCAGAGTTGTCCTATAATTCCCTAATACCCTCCCACAACATTGGATCACGTTTTTACAGTGCAATTTTTCATCTAGGTCATATATGCTCTACAAAAGTTCATATACTTAATGGAATGTTCTTAAAAATAGAATTGTAAATTTCTTTAAAAATAGAATTGCAAATGATAATATCTCACACAAAGTTCTTTCCATATGAAGTATTTCTTGCTTTTACCAATTTTATGCCAAGAATCTACTACTACACTAAAATGGCTACGAGTAGAACCCCTATATATGCCACAAAAGAGTTGTGGTTCTTTCCAAAAGGATTTCTTGCATTATTAAACTCAGTGAGCAACTTCGGTCCAATACGCCTTTATTGTATCAACTTGTTCATCATGGTGATGCCCCTCATTTTTGCATGTCGACGATGCTGCTCATTAAGTTGAAATAATGTATATTTGATTTTCAAGATGTTTTGTGAGAAATTTCCCGTTTGTTCTTTAAGTACATATGTTGGTGGACATTTTCCCATCTACATCAGTGTACTTGGAGAATTGTAGGAAATTTTTTTCAAAATTTTCTTGAAAACTTAATGCATATTATACACATACTACTAAGATTATGCGTTCAAGAATGGAATGGGTGGTACACACATTCGTTAATGAACTCGAAACCCTAACTTGTAAACCATAAACCCTAATATGTAAACCCTAAATCCTAATATATAAACCCTTATCCATAAATCCAAAATAATAAACCCTAATCTATCTATAAATCCTAAACCCTAAACATGTAAACCCTAAATCCTAATACTTGTTTTTCTTTGATCATAGAATGGATAGATCATGAATGTACATTCCAAATCACTGCAACCCGGACTTTATTGCTGGTCTTGATGAGTTTATAAGATTTGTAGAGGAACATAAGAAACAACTTGGAGATAGGTTTTACTATCCATGTAGGCATTGCAGTAACAACTTGAAAGTTAAACTACTGACAAAATCAGAAGTCATGTCATGTGCAAAATAATTATACTGGGATATACATAATGGTACTGGCATGGAGACAATCCAATGGTGAGATCAGTAGATGATGATAATAGTACTTTTGTTGAATAGGAAATTTCCATCGATGATGCAAAAGTGAACAGACTGATTTTGATAGACATGGTTGATGCAATGCTAGATAGTTGTGGGGTATAGCACACCGATCCACCTTCCTAATTTAGAAATATTTTGCATGATGCCGAGAGAACATTATAGTTAGGTTGTTCTAAGTTTACAAAGCTGAGCGTTGTGTTGAGATTGTATACTCTAAAGCCTAACAATAGATGGAGCGAAAAAATATTCACGTCATTGTTGTCTTTGTGGAAAGAAATTCTTCCTGAACGAGCTTCCAATCTCAACATACAAATTAAAGAAAATGTTGTGCCCAATGGAAATGAAGGATAAGAACATACATGCATTCCCAAATGACTGTGTGTTATTTCAAAAGGACTATGTCAATTTGAAAGATTGTCTGAGATGTGGGGCATCAAGGTTCAAAATGATGAATTCAGGAAATTCTAAAAACTGTCTCTCTTGCCAAGGTGGTGTGGTATCTACCTATAATACCACCGTTTCAATGCTTGTTTGCCAATCCCATAGTTGTGAAGAATTTAAGGTGGCATGCAGAGGTGAAGAAAAATAATGATGGGATCCTATGACATGCATCTGATTCCCCAGAGTGGAAGAATATTGATTTATTGTACTTTGAATTTAGTGAAGAAGTCAAGAATTTAAGACTTGGGATTTGTACCGATGGGATGAATCCATACAACACATTGAGTAGCCAACATAACACTTGGCCTATTATGATTGTTATATACAATCTTTCTCCCTAGTTGTGTATGTAAAATAAGTATGCCATGCTGTCATTATTGATATTGGGCCCTAAACAACATGGAAATGATACCAGTGTTTATCTTGAACCTCTGATTGGACTTAGCTAAACTCTGGGAAGAAGTTGTGATGACCTATGATTATTCTTCATGTAGAGAGACTATTTGTTTGCATGCTATGTTGTTTTGCGCTATTAATGATTTTCCACCATATGGAAATTTGTATGGATACAATGTAAAAGGATCCAAAGTATGTCCTATACGTGAAGAGAACACTGATTCAATACGACTTAAATATGGCGCAAGACTGTATATCTTGGTCATTGAGGATTTCTTCCAAAAGTTCATCCCTACAGAAGGTTGTGCAAAGCGTTTAATGGATCAAATGAATGGGGTGCCCCTAAACCTATATCATGGGAGGTTGTTTATGAAAGAGTAAAAGACTTTGTCAATGCATGTGGTAAGAGTTCACAATGTACCATTCCCACAAGAAGATGTCAATATTCTGGTATCTTCCTTATTGGAGTTCTTTGGCAGTTAGGCATTGCATCATTGTCATGTGTGTTAAGAAAAATGTCTGTGATATCATCATTGGTACTCTGTTGAATATACCAGGTAGGATTAAAGATGGTATCAAATCTAGAATCAACCTATGTGAAATGGAAATAAGGAAAATATAAACAGAATTAGTTAGCAGTGATCAGAGAACATATTTACCTCCTATTTGTTACACATTGTCTAGAAAGGAGAGGAAAACTTTTTGTGAGTGCTTTCTTAATGTCAAGATACCACAAGGATAATCTTACAATATCCATATACTAGTATCAATGAAAGATCAAAAGCTAATAGGTCTTAAATCTCATGATTGTCACACTCTAATGCAAAAAATATTGCACGTGGAAATTTGAACTATATTGCTAAAGCATGTAAGATTTGAAGTTACCAGACTTTGTTTCTTCTTCAACACTCTATGCAACAAAGTTATTGATATTGAGAATCTCAATAAGTTGCAAAGAGAAGTGGTTGTTACCCTATGCCAGCTTGAGACATATTTTCCTCCTTCATTCTTTGATATCATGGTACATATTGTTGTCCATTTGACTAAGGAAGTGAAAATGTTGGGACTAAATTTCTTGAATTGGATGTATCCTTTTGAGCTGTACATGAGTATTTTTAAAGGTGATGTTCGAAACAGTTATTGGCCTAAAGGGAGTATTATTGAGGGTTATGTGGCCAGGGAGATTATGGACTTTTGCAATGACTTTTTGAGTTATAATTAAGCTCCTATAGATGACAAGAATATTGAGGACTATTACAAAAGAAGGGACTTTAGGGGCACGAGTGAAGGTAATCAATCATGAGCTATGGGAACAAGGTCACTTGTACATTTTACATAACATCGATGGAGTGAGTGTTTATATCACTGAACATACCAATTTCATCAAGACAAAATATCCTTGAGCTTATTCAATGTGGCTTGGTAGAGAGCATAACAAGACATTTATTAGTAGTTTGAAGAAAAAAATCTTACGTCAACTATCTCAAATACCAAATAATTTTGTTAAAAAATTAAATGCCTTAACCTTAAACCAAAAATGAATGTTATGCCTTATCAAGGGTTTGACATAAATGGGTTTTCATATTACACAAAGCATCAAGATGATAAGAGTGTCATCCAAAACAGTTGGCACCCTTCAAGCATCTTCATTGTTTTTCTATAGTGCGAAGGATAAGAGTCCACGAGAAGCTAAAATGTCATATTATGGTGTCATTGAAGATGTATGGGAGTTTGACTACATGGATTTTAGAATTTCAGTCTTTAAGTGTAATTGGGTTGATAACACCAAAGGAGTCATAGTGGATGAATTGAGTTTCACAATAGTGAATTTTGAAAATATTGGCGAGAAGGGTGAACCATTCATAATGACATAATAGGTGAAGAAACTATTTTATATTGGTGATCCAATAAATAAAAAATGGTCAATAGTTCTTCATGGTAAAAGGAAGTTCACTAAAGATCCTATAGATGAAGAAGAGTACTTTGACAAGTATGATGACTCCACTTCATTCTCAGTTGGCTTGCCAACACCAAATATTGAAACTGACTTTGACTTATATGTGCATGGAGATCACATTGAGGGAATGTTGATAAAACATCTCAATATTAGAGGCATGCTTTTATTTTTTTAAATGTTAGATGTGCATTTTACAATCTTATATTTTAGTGTTAGACTATTTTTTTAGATGGTGTCTAACCATGAGTATGATGACCGTGATGATGATTACTGTTAGGATGAGCAACATCACGATGTGCACCTTGACATTAGTGTAAGTTGTGTATTGTTTTATTATAGAGATATGCATTCTACAATATGTCTGTCTTGTTATATTTATGTATTGTTTTATCACATTTATAAGTTATATCTTTTTATGACCTATGTGTGTTTTTGTGTCAATTTTAGGTTTAAAATGTATGCCATGAGGATCATCCTAAGTCAGGTTAAGTGTTTAAGAACAATCTCAAACTAGGGACTATCTAAGATTTACTCCTAATGATTAAATTTTAGATAGGTTTGTAAGCCAATATATATATACACATTATATTTATATATATATACATATATATATATATATATATATATATATATATATATATTGTCATTCCTATACCTATGATAATAATTTCATCATCCATATCCTAGGTTTTATGTAACATCATTTAATTCAATTCATTCTTTCATTTGGGTTAGTTCATTCATGTATCATTAATCATAATTAATCAATATTAGTCAACTACACAATCTTGAAGAGAAATAATTGAACTATGTTAAATCAACCACTAATGATAGATAATAAAATAAATATTAATTAAAGTTCGTTTATGCATCATTAAGCCTAATTAATTATCAATATTAATTAACTACACAATCTTGAAGAGTAATTATTGAACTAAGTTAAATCAATCACTAGCAAGAGAGAAAGAAAATAATACTCATGCATCATTAATTGTATTTAATTGAAATCTACTTTTAATTACCACTCACTGCTATGGTGGAGTAGGCTACGGTGGCGGGGTCATAGGTGAAAGTGGAGGTGGTTGCAGCTAGAGCAAGCCGATAGTGAAGCTGGCACGACATCGGCCAGAATAGGCTAGAGGAGCTGCCAGCGGCTGGAGCAGTAGTAGTAGTAGTAGTTAGGTGGAGAGCTGGACCAATAGTAGTAGTAGAGGATAGATCAGTAGCAATAGTAGCGGCGAGTAGTAGAGGAGGAGGAGAGTAGCAGAGCAGCAAGGCAGCAACAAGGCAGAGAGTAGCGGAGGAGGCAAAAAGCACCGAAGAAAATTGTCAGAGCAAAAATCATCTGTGATGAAACAAAAGATTGAGGGAAAGAAATATTTTGTGGGTGCTATAAGTGAACTTGGTCGTGGTTGTTGAAGGAAACTGAAGACTAAGTACATAGTCTTTGGTTGACATAACAAACTGACACATAAATTGGTGTTGACAAATACGGTTGTGCAGATCAACACGACCGTGTTGGTGACCTAGTCATTGGTTTTGATGGTTAAAATCGACGAAAGAAGCCCTAATCCTAGAAAGAAAGTTGGACTTTGTCAAGAGACTCAGTCGTTGATTTCCTTTTCTAAATTGATGACTAAGAAAACACTTCAATGTTGGTTTCTATATTCTGACGACCGATGTAAGGACCCTGACCCCCGTTTAGGGCTTATCCTGTTTGCTTTGCTTAACCCTGATGCTTGGTTGCTTGATAATCACCTTTGGTGGTGATTAGGGTTTGTTGGTGCTTTGTTGAGAGCTGGAGGTGCTACTTGCAATTAACCCAAGTCTAGGGTTTGTGGGCAAGTTTGACACCTTGTGGGGTGTTCCTCCCTCTCCTTGCTTCCTCTAGTGTTGAGAGGAAGGTTTGGGCTCATTGCTTGAGTTCCTTTGGGGTTTGGTTGATCTTGTTGGGCTTTGTGGTGCCTTGTCTTTGCTTCTTTGGACCTTGTGTCAGGCAAGAGTGCCCTGTGTCAGCCTAGGTGTGTCAGCCTGTGCTTGTGTCGGCCTGTGGTGTGTCGCCCATGGTGTGTGTCGACCATGGTGTGGGTGTGTCGACCATGGTGTGGGTGTGTCAACCATAGTGTGGAGGTGTGTCGCACATGGACCCTTTGACTCTCTTTGACCTCATTTGTGTCACCACTAGTGGACACTTGGTGCTTGATGCTTGCATGTGGCAATGGCCTTGGACATGTGTTTAGGGCATGTTAGACTGGTGGCTTTGCTCATGGACAAGTGTCCCTAGGTGGGCGACACCTTGCTTTGTTCTACCTTGGTTTCTCCTCCATCCCCTCCTATATATGTGTTTCCTTTCGCTTGCTAAGGATCCCTTTAGTTCCTTAGTTTCCCTCTCCCTTGGTGCACGACACCCCCTTCCTTTGCAAGCTTGGTGGCCGATCCTTCTTGGAGTCTCCTTCTTCCTCTAGTGGTGGCCGAACCCTAGAGTGCCTTTCTCTTCTTCCTTGGTGGTGCTTGGAGCTAGTAGCTTGGAGCTTGCTTAAGGTGGGTTACATAACTCCTAACCCTAACTATACTACCTCTTCTATGTTCTTATATGTTTCTTGTGATTATATCGGCTATGCATGTTGCTGCTTTAGTTTCTTGCTTAGTTGCTTCTTGTTGGCCGAACCACGTTCTAAGGTTTCTTGGTGAGCAACACCCCTTTCTCTCCTAGGTCTAGAGGAGTGAGCTCGAACTCTAGTAATATGGGAAATAATCCTCTCTCTCTTAAGTTGAGAGGTGAGCTTGTGTTCTAGTGGCTAGAACAACACCCTCCTCTCACCATGGACTTGAAAGGTGAGCTATGTGGTGGTTGTGGACCTCGGTTGTGGTTGTTCCTTGTGTTGCCCGATGGGTGATAAGAAGGTGCGCAAGACCCCTCTCTCTTGGTTGTTTAGAGGTGAACCATCTTCTCAATCCTTTAGGGTTTTGGTGCCCTTGTGCTTGAGGTTGATGATGACCTCATGGAGTGGCATCTTGACCGATACAGTCTTACAGATGATGCTGCCCGATATCCTTCTTTGGCTAGAACCTTGGTCGACCTGTTGTTGTGTTGTGTCGGGCGTCACACACCTAGCTCCTGCCTTGTTGTATCAGGCATCACACCATGATAAGTACCATGCCCGACACACTTAAACTCGTTATACCCTGATGTTGTGGAATCCTATTAGTTGGTTCTGTGGTGGGCGTCACCCCTTGGCCTTGGCTTTGTGTGTCGGCCGATAGATGTGGTTAGCTAGCTGGACGACATGCTTTCCTTGCTGTCATTTGAGGTTGTGCCCTGGCCATTATACCTAGATGAGTAGAACGTTGGCCGTTGCCCTTGTGTGTGTGTGTTGGGCGTTAAACCTGGTTGTGTATCCTGCCCGACACACCTAGCTTTGTTTGTTGCTTGGTGCTGTTATCCCCTTGGACGTTGTGGGTGTGGCCCTGTGTCGGGGGTCGCACCTCTGTTGTTGCCTTGTGTTGGCCGATAGATCATGGCTAGGCTGGTTGAGCGATAGGCTGAGTTGTACCCTTGGGCGTTATGCCTTGTCTAGTGGTGCTGCGTGATACACCTTGTGCATGACGCGTCGTTGCATGACACAGTGTTGCACGACATGCCCTTGGGCCAAGCTGCACGTTATGCTGGTGGGGGTCG
Organism: Alisma plantago-aquatica; assembly: GCA_963693085.1. NCBI lineage: Eukaryota > Viridiplantae > Streptophyta > Magnoliopsida > Alismatales > Alismataceae > Alisma > Alisma plantago-aquatica. The sequence goes on from OY856410.1 coordinate 1,146,863,734, forward strand.
TTGTGCTTTGGTTGCCCGATACACCCTAAGGTAGCCCGACACCCTTGCTGTTATGCTTGTCTGATATGTAGTTGGTTGCTTGACCGTTATGTGGTGGGAGTGTTGGGCGATAGGGGAGAGTGCCCTGCCCGATACTACCTTTGGTGAGGGTAGTGGGCACTTATAGTGAGGGTCTTGTTCCTTGTATGGAAACTGATACGCCAGTCTTTGCTGATGTAATCACGTTTGATTTATGATAGTGATCCCTGACATACTTGATAGTTGATATAATGGATCACATCTATGTAGCTTGACATGGTAGTACCTGTGTTTATGATCATCTGGAACTATATGTATAATGCTGAATAAATGATAAGCATATAAGATGCCTTGCATAATGTTATGACCTATGCCTATGGTCACATGTTGAGGCATGAATGATAAAGTATATAATCATCAGTACTGCCCTATGTTGATAATATAACTCTTCTGATAATCTATGATTATTGTGCATACTAACCATGCATGTACAGATGCATATCCAGGTAAAGGGCTATGCGGTATATATGTTTGAGTAACACTGCTCTGATGGTTACTCTTGTTGATGAGATAACATGCATGGTGTGTTTGGTCGAAATACCTGAGTTTGGCTAGAGTGCCTTAATGAGATGTTATTATCTAATGATGATATGGGATTACTATCCCATGGTGATGATGTAAGCCTTGAGAGATAGTGACACTATGTGATGAGGGATTGATATCCCATGGAAATGTAATGTTGGATCCTTGTGATGGACCAAGATGATGTTGATGATAGTAAAAGCATGATGTTGAGTTTCATGTTATTTATTCTTGTTATAGTCTGCATGCTATACAACTTGATTGCCTCAACAATCCACTTAAAATATACTAACTAATCACAGTGGAACATATTAGGTAGTTTACCCTGGCCATAGATCCATCATCGTCAGGAGCTGGTGATGGTGAAACGGGTTCTCCTGCGGGTTAACCCGGAGCGCATATTGTTGAATATGCGAGGTTTCTCCTATCCTAAAATAGTGAGGATTGGAGTGTAGCTGCGGTTGCAGACTCGGGATATGTATAGAGCATGGTGAATAGGCCCATGGCTTGAGATATGTGATATGGGAGCATGAATGTGTTCATGGCTTAGAGAACAGTGAATAGGCCCGTGGCTCAGTTTCACTAGCGCCGAGACCTGTACCGAGGCGGGCTAGGCAGAGGGTAGCATGCGGGAGCTGACCCTGTGGCTGAGGCCACTTAAGCATGAGACTACGGTCCTACTTGTGTTGTACTCGTGCACTGACCACGAGGCGGAGAGGTCGTGGAGTCCGGCTCTTCCATTGACCTTGTATGGCACCGGCTCCAGGTTTTGCAGCCGTCGGTTGGATCTGAGCGATACGACTCACTTCCTCAGGGCATAACAATACATAATTCAGCCGAATAGTATTTACTGCTTAAGGCAAAACATGGAACATTGATTGAGGCCTTGCTTGTGTAGTTAATCTCGTTATACTTGCAGTTACTTATATGTTCCTTATGTTATGAGGTAAGATCTTATAAATCTTATCTTGTTAATCATGTTCCATAAAGGGATGCTTGGTTATCTGCCTTCCGTACAGCCTGGTAAGCTTGATGGTATGAATAGCTTTGCTATATGGACTACTCTTGTTATACTTTTTATCAGTTACCTGCTATTGTTGCTTCATCTTATGTGGTTATGTAGTTTTGGCGGGGAGTTATGTTTCTCGCTGGGACTGTGTGTCTCACTCCGCTGGTTTATAACCTTTTTAGGTGTTCACGCCAGGCGTGGTGGTGGTTCGGAGTTGCAGCCGAGCAGCAAGAAGAGCAGTAGAAGGCAAGAGATGGACATGCTGCTGTTTTGGTCATTTTCTAGTTGAGTCTTAGAGTCATCCCTGTACTCTCAGGTCCTTGGAGGTGTTTTGACGTTGTTTCATGATGTATAGCCGATGACGTTTTGTATATCCTACTGCTGGCCGGATGTGGGCCGTTCTGTATGTATAAATAGGTGATGAACTCATGTGATGACAGGACAACTGATCTCCTAAGCTGTGAACACGTATCAAGGATTGTAAATGTTTATATGACCTATTTTCTTGCAGGATGTGGATCGAAATGTAATAATTTCTTAGTTTATCTGCTTTCTACAATCAGTTTTAATTAACCCATGTTTTTGGTAATTTGTGGTTTATGGTGTTTTCTGCACGTTTTCACATAACACCTCGCTGTCTGTGTGATAGTGGGATGTGTTGCCACAACCGAGATCCACCCTCAATCAAAAAAGTCATCCTCAACAAGGTAACTTAGTCATCGGTTTTGAACAGAAAGTGATGACGTAGATGTAATTTGGGGGGAAAATATTTTGCAGGCACAAGGAGGAAAAACACTTACACGTTGATGACAAAGACCCTTCTATAAACAAAATAAGTGGGTCTCAGCAAGGTGACTGTGTTGTCTGTTCCTTCACCTAACTGACAACTCAGAAGTAATTTTGTGGGTTAATTGTTTTTGCAGGGACATGATGCAAACTCTGTATCGTCAATTCTAAGAAGAGCGATGCTAAATAGAAATGTTTTGGATGCAAACATTTTCCCTAAAAAATTATATTTCATGGGTTGTCTAAGACGTCAGTTTCACTTAAAAGGAACTGACATTATAGTAAAAGTAGAACCCATGTTTTTTCTAAATCGGTGCGACTTGACCAATGGTGATAGTTTTTCTTTAGAACTGACATTATTGGTAGTATGATGTCAGTTTTTCTTTGTAATTGATGTTAGTAAAAGTGACATTAGACATCAAAAATACACTAGTGGTATCATGCATCATCACATAGACTTACCACTTCTATCATCATAGAAACAAAACCCCATATTTTGATAAAGGGATATTTCTTTGTTTTGTAAAGAAAAATGTTATATAGTGCTATTCGAATCATTTCTCCTTGAATAACAAATGAGTTGGTAGGATTTTTAAGAAATGAGATATTCCACACATGTGAATCATGACTTATCGTTACACTAAGAAAAATGTGTACAACATCTTGAAAAATGCCATTTCAAAACAAATGAGCTACATTTACCCTCACAAGTGCCATATCAAAAGGGTTATGAAGAATAAAGGGGTTACATCTCTTCTTCATGTAAAGAATAAGGTTGGATTGTGATAATAGAATGGCTATTGCTTAAATAACGAGTTTTGTAAATTTGTGAAGAGGAAAGAATTTCCACACATCAGGATCATTGCTTCTTGTTACAGTAAGCACATTGCGTGTATCAATTTACAAATTGCCACTTTAAAAACAACATTAACTAAATTTAATCTCACAAATGAAACATTATGGAAGTTAAGAACAAAGAGATATATATTTAGTGTCAACCAACAAATAATTTGATATATATATATATATGAGTTGATCTTAAATGCCCGCACAGGTAACAAAGAAGAACCTACCTGGCAGTAGGGCGTGGTGGCAAGGCCGTAAATTATTTGAAAAGAAAACGAGCGAAAAAAGTGAGAAAAGGGCAGAAAGACAGCGAGCGAAAAAAACCCAAAACCTTCGTTCGAACCCTCGCTCTGCCCTGCGATAACTTCCATTCTCGCGCAAAAGCACCGACGACCACACCCCACAACCCCTCCATCCCCACCTCCTCCGACTGCAAATTCCATCTCCATCATCTTCGATTCTACCTCCTCTCTCTCACTGCATCTCAATTATGGAGCAGCTACCCTCTTCAGAGATGACGAGGATGAAGAAGGCATCACGGAAGACCTCGACAATGCCGCTGTGGAGAAGGAATATAAGGACTATGATTGAAGAAGATGACGACTTCAAATTGCACCTCTATCAAGCCAATGAGAAGATGGCCAAAGAACCAGAGGAAGCGGTAAAAGCAGCGGCTGCAGAAGGGGAGATAGAATGGGATACAACACCATCAAGTACTCCGAAAGGGGATAAGGAAGGGGCTACGATGGCCAAAGAAGAGGATGAAGTGGGAAAAGAAGTAGGTGCGGAAAGGGAGAAGGAAGGTGCTGTGGTGATTACTCTGACGAAACATAAAGGGAACAAAAAAGGGGCTGCGATGGCCAAAGAAGCAGATGAAGCGGGACAAGAAGCGGTTGCGGAAGGGGAGAAGGGAGGTGCTACTGAGACTCCTCAGACAAGATGGAAAGGGAACAAAAGTGGGGCTGCAGATCCCCTAATGAGTAAACCTTCAGCAAAAAGAGCAAAACATAGTAAGATGGCTACTTCTGGTAATAGAGGCAATGGAGCTACCGAGACTGAAGGACCTCTGCGTGACAAAGCATAGAACAAAGAACGACGAGGTAATTTGTGTTTGCATGTACATTACAAATGAAAAATATAAACAAAAAGATTTCGACTAAAAAGTAACAATGCATGTTGAAAGAGTAACTGTTATAAGAAGTAGAGTAACTAGACAATGCCTAGAATAACTATAGCAAAACATTGGAATAACTATACGATAGTCTAGAGTAACTAAAGTAAGCTGGAGTAACTATTACAAAACAAAGAGTATCTCGCACACTAGATATAGCAGTTAAACTAGGAAAAACATATTGTTAAGCTAAAGACTGCACTTTTTGAGTAACTGTGTTCATATGCAGGAAAAGAAAGGAAAGGGGATGATGACAATACAAATGAAAATCAGCAAAAGAATGAGACAGAAAAGGCTACTGTGGATGAAGGAGAGGTGAAAAGAAGTAAAATGAAAAAGAAGGGGAAAGGGAAGTCCGAAGCAACTAAGGAGAAAGCGAAGGCTGCTGATGAGAGAGGAGAAGAATAAATAAGGAGGAGGAAAGAGAAGGGAGAGAAAAGGCTACCGATGAAGGAGGAAAAGAGGAAAAAATGAAGAGGACAACAAAGGGGAAAGGAAAGGTAGATGAAGGTAAGCTTGTATGGATTTATAATTGTGTTAATTTGCTATTACTCTCATAGGACACTTACTTGTAGTTTATTAAATTGCTATTACAAAATAAATAGTTAGCTTTAAAAATGTGATCAACCTACCACGTATAATGTATTGTAAAAAATTTAAGAGTAACTTGACTGACTAAGAAGTAATACAAAAAAACCTAAGAGTAAGTTTTGATATGTTTGCAGTGGGAATCAAAAGGCTATACCACAGGTGTTACATAAAGAGCTACATCACCACCAGCAACAGCGTGGTGTTTACAAGTAATCAACTTAGAATGATGAGGTCAATGACCTTTACAAACATGATAAAAATGCCGAATCTTACAGTTGACATAGGCCTTTTGGAGGATTTAATAGATAGATATGTGGACAATGACAGATTTTTGCTGGCCAAAGGGGTGGAAAGAAGGATGACCGTTGAGGATGTGGGGGTAATTCTAGGTATCCCCAACAAAGGTATGGATATAATACCTAGGAAATGTTTTGAGATAGTGAGCTCAATATGGCAACAGTTTTCCAGGGCGACAGGTAAACATGGCAATGAAGGTGAGACCTTGAAGAGGTTAAGGGAAAAGAATGTCCTGCACAAGGACAACTTATCAAAGCTTTGGCAAGAATATGCCAAGACCGACGATCTAGCAGACTATCAGAACATGTTCTGTGCGTGGATGTTGCACCTACTAGCAACATTCCTACTCCCAGACACCAACTATTGCACACCAATCTACATAATGCACTACCTAGATGATGTTACTGCCACTGGGCAGATGAATTGGGCAAAGCTGGTGCATGGGAGTATCTTCAAGAATATGAAGATGCTAAAGGAGAATGTCTAGCTGAGGAGGAAGTGGGAGAAAGGGAAAACCACCCTCTACACAACAGGGTGTGTGATGTGCCTATGCGTAAGTGAACAAAATTATTTTCATCTACATTATTACAATAATGACTAGGGGGGCAGTTACATATGCATTATATTTTCTCTCTGTTACATGCAGGTTTGGGCATATGAAATGATGAAGATGGAAAAGCCAACCTTCCTTGACGCCAAGCCAAGGATAAAGAAGTGGGTTGTACCGATCGAGAAATTGATGGATTTAGGGGCTCTGGACCCTAAGGATGTAAGAATATTTCTTCTTTGTTATAAAAGCTAATATACAACATAATCCTACATGTTTGCATTAGGACACATTATTTTTGTTTTTTTTGGATAGGTTTGTCAAAGGATGAAGCTAGACCAGGGAGATGATTGGCGAGTTGCAAGAACAATGAAGGACATGCCCTACTACCTTGCGGAAAAAAGGGCAAAAAGTAAGCCAATGGAAGATAAGGTGCCAGCAAATCCGATCATCAAAAAAGGAGTGACTACTGAGAACTCCACCCTAGAGAGAAGAATCCCCATACTGGTGGAGGAGCTAATGATGCAGAAGGAGATCTGCACAAAAATAGCTGTTGAGGCATTCACTGACCTGTAGAGGGAGAAGAAACAACTAGAAAAAAGGATAGTCGAGGTAGAAGAGGAAAATAAAAATATGAAGAGAAAGTGGGGAGATGAAGGTGACAAAGCACAATCACCTGCCTGTGGGTTCGAGCAATTTGCAGAGGGGTTTCCCTCAGTGAATGTTGATGAACCCAAAGATAGGTCAGATGTACTTCACACGAAGGATGTTGATACGACGGACAAAGTAGAGAAGGAGGGTGTGGAGAAGGACGACACACTAAGGAAACGAGGCAGGATGATCCTGAGAAGAAAGTATGTGGAAGAGAAGGAATCAAAAGATGAGAATGATGATAAGAAAACTGGTAATGAAGAGGAGAAGAAGAAAGAAAAAGCAACTGATAGTTCTGACCAAGGAAAGACTGTACGAGATGCAGAAGAAAAGAGCCAAGAAAAAACAAGGGAACAACTAGAGAAAATAATCGATGAAGAAGAAGGGCAGAAGGAGGAGCCCAGAAAAAGGTTGAAAAAGAGGAAGAAGATGAACAACACATAATAGGGAGCATAGAGAAGAACGTAAAGAAAAGGAGGGAGGAAAAGGTAAGTTTGCATCTCCTTTCAAGTATATCAGTACTTGAGTAACTGTTTGATATAGTAGAGTATCCGTGTGATATATAAGAGTAACCGTTGGAATATAAAGAGTAACTATACGATAGTCTAGAGTAACTGTGTGAATTAGTAGAGTAACTGTAGGAACATAAAGAGTAACTATACGATAGTCTAGAGTAACTATGCGACATATCAACATTGTGTAACTTGTGGAAAATGAAGATTGATTCTAACGTGGACTACTCTGTTGTTGTTGACAGCACAAGCTGTCAAATTTCATTGGTTTTGATCATTTCAAAACAAAAGAAACCAGGGAAATTGTCCATCGCTTCATGGGCAACATAGAAGAAATGTAAGAAAATTGGTTATTTTGTCAAGTGTACAAAGATAAAACATTACTTATTCAATATCCAACTCATATGTATAACATCTATAAAAATGATTGGCAGGTCAAAATGAGAATGGAGATTAAGTGATGAAACTTGGTGTACAGGGAAGGACCTTGCTTCCCTCCTGTACAAAGATCAGATGATGCAATCACATGTAAGAAACAAGAATGTAGTGTAACTCTTTGAAATAGATAATTTGGATTGCTAAACAAGAAAGCGTGTGGTTGTTTTAGGTTCTGGACTGCTTTGTCGAGATGCTCAAGGTGAGCACAAGCAAGCGGAGGAAGAAGGGTTTGATGTGGCACTGCATGAGGACTTATGCTCTGGTAAGAGAAGCAAAATTGGTATACAAAATTACATCAAAAAACAAAAATAGATACACAAACTGAAACTTATAGATGTGCATTTTTAAATTCTACATTTGCAACAAAAACTTTCATTTGATGTTGTAAACATCACCCTGGAGCAGATTGACATGATATCTCCACTCTTCAATGTTCCTTTGAAATATTGGGACACAATGGACTCTGTGTTCTCCATACTAAACAATGAAAACCACTGGCACTTGTTTGAAGCAAGCTTCAGGGATGGAGCATGACTCGATGAATGGAAATAGAAAGTCAAGAAAGGAATTCCTTAGATGGGTAAGCGATCTATAAAAAGTAACTCTATTAGTAGTGGATTGATGAGATTAATGTTCGTTGATTGATGATTAATAAAAGTAGTATTTTTTTAATGTAGGTGGGTATTGTGCATGAATTCTTTAGGGGTGCACCGGAAAAAGGAAGCTAATTGTCACAATGGGAACGGGAGTACCCGATGTGCCCACAATAGGAAGAAGACTCACTGACTATGGAATCTTCGTCATGAAGTACCTAGAATGCATGGTCAATGGAAAACATATGGACTTCACCTACAAGGGCATGCCAGCAATAAGGGATGATATTTTTTAGAGAATGATGGCAAGGGGGCAGCTGCAACCTGTACAAGCAGATGAAAAGAATGCAAATGAAGACATCAAAGAAGGTCCATCTAAGGAGAATAAGGGAGAAGAAGATGAGGGTCAGAAGCGGAAAGAAGCAGAGCAGAAAGAAGCAACAGATGCAGAAGTGCATCAAGAAAAGAGTGCAGAGGAAGAAGCTATTTCAAGCCTTGATAGATGGCTGAATTCTAGCTGAAATACTGAATTATTAATTGAAATGTAAATCTTGAACAATTTGCTTCTGGAGTTCTGATGTGTAATCGCTGTGAGATATAGATTTACTTATGTGTCACTAAAAGCCTGAAAAATACATTTGAACTAAATCATATTGTAAATATGAGTATTTCTGTGTTTAATATATAACATTTTATGCTTTGAATGTTGTGTTCTTGAATGTACATCTGCTGTGGTTTTGTATGAAGATATATACTTTCAGTTAGCCTGCCAAAAAATAAACTAACTCAAGAGGAAGAGTGATGATGATATCGTAACCCATAGAGTAATTATAAGAACACTAAGAGTAACTGTGATAGTCTAGAAAAGAAACCCTTTGATTCAAAGGAGTAACTCTTATACTTTGTAAGAGTAACTCTAAAAATAGAGAGGTAAAACACATATCACAAAAACAATGTATGTGGAAAGATAGAGTGACAGGGACATCTTGTGAAGTAACTGTACGAGCATGAGAGTAAGTGTTCGATTCCAAAAAAATGGTAACTGTATCAGAACTCACTAACAAAAAAGAGTGGTGAATTTGTAATCCATAAGGTAACTATAAGAGCACTAAAAGTAACTATAAGAGCACTAAGAGTAATTGTGATAACACTAAGAGTAACTGTGACAATATAAAAAGTAACTCTAGCGTTCAAAAAGTAAATGTTGAAATTTGTAAAGTAACTCTTGTGGATGAAGGTTTGTCAAGAACACGAAACCAGTGTATGTGAACCACATAGTAGAAAACTAACATTTCGTAAGTGACTGAACAAACATGAAAGTAACTGTACTAATCCAAAAATGTAGGTATTTCAGAAGAAAAGAGTATCCATTGCACACGAAGAGAAACACATATTCTTCAAAAGAGTAACATCTAATCAGAACAAATTCTTTGTAACATATTCAAAGTATACATACAACTGCTAGATCTCAAGGTAACACACATATAGATTACAAACACAAGTGAAATACTTGGAGGGTTACAAAATCACTTTCACAAAACTACACAAAAAGAAGAACCCATTACAGATTTGAATATGCCTCACTCACACACTAATCAACTACAAACTCCACTAAAAAAGATAGCCATCCATCAATAGCAGTAGCTGCAACATCTCCCAACCACATGATAATAGAAAAAAGAACAAAACACTTAGTAGCACCAGGATGCTCCCCAAAATCAACAATAGTAGCAGAAAAGAAGGGTTAGCTAGCAGCACCAGTAGCTTAAAAGAACAGAAAATAGCAGCAACAAGATGAGATAGTGAATATACACGTCCAACATCAACAGACCACACAAGAAGCACCATAGATAATCATTGAGAAGCAAACAACAACAACACAAAGTCCATAAAGAGTATCCCTGGAGAATGGACTACTTCTTCATAGGGCAGTTCCTGCTATCATGGTTAACCCCAAACTCTAAAAAATTCTTGCACTGCCTCTCTCTTTTAGACTGGGCAATCTCAACTCCAGATTTAAACCTCACATCGGTCGATCTAGGTCTTCCCTTAGTTTTGCAAATACTAGGGATATGGACCTTGATAGTAGGAGAAGAAGCTGTATTAGAAGCGGTTACACCATCACCTACACCAGTATCAGCGAGATCCAAGTCTAAGAGCTCCTTTCGCAAAGCAAACAATTTTTCATGGCAAAGATCTATAACGTTGTTCCTACACACTATGTTGACAATCGAATTGTAGACAAAAACAAGTTGAAGTGTCCTCCCAGTGGATGGATGCTTAACTGACGCTTTGCCAAAAATCAAAGGGTGTTCTCTGTACCCTTTGGTCCACCTCTTTAGTATGTATGGATCGGGAAGAGTGCAAAAGTCATGACTCTTCAAATAAGATAGGATGTGCCTGCAAGAGATACCTTTGAATTCCAACATGAAGCAATTGCCCAAAACAATCTCACTAGATGACTCTTTCTTCAAGAAATGGGGAGATCCAAGGCCACCGACACAATACACCTCAAAGACACCTTCTTCTGAAGCTTCCTTAATATTATAGACCATGATTTGAGGAACCTCAGATTGAAAGATCTTAAAGATGGACTTGGTGTATATACCTCTCATTTGCTCCTCTAGAGACCATAGTGATGACAAAGGGAGTTTACTATACTCTTCGTCAAAGTCTTTGAAATTTTCAATCTCCCGCACATGAGAGTAATTAGTCTCCAAGGAACATACAAGTTCAAAGAGAGTCTTCCTACTATTCACATGGCTTGTAATGAATGCATTCAGGCTCTCAATCCTTTGAGTTGTCCTCATGCCCGCAAAGAAAGAAGACTGCATATAACACAGAACCCAATCCCAATGCATCACATACAAATCAGAAAGCCAAGTAATGGAAAAAATATCATTCTCTTAAACTATAGAATCCCACCTCTCTTCAAAAATGTCGACATAATCCACATTCCACACACAATCATTCAAGGAGCTTATGATTTGATCCTTATTAGGAACATCAAAAAGCTTAGAGGGAAGCTTCTGTAGGATGTGCCAACTATAGAAGCGATGCTTGCAATTAGGAAAAATAGTAATGATAGCAACATTCATAGCAGGGTCCTGATCGGTTATGATGGAAACTGGCTCTTTGCCAAAACAAAGTAAGTACTGCTTGAAAACCCAAACAAAGGAGTCATACTTCTCATCGACCAGCAAAGCTATAGCAAACAACACTGTCTTGCGATGGTGATCAACACCACCAAACATTCCAAAAACGATCGAATACTTGTTGGTGCGGTAGGTGGTGTCAAACACAATCGCATCGTCGAACAACACACAGTCTTCAACGGAGTCAGGATCATCCCAAAACAGATGAGTCAGGCAGCAATTGGGATCATTTTGGTAGGTATAGAAGAATTTTGGATCAAGGACCTTAAACCTAGCAAAGCGATCCAAAACCATGTCGACATCGTATTTGGCTGACTCTTTCCTCTTGCTACTGATGTGTCCATGAGCTTGTCTGCTGGTAAATGTTAGATTTTCATAGCCGCTAGACTCAGATGCTATCAATGCAATTTGTCTCGATACAGGTATGTTAGCTTGGCTCATGGAAGAAAGGATCTCTTTTTGAGTTTCATCAAGAGATGAGTTACACTTCAGGTAACTGAGATGAGCATCGTCAATAAGATCGTGGTTGTGTTCCTCAACAAAGGTAGTCACAACCCACATGGATGAGGACTTACCCACAACAAAGGCTCCACAACCACACCTCTTCACAGAATGCCTGTGCTTCTTAGACAGATTATCCTACAAGTTACCCACTTCATCACAAACGGGGCTCAGAAGGCCTCTTGACCTCTTAGAATGACTGATTTTACCCTTCTTGTCACAAACCAAATCTTTGGCTACTAGAATCTTAGTTCCCCGTTCATACCTGTTGTCGTCTTTCTTGATGTTAAAACCAATCAGGCCAGTGTAGCTAGAATAGAAGGAGATACCTTCATCTAAACTTCCAAATTGGAGACCAATTCTAGGGACTACAGTTGGGGTCAGAGTGGAAGCACCAACAAAAGGAGAAGAATGAGGATTCTCATTGTCACGACCGACACTAGCATCAACATCTGTATCAAGGCTGGGATCCATGACAACATGTGGGAGTAACTCTGCAAGACAGAAGAGTAATCCTAAAACACCAAAGAGTAACTCTGTCAGTCCGAAGAGTAACCACATATAACAAAAGAGTAACTATGTGAAACATAAAAACATGTATGACAGTTACTACTTCAAAATTGAAAAATTGGATTTCTTTCCCACACAAAAGACAAAGAGATGAATACACATTGTGATGATGAAAAAGCGAGAAAATGAGTATAACTGATTGAAGTGACGAAGAGAATACAAAACTACCTGGTTGTATCTTGGAAAAACTACTACTCCTAAAATCCAGGTAGATCAGGGAATTCTCCCACCCCTCCCTCCTCTTCAATGACGTGAGCTTCACAACAGTAGGTTTGGAGTGTGGATTTGACCTGGTGAAGATCGATATCTTCACCGGATACTCCAACAAGCATCACAGAAGGTTCAAATCTGCGCAAATACACCTTCGTCGTCCTCCTCTACAAAAACTGATAACTGGGGAATCCGTTCAAGTCGACTAACATCTCATCTTCAGCCCCTCTCTAGCATGAGCAACACTTCCTCGACTCCGTCAGCCATTTACAACACATCATCTCCTACCTCAACTGTGACGTCACACAGTCTTCCTACAACACGTTCCTCGAATTCACCCCCGGCGGCAACCTCGGTGATGAGATCAGGCAGAACCAAAAGGGATGCCTCGAGGAGTGCCAGATCAGAGGGTATGCTCGGGACATGCTGATGGGTCTCTCCCACCTCTACAACTACACAGTCACCCACTACGATGTCAAGCCCCAGAACGTCTTTCTTGCCGCCGACGGCACCGCCAAGTTAGCTGACTTTGGATGCGCCAAGTGGATCGGCAGGCCAAAGTTACATTTCAAACTATTTACAAAACCTACCACCGCGTCAAGGTGCCGGGTAGCTTTGCTACAGTATTAGCGCGAGTATTAAAAAAATAGCCTATACATACATACACACATACATATACATACATACATACACACACATATATATATATATATATATATATATATATATATATATATATATATATATATATATATATATATATATATATATATATATATATATCATGGAGACAATTGCTGATAAGGAGTGGCTCAAGTGGTCAAATATGATGTCCCCTAACAAAGGGACTCGGATTCGAATCCCAATTGCCGCCTTTATTTACCACCCTCCTGGGCATTTGGCCTCCGCCACAGGCATGAGAGAGGAGAGGAGAAATCTTTCTCTCTGAATCCCATATCATGAACATAGTTTATTCTCAATTTTATTATGAAGAAACTCAAATTTTGCTACTCAATATTTTTTATCATCGTTTAATTTTTTTCTTTCATATTTTTCTTTATTTTCCTTTATTTTGTGGTAATAATAAGATAAGAAAGATAAAATGCATTCTATTTTTCTATATGATTAATATATTCACATCTCATTCTTTGATGTACTTATTTACAAGCAAACATAGGTAAAAATGCTTACCATAACCTGCAAGTGCAATAGGGAGGCATAAACAGATATACATTATGTAAGATTGTTGATAGAAACATTTTTTCTCATAGAAAACAATGAAGGTTTGTTTAAATTAACGTTTTGGACCCAATCAATGAAAATGTTAGCATTGTGGGAAAACTACACTACGCTTCATATCTCCACCAAATTGGTATGGGAAATGCTCTTCAAAATATTTTCTTTTCTACCACCTACATTTTTTCAATCACTAACAAATGAATTATTAACACCAGATCATTATCTCTTGAGATTGGAATGTTATTTTCTTGACTAGCCCTAATACTCTTTTAGTTTGCATCTCCATACTTGATAACTTTCATCTTCTACTTGAAATAATCCATCTGATACCTTTGTCTTTCAATAGTTTTAATCCATCCTTTAATGGGTAGAGAATTCAAATCAAATATATCTCTATTTTTGCACATAATTATTACAACTTCGTACTTTTTGAGAAGTTCATAACTTCTTGTATATACTTATTCATTAGTGGAATTTAATTTATCTTCATCCCCCATAAACTCCATATGAATACCATCGATTCATTAGATATGGTGGAAATTGCCTTATGATTTAGTGAAGTCTGAACAACATACTTGTCAGAATGACATTTTCTTGGTTTGTATGTTTTAAAAAATGGTCATGTTGGTAGTTTGACATGTACCAAATTTATACGTTTGTAGCATGATGTCTTTTGAAAAGCAATATGCTTTGTGTACTGAAAATCACACACAAACCTACACTCATTTTTTTCATTACACATGTACAGAAACAAAAGGAGGAAGCATGTTGTTTTCTAGTCTATGACATATAATACTTCTTTGGTTTCACAAGAGAGTCTTTGTAGGATCGCTTGTGACCCACTCCATCAGTCTTGACCTCTAGTCCATCACTCCACCCACTCATGACGATTTTAATAGAGTTAAGATTTGGGCAAGTTCACGCCCGTCACACCCGGTTTCACGCACGCCCAACACAACCTCAAATCAACCCCCAAACCGCCACCACATGGCAGATGGTGATTGAATGTTTATTTTTAAATTATGCAATAGATAAATAAATTTTTTCCGTTTATAACTTTTGAACCGTAATGAATTTTTTAATGAAATAAAAACCGTTGGTTTCATTACAAAAAATACAATCTAACAATCCTAATATTGACATATTTTTGAGAAAAAAAATAAAAAAATGATATATATAGTTTAATTTACAACCAACTATGGCACCCATAAATGGTTATTGACACCCAAAACTAGTTAGTTGACACCTAAAATGGTTCATTAATACCTAGAAGTATAAAGATGACGCCCAAATAAAGTATTGACAACCAAAACAACTATTTAATCATTTTTGGGCGCTATTTAGCCATTTTTGGATGCTATGGTGCCCATAAATGGCTATTGACACCCAAAATGGTTAATTGACGCCCAAAATGGTGCATTGACACCCAAAAGTATAAAGATGGTGCCCAAATAAGGTAATTGACACCCAAAATGGTTCATTGATAACCAGAAGTTTAAAATGACGCTCAAATAAGGCATTTTTGGATGCTATGGTGTACATAAATGGTTATTGACACCCTAAAATGGTTAATTAACACCGAAAAGTATAAAGATGATGCCCAATTAAGGTAATTGATGCCCAAAATTGTTCATTGACACCCATAAGTATAAAATGACGCCCAAATAAGGGATTGACAACCAAAACAACATAACGACACCCAAATAAGTCTATTTGACACCTAAGAACCACTTAATGGTGCCCAAAATGATTCATTGACACCTAGAATTATAACGGCAACCATAAATAGCTAATGACACCCAAAGATGGTTAATTGACGTCCAAAATGGTTCATTGACATCCAGAATAACATATTCATATCATTTTTATATTTTTTTTGTTAAAAATATATCAATATTAGTCTTGTTGGAATGCATTTTTCATAACGATTCCAATGGTTTTCATTCCTTTAAAAAATTCATCAAAGTTCAAAATTTATAAGTAAAACAAATTTATTTGCATATTACACAACCTCTACCAACCCATCCAATTAAAACTCGCCACATCATCACCCCCAAATCAGCCTCTCCCCAAAAAATACCACTCTCTCCCACGCGTAAGCCGCGTTTGACTCCTTGCACGTGTGACTGAAATATTTTCGATTTAAATACATTGTTATTT
Organism: Alisma plantago-aquatica; assembly: GCA_963693085.1. Lineage (NCBI taxonomy): Eukaryota > Viridiplantae > Streptophyta > Magnoliopsida > Alismatales > Alismataceae > Alisma > Alisma plantago-aquatica. Next base: position 1,146,879,610 of record OY856410.1, read on the forward strand.
GACTTACGAGAGAGACAAACATTTTTAAGGAGTAACCCTCATACGGGATCCAACATGGGATATGTGTAAATTTGTGTTAAGTTAGCTATAGTAATACCGCTTCTGACCCACTCCAGCAGTCTAGACTCCCTGGTACAACACTTCACCCACCAATGAGCATTTGAATACTTTGTTATCTGACATGCGAGAGAGACAAATCTTTTTAAGGAGTAACTCTCACACGGGATCCAACATGGGATATGTATAAATTTACATTACGTAAGCTATGGTAATACAACTTTTAGCAGTCACTTTATATTCTCCATAAGGAGTTCCTCTTCCTCAAGACGTGGTATTCTTGAAGCTTTGTCATTTCATGTTGGCCCATGGCATCCTTGTGATGCGACTTCTATATTTTTCTACAATATAATCATATTATATAAGAAATTACACATAGAATTTGAATGTAATTTTTCCTTTTAAATTTCAATTTACAAATCAATCATTGTATTTATTGAGTCTAAAGAGAAAGCCCTCATACAAATATGAAGGAATGAAATAGTTGCTTAGAAATCATAAGAAAAGCTCAGTGGCCAATTATATTGTTAGCTCTGATACCATTATTGTAACATCCTACTTGTAAAAACATACACACTATAGAGGGGAAGCATTCACTTCAAAGAGAATGTTACAATCATGAAATTCATTGCATAGAAATATATTTTATATATAAACCATCACAGGATAAAGATAACAATTCTCATACTCAAGATGATAACATCAACTCACAATTGAACTACTACATGTTTTTCATAACTTGAAAGGAAACTCAAAGGGATCATTTTGTTATAGTTGGAACCCCACTAGGTCTTTTTCTTAGAAGATCCTTGAGCTAGTCCTTTGACATGCCAAAACCATACATATAAAACACAAGTGTACACATTAAGTAATATAGACCTATGATGCCCGAGTGTCAAACTCACAAAAAACCATTTTCTACAGATGCTACTAACTGTAACCTAACCAGCTAGACTAAAAAAATCTGGTTGATTAGTTGTTTTATAATTAAGAGCAAGATTGAAATCTAAATTAAGTGAATGTGATCAGCTATAGTTGGATTTCTTAGGATTATAGTTTCACTAAAGTATGCATTTTATGAAAAGTCCACCTTAGTACTAGACTAACGACATGTAGCAAGTATTACCCATTCCCGCAATGTAGTACACTACCTAGACTAAGACAAACACCACTTCTATAGGAGTTTAGGAATTAGCTAGGTGCATTACCGATAAATCTAGGTTATTCTTTTACAATCATAAGCCCTCTCCCAATGCCTATTATAAGTTGTGTAAATCTATAACATTTCCAACCTGTAAGCACTCTCCTGATGTAATTAGTAGTCTAATATAATGGTTGGGGTAATCAAGAACAAACAATTCAATAAGAATTATAGATTTACATTCAAAATTAAATGAGATAGATTATCTGTTCATAAGAATTAAATACAAAGAAATATTGGACAATTCTCAGGTCCTAAGGAATATGGTAGTCTTGCATGATTTCTATCATCGTACAAAGGGAGTAAGATGGAGATAACAAGTTAGACATTCGAAAACCAATAAAAAAATCTCAGAGAAGCCATCCCGAAAATCCCCTTTGATTGACACATTGGATAGCATCGTTCTAGCTGTAAATTTACCTTCTGAAAGTACCCAGAGCGGCTAGTTTGTGGCTATCACCTTTTTCTCCTCCTCTCTCGACTTAGTGCTCTATTGCAATGAGATATAACATGATATTATCAATTGTCCAAACTCCCCTTAGGTCATTAGTTGGTCTTTGGCAATAATTAAGTTGCACTCATGGGATCTATTGTAATTTTGAATCTACACTAATCACGTGAAGTTCGTAACTCCAAATGTATGTTTGGGACACTAAGTTCCTAGTTGATTCAAAACCCTTGAACAATATTTTGGTACTGCCACAAGAGCGTCCATAACATTGAGTTGCTTGTTGTGAGATCTGACTTGCTCTGGGTGCTAAAATCGGTACCAATGACATAGGTGTCGATAGTACTAAGATTTATGAAATTTCATGTTGGAATTTCACATCATGGCAGTACCATCGACGTAGGCGTCAATAGCACCGAGATGTTATGTAAATGATCAAATTACCTAAAATATGTAAAAAGAATATAAGTCTGAATAAAAAGTGATAATTTAGCATAATTTAGTAGAAATACTCAATATTTGATGCAATAGTGATTAACATGCTGATAAATGGGCAATTATGCACTAAATGTATAAAAAAATAATCCATGAAATGTGATTATAATTCAATGCATCAAATCCCCTAAGCTTGAATGTTGCTTGCCCTCAAGAAATGCTACCTTCAGATCTATTTGAAAAAGTTAGTAAGACAACAAATTCTATAAACTACAACTCTCAAATACCCCCACCTGGTGGTCCGAAACCGACCCTTATCAAGCACTAAATAAGTAACTACTTTGACATGAACAAAAATGTTCATTAAATATGTCCACCCTTATATCATTGAAACACTATTAATAAATCACAGTTCACATCATAATCAATAGGGCATACACTTGATGCACCATGTGATTCCCTATCCAAATTGCTCTTTTCTACCAACCAAACTATATTGGAAGCAGTTCCTCATATAGAAACAAATGAGTGGATCAATCATATATGTGTCCTAACAGAAAGTGAAATGGGTGGAAATGAAGTAGGTGTCTGTGAACAAGAATCACAAGTAACATCCAAATTATTATTCTAAAACAAAATACGATGAACCTACGGAAATAAAAAATGCATGAATCCTAATGCCTAATATCATGGTAGAACGATGAATGCACTAGATGTCTCATCTAAATGATGAGTTGTGGGTGAAAGAATATATACATATAAACCATTGTCACCTTCTCCATGATGAAAATTCATATTGAGTTCAAGGCATCCTTTTCTTTCTCTTTATTTGATTTCTTTTTTTTCTATGACCTTCTTATTTCAATATGATCTATGATTTATGCTCGAGCTTTCTTCAATATATATCATTTCTTTTTTTTATTTGGTGTGGTATGTATGTAGATCCTTTCACCTTAATTTTTAGATAAAGGTACATATATACATGTTACAAAATATGTAAACAATAATGCAAAAGGAAATGCAATCTACATGAAACTTATTATGCAACTAGTTGATATGCACATCTTTATTTTTTTTCTTTTTCTAACTAATGAACTATAAACAACTACCTATCATGCTACCTATTATTCTATGTAATGAATTCAAGAGAAAACAATTTGGGTTACTTGATCATCTTGTGGTGGTGGATGAAATGTCATCAAACGTGGGTGGAATCACATGATTAGGAAATAATGCCTTTCTTAATTATGACATATTGACATGACTAAAATGCACGTGTAAAACACAAGCATATGTGTCGAAGTAATATAGGCCTCAAGAGGCCCAAATATCAAACTAGGGGAAATGTTACTCAAGAAACTACTACTAACTGCTTTCAATCATCTAGGCCTAAGAAAACTTTTATTTGAGAGTTTGAGATCATAATGAGAAGGAATTCCCTAGGAGAGTGGTTTCACCACGATTGGCACTGTAATTTTTACCTTAAGATTAATATATGTTCCTCCTAATCTTGGGAAAAGAGACGTGTAGCTAGAATTACTCGCTCTCATGGTGTAATCCACTACCTATCCCAATACCAATTCTACTCTCATAGCAATTGCGTTATTGGATAGGTCCTTTAAAAAATTACTCAGGATTATTCCCTCCATGCCCATAGGCTCTCTCTCGAAACACGGTATAAAACATGTGTTACTATAGATTTCAAATCCTTAACCCTCCTCTCGAAGCTATCAAGGATCTAATTAATCACCTATCATGCACAACATTGATAACTTAATACAATTTCATAGCAGCATGCCCAAAATTAAGGAGAAAACGATATACTAGTGCAAAAGATCCATATACAGTGTACAACCGGACTACTCCCGGGTCCTAGAAAATATGGGGATTAGCCCCTCATGGTTTACATGGATAAAAAATGCTAGGAAGAAGGGAAAATGTGGAGAAAATAGAAAAATCGATGAACCCTCTAGAGAAACTTGACTAGGATGCTCTACGTCGACGAATGGATATGCAAGTCATGAATTCTACCCACCGAACGTGCCCAGAGCTTCTCGAATGTGCCCAAAACCTCCCGAACGTGTAGTTATCCTCCTCATTCTCCTCTCCAGTGCCTTCACAGTCGTATAATGGAATAGAATGTGATAATTAGGTTTGATCAAACTCCCCCTAAGTCATAGAAGTGACTTAGGATGAAATAGATCCCCAACCGTCAAATTAAATGATGTCTTCAAATCTGCCTGATCCCGATGGGTCAGTACTACCGACAGGGTGTTGGTACTAATTACAGGGTGTCGGTACTACCAACTTCTCTAATTATGCGGCCAACTAGCTTGTTGTCGGTACTACATATCCCCTATCGACAGTAACGAGTCACTTCAATAAATCTTGAGCAAAATGTTGTGATGTTGTCGGTAGTATCGACTTGTAGAGTTGGTACAACCGAGCTTTCTTGATTTCTTTCTTTTCCAAACTGAGCATGTGTCGGTACCACTGACTTTGAAGTCAGTAGTACCGAGTTTAGTACATTCACTTGAAATGCATCAAATCTGAACATAAGCTCTGAAAATGTACTAAATCATTCAAAAACATTGAAATTACATTTATTTGATGCAAATAAGTCTCACAGGCTAATGACAGTAAATCATGCACAAATTAATATGATTATGAAAAAATAATATACAAAAATCAATATAAAATAGCCTGTGAAAATGATAAATAACCAGTTCATCAAACTCCCCGAAGCTTAATGTTTCTTGTCCTCGAGCGACATACTCTCGGATCAAAAGGACAAAAACTATGAATTTCATTTCTCCATCATCCCCACTCTGGCGGTCCCAATCTGGCCTTTAACGATCACTAAACAATTAACTGCTCTAAAGTGACCAAAAAATGTAACGACCCCGCCTCCCAGTAACCCCCAATTAAGGGAGACCCGAAGGTCAGAGCCGTTATCTAATTAACATGATCAAAGGTTCGACAAATAATCAGTAATAATTAATAAACTTTACCAACTAAATTGAAAACTGGTATAAAATAAAACTTTTCTTACCTTGGAAAAACTGGGATTTCTAAACTTCTATCCATGAAGATGTTACTCTAACTGATCATCCTGTGTATGTTACTTCTCATTTAATTCCACATATGCCACTTTACTATTTGTTCTTTTCATTTGTACCTAAAACGCCGACAAACAAAACGTCGGTCAGTATATCGAAATATACTGGTATGTGGGGACAACCAAAAGTTTGCACATATGGCTAACAATGTAATTATCACAATCAAGTTAATTAGCAAGCCAATTTACACTTTTCAGTATGACATTCTCCACCGCTTTTGCCCTAACCCTGGCATACCCACCTTAGGGTTTCTTTTGCCCATGACATAAGGCCACCTTCTCAATCTCGAGCTTGGTTCCTGGGGGTCACCACTCATGGTGCCCTCTAGTCATGCAATATCATAGGCCACCTTCTTGGTGCCTGGGGGTCACCACTCATGGTGCCCATTGGTCTACCCATCTGGGCCTGACTCTCTTGGCATCATCCATCAGGGTGGCATGTAGGTGCGAGAATACATACTTCTACTATTAATGTGATAATCATAGTGACTTTATGATTTGCAAGTATGAACATCCAAACTGTTTAGATTGCATTCAATGCGATTAACCATCCGACAAACACGCGGGAAACTAATGCGGTTATTCATAAGCGTAACCACATACCTAATCCAGAGCAACTTGTTGTCCAAGCAATAATGATAAAGAACAAGCAACAAGCAATCAACAAGTATCCTGAAATTAATGCATGACATCCAAGTGTTATAATTTATCCAGAACATTCTAAAGCTAGACTTGGATTCCACCTTAGGTTTTCTAAACCACATTAGGGTTTTATTAGGGTTTTTGCCTCCATAATGCTTTTATCATATTAAATGCTCTCTTAATTCATAAACCCTAATTTCGACATCAAAAGCCCAATTAAAGATGATTATTTCTCTTTTATGCCAAAACTACCTTCTTTACCCTTTTAATTTATTTCAAGGTCATTAAACTCAATTATAACCTTTAGTTTCTTTCAGATTAACAACTCATAATTCATGATGGTCTAATTCCCATATGAACTCTATTTAGTATTAACTCTACCTTGATTCAATCGAAAACCCTAATTTCTATATTAAGGTCATCTTTCCACAAATTATTGACTTTAATGCTCAAAATAGCATATTCCAACCTTAATCATGAAATTAGTCAATTAAAGCCGTTAAGAGTCGAATTTATCAACATTAGGGTTTCATGGCTCATTAAAGTATTATTCATGCTCATTAAACTCGAAATTTAACTAATTATATGCAAATTCATCCTTTTCAATCTTAATTATCATTTTTATCATTAACAGGCTAATATCAACTGTATATACTCATTTAACCCTTTCTAACTCATTAATCATCAAAGGTTAGGGTTCTGTATTGATTAAACTATTAAAGATAGTATCTCTATATACTTTTCGAATTGCATAAGGAATCATGCTCCAATTATATTTTATTTAGATTCCTCTCGATATTCTGAGCAAGATTCATGTATAAACTTTTGTCATCCGAGTTACTATTAAAAAGTTATAAATTTCGGAAGAAATACCTCATTTGGGCCAATGGGGAGGCGCCACGTAGCCTTTAACATGCAAGGTTACTCGGCTGCTTGCAAACATAACAAAAAGACTGCTTTGCCCTCCACTTGAGTAGCCCGTCTTTTACTACGCCGAGGGTATATTTGTCCAAAGCCATTCATCTTCTTCCCCCGCGTGAGGCTGCTGGGCGCGCCGTCCAGTAACCCTAGCCGCGATGGGCGGCTTCTCTCCTCCTTCCTTCAGCCCGATTTTTGTCGCCAACCCTTGCTCTGGCTCCGTCATACCTTGGCGCATGCAGGGAGCCCTCTGGTCGCGGGTTGAGCAGTAGTGTCAGGCCCGTTGAACTCCACCACAAGTGGCCGACCTGCAGCCATGCGCGGGTCGGTTCTTCTTCCCTCGGCCGTGCTTCTCGCAGGGAAACCCTTCCCTGACTCCGACGCGACCTCACGCACATGGGGCGCCGCCCCCATCACGCTCAACATAATTGGTTTGGGGCTGTACAGATCCACAACCCATGGACGGAGTTGCAGTCATGCAGCCACTTGCTGCACCTGGTTTAGCGCGCCGTCATGGTGTCAAAGCTCCTCCCTGGTACCACGGAGTATCAAGCTACCAATGCAACTCTCGTTTCTGCCTCGTGGCTTCAGGTTCTCATTGATCCTCTTAGTTAGGGTTTGGCGTGCATGAAACAAGAAGAAGGAAGAGAGGGGTGCCTGGGATTTCTCCGGACTTGGCCCTAGGCCTTACCCCTTATATAGGGAGGGGGTATCCACGTCCAATGACGTTCATCCAAGAGAAACTGAGTCCACCCTCTAAAGGAAACCTATTCCTTCAAGGAGAAGAAATCTTCTCTCTCCTAACCTACTCCTTTAGTAACCATATTTCATGTTTAATTAGGAAATTCGAAAATCCCTTTCTCTTAGACTCTTTTATACTTGCCTTTTACTCCACAAGCACGAAATCCTATTTTCTTTTATTAGGAAATACTTTCTCTTATCAAAATTACATAATTGATGGACCGTGTATTCCCATTATCTCCTTATTTTGTAATTATGTATTTTCTCTTTCTTCTCCCTTATTGGGGCTCGTTGAAACCCAAGAAACTTTAAGAATTTGAAATTCCTTATTAAAGGAATACTCATTATCCTTAAATGCATCAATATGCCTTATTCTCATTATCTTGTTTTATTTCTTATTAAAATATTTCCTTTTGTGGATTTCTCTTTATTTCTCTCTTATTTTCCTCATTAATGTTCCTTTTATTATTAGGAATCCTTGGGACACGAAATTCCTCTAAGGATTATCCATTTATTCCTCTTTTCACATATTTTCCACATTTCACCAATGTTTTCAATTCCTTTATTAACAAGGAAATACCTAATTGTTATTTTCATTTCTTATTGCCTTTCCTTTGCAACTTTGGACTCCTTGGAACCCAAGGAATCTAAGAGGCACGAAATCCTCTTTGGATTTGCCTTCTAGAGGTTTCCACACCTTTCTTATCTCAAATTCTCAGTTATTCATTAATTAATTGAATATCCTTGTTATTGGGCCCAATAGCCAATAAAGCCCATAAATCAATCAACAAGGCTATTTTCAAAGAACTCATTTATTCAACACAAATTATATCATCATTGGTTCCAATATCTTTAAAATGAGAAATTACATTTCTCAGCAAAAGAACCCAAAATTGGGGTTGTAACATCCTTCCCCTCTTATAAGAATTTTGTCCTCAAAATTCCATCAAGCAAGCAAACAAACAGGATAATCCATTCTTATGTCCATCAGGGCTACCATGTGGCTTTACCCTATCCATGGTGCTTTCCAAGAACCTTCATTATCTCATATTCTTCCATCTGGGTTCTTTCTTACCTTGGTATATCGTACCCTCATAGGTGACTCAGGACATTTCAGCCTCTCAAAAGCTGAATAGGTTCAGGGCTTAACACATGGCTTGGGTACCTCACATAGTGCTCTAGATCGGACTCATGCAACACATCATTCTATCCTGAGGGGTAAGGTCAGACACAACCATCTCCACCAATCCATCTCAAATGGACCCATATATCGGGGACTCAGCTTTCTTAGATGTAGCTTAGAGGGGTCGGATTTTCACATTATATTCCTCCACAGTGAACTGCATGTCAGTCTGCTTTGCATCAGCTCGTGACTCATGTCACCACTGGGCTCTCTCTTAGCCATTGCACGATCAAATCGACTTCATCTGCACACACCTAGGGTTCTTTTCTGACCTTCGCGAGGCCTCCTTCACCAATATCATCATAATGAAGTGGTGACCGACACAACCTCCTTATAGAACTTCTTGTATCCCGATAAAGGCTATGGTGGTTAACATCACATCTTAAGAACTGCCTCTATGTATCACTCTAAATGAGCACACATGCTCTCATCAGACCCTCTAGTCCGGATCATACTGTCCATTAGTATGGGGTGATAAACTGTACAAACACTGAGCTCTTCATGTATCTACTTCCACCTCATGGAAGTGAACTCTGGGATCACATCAAAAACTTTTGAAATTCACATCATGGTGTAGTCGAACCATCTCTTTTCATATGTAGTTCAACCAGATCTGTCCCTTGACAGAACTCTTCCTTTCTCATGTCATCTAGGTAAGGCGATCTACCATAACCCATATTGTATCTTGACCTTCTTGGTCTAGGAGAGACTCACAACATCCATAATGATGAACCCTCATTCCTTCTCGGGAACTCTTTATACTTTACATCCATGCACTGGGTTAATGGTGTTCATCCTTCACCTCCTGGCTTGCATGGCCACATGCTACATGCAACTTTGTTTTAAGCATCCAGAATGCTGCCATCACTTACTATCTTTATAGTATCAAGGTGTATCATGATCTTAAAACCATGATCTTCTGTAAGTCATGATTCCTCGAGATCGATACCTCAGAAACCCTAAACTATTTTCATCAGGGTTTTATCACCTCCCTATCCAAAGAAGTGTATCTGAGGTCTTATTACCATCCTTTTACTATATCAAGGACTAATCTGGCTAACCAAACGACCATTAACTTGCTCAATCATATCAAAACACATCTTCTTTCCAAACTTAGGGTTAGTCAAGCAACCTCCACTTCTTCTAGCTTCCAGCTAACTATGCAGCTATATCTCAACTAGAGAATTCATTACCACCTCTCATCCTTAAGTGTTAGGTAACATACACCTCTATGTATTATACTTATCATCTCGTCTCAACCTCTACGTTTGTCTTCATCCAGAAACTCTGAGCTCATCCTCATGGTGATTCAACTCAACTTTACAAATTTTGCATAGCTCATGATAAAACATCCTCACAAGATGATTTCCTTAATACTCTTAGTGGTTGTAAACCATCAATGTATCATTCACTCCACAAAGGTATGTTATCATTTCTATCATTATCCCTTGTAGCAACGTTCCAACTTATATCATCTTTATCCTTGGTGTAAGGCATGCGTACTATCCTATCTCCCACTCCCATAACAAGAAGAAATAAACATTTGGCTGCAGTCCAAATACAGAGTTCTTCCTATTCCAAAAGTAGAGATGGTACAGCCCACCTTGCCCGTACACTTTCAAATCCAAGTTGAAACATGCTGCTTATGTCTCAAACATCATGATATCCACACTACTTCTAGGGAAACTGGTCTCAGACTTACTTGGTCAAACATAATCCTAGGTCATCTCCTCTAGGTCTATAGGGTGCCGGTACTTTTGGTGTCATCCCTCTTCCCTTATGCATCCAGAGAGTGCCCTACTCATCTACCTTTTGGGTCCCATGAGTTCATGAAGGTGATCAATCTCCTAACCCATGGCCCTCAGACAATGATAGATGTTACCTCCCGACCCTATGGTCATGTGCAACTAGGGAATTAGGCAACTCCTTCTTCCATCGGTCTTATCCCTACCTGACCCTTGGATAGACTTAGGATTCTAATATAGTACATGTTCAACTTAGAACCGTACCCAATCCTTCATCATCTCTCTCTGCATTCATGACTGACTTTCATCCTTTCTCAGGGATCATGGCGACCTGCCTACCTTGGTCAGGCCCCATACTAGTTACCTTCATGGTAACACATCCATATGCACCTAGAGATGGTTATCTATGGGTTTACTGGCTCGTTCTTGTACCATGTACTTTTCACTTAGGTTCTCAAGATCCTATGAGACCTCTTTAGGTCACCTCAAAACCAACAAAACTGGTATACACCCTACCAACGGGTCCTTCTCCCAGGATGGGAGGAAACTACACCTGGATAACAAAGGTCACAAGCATCCTTATGTTTAGGGTCTGCATCTACATGAGCTTGCTTAGCCCTGGCAAGCTACTAAGGCACAACCAGATACCTACAAAGCCAAGCTAGGTCACACCTGCCCTCATACTCAACATCAAATCAACTCATTCGTGAGGGGGTCATCAAACATACCCTTACCTTAAGGGGTTTCCTTTACCTCTACACATTAAGAGTACCATGCTCGAAACTATAGAGAATCAAATCTCACCATGAGCATTGGATAAACTGCTTCCCCTCTTAGGCCTAGGATCCCTAGATTATCCTTTGGGTATCCCACTGCATGCTCAAACTCTTAACCATGAATCAAGCATATCCCAGGTATGTCATGTACTTCCATGATCCTTTCATAAGAGCAACACCACAAGGTCGAGTCCCCCTCAAGGACAACCATCTAGGTATAAAGCCTCACAACTGGTTACTTAACCCTCCTCAGTGTTTAAGGTACTTTTTACCTCATCCAGCAGGTAGTCACTTATGCCATGGGTACCAGAAGGTTCTTCAAGATATTATCAGCCTTCAGGGATCAAACATAAGGAAACCACTATCATCCACTTAGGTCGCATCATCCTCAATTCCCCATTGAGCCTCATGTTTAAGCTTCCAACCCTTTTTGCTTGGTTACTGCTTTCTCTTTCTCGAGCTAACTCGACTTCCAGCCATACTATTCGAGGTCCTCTCTCTCTAAAGGCTCATGCTCACAAGCATACCCCTATGTGGGTGAAGCTGGTGCTCAACTCATGTTCGGCTCTATATTATCCATATGCTTACCTCGTAAGCCATCCATTGTGCCCTTCTGGCCAGGGTTTCAACCTACTACCGTACCACTGACGTACTCTGGGTGCAAGATATATCCTTCTTGCAACACCCCATAAGGTTTATATATGTTCTTCTCTAACCTCATCCATGCAGGAGCTATCCACCGCTCAACCATGCACGACCCTCTCCAGGGTTGGGTCACCAAAGGAACTAGGTCATCTAACCTCTTATGGCATCCCAAAGGCATGTCCAGCCAAACACTCGGTCAACCATGACATCTATCTCATCATGTCATCTTTCTCTCTAACCTTCATTTAGGGTTAGGGTTAACATCATCCTCAAAGGACGTGCTAGGTTTCTACTTTTAATGGAGGTTTCTACCTCCAGACCTAACTCTCTCTACTTATCCTCCTACCAAGGAGGTCTATCCTCAGGTCTCTCCTGAGGGTAATGACAACTCGTGTCATACTACCTAAGCATGTATCTATTCCTTTACGCGTACTCTATTAAGCTTATGTCCATGACATCTTATTTACATGCTTTTTATTAATTTGAGGGAGGATTCCTTAGTCCTTATCAACCTTACCCATACCCCAAGAGGGTGAGGGGAAGAGAGAGAAAATCCGAATCCTTAAGGTCCTTAATAGAATTTGAGTCGAGAAGGGATGAACAAGATGAGAGAGTCCTAAAGGTATCTTATTTCGATTCATACCCTAAGACTTTGGCCAGGCAGTCACACGGATCCGGGAGTCCTCGTATTCCGACTAGCGGTGCGGAGGAAAATCTTGCCAGCCCCCAGTCGTGATCCTTTTCTAGACACCTATGTCTTTCGGATAATCCTCTAATAACTCCCTTGGGTTCTATAGAATTTGTAAAATTTAATAATTATTAAAGATTAGATGAGGAACCTATGCTCTGATACCAATTGTAACGACCCCGCCTCCCAGTAACCCCCAATTAAGGGAGACCCGAAGGTCAGAGCCGTTATCTAATTAACAGGATCAAAGGTTTGACAAATAATTAGTAATAATTAATAAACTTTACCAACTAAACTGAAAATTGGTATAAAATAAAACTTTTCTTACCTTGGAAAAACTGGGATTTCTAAACTTCTATCCATGAAGATGTTACTCTAACTGATCCTCCTGTATATGTTACTTCTCATTTAATTCCACATATGCCACTTTACTGTTTGTTCTTTTCATTTGTACCTAAAACGCCGACAAACAAAACGTCGGTCAGTATATCGAAATATACTGGTATGTGGGGACAACCAAAAGTTTACACATATGGCTAACAATGTAATTATCACAATCAAGTTAATTAGCAAGCCAATTTACACTTTTCAGTATGACATTCTCCACCGCTTTTGCCCTAACCCTGGCATACCCACCTTAGGGTTTCTTTTGCCCATGACATAAGGCCACCTTCTCAATCCCGAGCTTGGTGCCTGGGGGTCACCACTCATGGTGCCCTCTAGTCATGCAATATCATAGGCCACCTTCTTGGTGCCTGGGGGTCACCACTCATGGTTCCCATTGGTCTACCCATCTGGGCCTGACTCTCTTGGCATCATCCATCAGGGTGGCATGTAGGTGCGAGAATACATACTTCTACTATTAATGTGATAATCATAGTGACTTTATGATTTGCAAGTATGAACATCCAAACTGTTTAGATTGCATTCAATGCGATTAACCATCCGACAAACACGCGGGAAACTAATGCGGTTATTCATAAGCGTCACATACCTGATCCAGAGCAACTTGCTGTCCAAGAAATAATGATAAAGAACAAGCAACAAGCAATCAACAAGCATCCTAAAATTAATGCATGACATCCAAGTGTTATAATTTATCCAGAACATTCTAAAGCTAGACTTGGATTCCACCTTAGGTTTTCTAAACCACATTAGGGTTTTATTAGGGTTTTTGCCTCCATAATGCTTTTATCATATTAAATGCTCTCTTAATTCATAAACCCTAATTTCGACATCAAAAGCCCAATTAAAGATGATTATTTCTCTTTTATGCCAAAACTACCTTCTTTACCCTTTTAATTTATTTCAAGGTCATTAAACTCAATTATAACCTTTAGTTTCTTTCGGATTAACAACTCATAATTCATGATGGTATAATTCCCATATGAACTCTATTTAGTATTAACTCTACCTTGATTCAATCGAAAACCCTAATTTCTATATTAAGGTTATCTTTCCACAAAGTATTGACTTTAATGCTCAAAATAGCATATTCCAACCTTAATCATGAAATTAGTCAATTAAAGCCATTAAGAGTCAAATTTACCAACATTAGGGTTTCATGGCTCATTAAAGTATTATTCATGCTCATTAAACTCGAAATTTAACTAATTATATGCAAATTCATCCTTTTCAATCTTAATGATCATTTTTATCATTAACAGGCTAATATCAACTGTATATACTCATTTAACCCTTTCTAACTCATTAATCATCAAAGGTTAGGGTTCTGTATTGATTAAACTATTAAAGATAGTATCTCTATATACTTTTCGAATTGGATAAGGAATCAGGCTCCAATTATATTTTATTTAGATTCCTCTCGATTTTCTGAGCAAGATTCATGTATAAACTTTTATCACCCGAGTTACTATTAAAAAGTTATAAATTTCGGAAGAAATACCTCATTTGGGCCAATGGGGAGGCGCCACGTAGCCTTTAACATGAAAGGTTACTCGGCTGCTTGCAAACATAACAAAAAGACTGCTTTGCCCTCCACTTGAGTAGCCTGTCTTTTACTACGCCGAGGGTATATTTGTCCAAAGCCATTCATCTTCTTCCCCCGCGTGAGGTTGCTGGGCGCGCCGTCCAGTAACCCTAGCCGCGATGGGCGGCTTCTCTCCTCCTTCCTTTAGCCCGATTTTTGTCGCCAACCCTTGCTCTGGCTCCGTCATACCTTGGCGCATGCAGGGAGCCCTCTGGTCGCGGGTTGAGCGGTAGTGTCAGGCCCGTTGAACTCCACCACAAGTGGCCGACCTGCAGCCATGCGCGGGTCGGTTCTTCTTCCCTTGGTCGTGCTTCTTGCAGGGAAACCCTTCCCTGACTCCGACGCGACCTCACGCACATGGGGCGCCGCCCCCATCACGCTCAACATAATTGGTTTGGGGCTGTACAGATCCGCAACCCATGGACGGAGTTGCAGTCATGCAACCGCTTGCTGCACCTGGTTTAGCGCGCCGTCATGGTGTCAAAGCTCCTCCCTGGTACCACGGAGTATCAAGCTACCAATGCAACTCTCTTTTCTGCCTCGTGGCTTCAGGTTCTCATTGATCCTCTTAGTTAGGGTTTGGCGTGCATGAAACAAGAAGAAGGAAGAGAGGGGTGCGTGGGATTTCTTCAGACTTGGCCCTAGGCCTTACCCCTTATATAGGGAGGGGGTATCCACGTCCAATGACGCTCATCCAAGAGAAACTGAGTCCACCCTCTAAAGGAAACCTATTCCTTCAAGGATAAGAAATCTTCTCTCTCCTAACCTACTCCTTTAGTAACCATATTTCATGTTTAATTAGGAAATTCGAAAATCCCTTTCTCTTAGACTCTTTTATACTTGCCTTTTACTCCACAAGCACGAAATCCTATTTTCTTTTATTAGGAAATACTTTCTCTTATCAAAATTACATAATTGATGGACCGTGTATTCCCATTATCTCCTTATTTTGTAATTATGTATTTTCTCTTTCTTCTCCCTTATTGGGGCTCGTTGGCACCCAAGAAACTTTAAGAATTTGAAATTCCTTATTAAAGGAATACTCATTATCCTTAAATGCATCAATATGCCTTATTCTCATTATCTTGTTTCATTTCTTATTAAAATATTTCCTTTTGTGGATTTCTCTTTATTTCTCTCTTATTTTCCTCATTAGTGTTCCTTTTATTATTAGGAATCCTTGGGACACGAAATTCCTCTAAGGATTATCCATTTATTCCTCTTTTCACATATTTTCCACATTTCACCAATGTTTTCAATTCCTTTATTAACAAGGAAATACCTAATTGTTATTTTCATTTCTTATTGCCTTTCCTTTGCAACTTTGGACTCCTTGGAACCCAAGGAATCTAAGAGGCACGAAATCCTCTTTGGATTTGCCTTCTAGAGGTTTCCACACCTTTCTTATCTCAAATTCTCAGTTATTCATTAATTAATTGAATATCCTTGTTATTGGGCCCAATAGCCAATAAAGCCCACAAATCAATCAACAAGGCTATTTTCAAAGAACTCATTTATTCAACACAAATTATATCATCATTGGTTCCAATATCTTTAAAATGAGAAATTACATTTCTCAGCAAAAGAACCCAAAATTGGGGTTGTAACAAAAAATTTCCATAAAAGCCATCCACCCTTAGATCAATAACACTATCAAGAGATCAGTTAACATCATAATAAACCAGGCATTCGCTTGGTGTATTACGTGATTCCCTATTCTACATTACTCTTTCCTAACTACCAACTACTTGGAAGCAATTCTCTTTATAAACATGAATGAGGAGAAAATCATATGAGTGACCTACCGATAAGAGAAATGGATGGTGTGAAATGGGTGGCAAATGAAGATTCACATGCACATATGAATTATTTATGCAAAAATAAAACATGATGAACCTATATGGTGAAGAGAATGAAAAATACATGAATCCTAATGTCTACTATTATTGGTGGAATGATGCATGAATCAAAAGATTTTGTCAACTTGACAAACATGAATGTAAAGAAAAGAACGCATCATGTGAATGTTTTCATCTTTTTGTGAAGAGTTGATAACATCCTTTCTCCCTCTTAACTTTAAAACATTAACAAACTTTTTCTTTTGTTGGCCCAATATTTTAGCATGATGAAACATTATGCTTGGGCTTTACTAGCATATCACTCATTTTTTTTATTTTTCTTTCTTTTCTATTTTTATGAGGGTATGGATGAGTATCCCTGCACTGAAAGTTCGAAGGAAAATGAACACACATGATAAGGAAATGAATGATATGAAATGCATGTTATCTACATGTAATTATTTATGCAACTAAAATGATATGCAAAAAAATGTTTATGCGCATGGATGTATATATATATTTAATTTGTAAAAAATGCAATAAAAGTAAACTAACTATCATGTCACCTATTATGCCATGCAATGTAAACAAAAGAAAATAATTTGGACTACTTGATCACCTTAAGGCGGTGAGTCAAAAAGAATAGAAGATGAATGGAATCACATAACTAAGAGACAATGCCTATCATGAATTTATGATATGTACCTCTCTAGTGACCTGTGTACAGGGTAACCTCAGGGTTTCTTTCTTAAATTTCCATCTAAGATCTCATGAATTATTTGATCAATTTAGGCTCAAACCCCATCTTCATCCATATTTCATGAATAATTAAGATGTCTATTCATATTAAATGTCCTTAACCTGACTAGCCCATGCACTTCCTCTAGGTGATATTACTCAAATACTCACAACTAAGCCCACAAAAATATTTTCAATTTCCATTGCAAACTTGAAATCATATATGATAATTGCCAGGAACAAACAAAATTTAAACTCAACATTACACTACATAGATTGTGGATCCTACAAATTAAACAAAAATAAAAGCTAAAAACAAGTAAAAGGGAAGATATATACATTCCAAAAATCCCCTAAGCTTGAATTTGACCATGTCCTCATCGTAAAAAATCCAAACCTAGAGCTAGAACGGGTATACTAGAAGCTCTAAAGGGTGGTAGTGGTGGCTGCAATGTCCCCTTTTTACATTTTTGGACCAAATCCAATTGGTATCTCTCCCTCGGTGTTGGTGCCACCAATGTGCATGTCAATGATAGCAAAATGTGGCCTCTAACATCATCTTTCAAGGCCCAAAAGTTGGTACCACCGACTTGATGGGTCGGTGTTATCGACACTCAAATTTCTCTAGCCATTCAGAACCAGTCAGTAGTACAGACTTTAAAGTCGATAGTACCAACTTTTTACAATCCTGTACCTAGTAAGGAGTCAGTAGTACCGACTTTGAACTTGGTAGTACCAACGTTTGCTCAGCCTACACACCAAACTAAAGGATCAAGGTACCTTCTTTACATCAAATCAAAATCTAACAAAATAAGTGCAAAAATTCCACAACAAAATGTCCTAACACAATGTAAATGAATAAAATGAAATTAGGTTTCCTCCCAAGAAGCACTCTTGTTTAATGTCCTAGGCTCAACATGAATGATCCTCCTCATCTCAGGCTGTCATGGGATGGTGGTGAAGATTCATCTGACAGTCTAAACTTCACTCTCTCATTGTCTATCTCGAGTGTCAAATAGCCTCTACCAATGGCAGTGATCATGTCAATCATAGCTTTGAACGACCTATCTAGCAACATCTTGGATCGTTTCATTTCCTTCATATCCATCAACGTAAATTCAATCATATAGATGAACTTCTCAACTTTAACCAACACATCCTCGCATATCCTATATGGCCTCACAATAGAACCATCCACCAACTCTATTGCCATGGTTGTTCTTGTTGGTTCCTTCAATACTAACTTTCAGAAGGTGGTAAGAGTCATAAGATTAATGCTTTCTCCCGAATCACATAATGCCTTCTTGAAATCTTTTCTATCTATAAAACATGGGATGTAGAAACATACCATATCCTTCCTCTTCCTTGGTATCTTCCCCTTGATGAGTGCACTCATCACCTCATCAATCTATACAATATATGTATCTTTAATCCTTCTCTTTTTGTTGATGGTATCTTCAAAAATCTCCCATAAGTAGGAATTTTCTCTATCGCCTCTGCCAATGGAAAATTGATGTGGAGCTTTCGGAATATATCCATGAACTTTTTGAACTGTGTTTCCTTTTTCCTCATCTTCAGACTATCTGGGGATGGCACATCATACTTCTCTACCTGCTTATGTGGGGGAACATATGGTATTTTATAAGCTTCCTCCCCTAACCTTGCTTCAGCACCACCACCTAGAGTAGAAATTGGATTATCTATCATAGGTGGAATAATCGATGGCTGCTCTTTTTGGGGTGTATGTGCTTCTTTATTAACTGTGACTATCCCACTACAGAGTAGAACCTTCACCTTCTCTTGTTGTGTGGGCACCTTTTTTGAAATTGGGGTCTGCTGAGGTGCATGCACGAGCACAATGCATTGGAAATATGCATCCCCCTTTCTGTCCATATGAACTATTGGGATATAAAACTTTAGGCACATATGCCTACTCAAGATTGGGAATATGCTGCTTTGGTAACTCAATAAAAGTATGTTATGCATTCTTGAAAATAGAGACATATTTCACTTGATGATGTGACGTCTCTGTATTTGTTGGGACCCCATGTTGACTAGACTTCTTCGAGGAAGCCACCTCTGCGACCAGTTGAGAAATTTGATATTCAATATTGTAGATATGTGCTACTTGGTATTGTAGCTCCCTCTTAGTCTGGCCAATAATGGTTTCATTTTGAGTGACTTGCTTGCCTAGAATGTTTTCAATTTTATCTATCTTGTCGGAGCCCTTGTCTTGCTCATATTGTTGATTCACATGCATGCAGTCCTCCCCTGCACCAGGACGGGATGAGTTTGCATCCTTCTGACATAGTTTCATGGCTATGAGGTCAAGCTTCTCATTCAATGTCGTGATGAGATTAGATTCCCCAACACTTTTAATGCATGTTGGGCATTCTCTTTCTTCACCCCAAGACTAGTTCTTAGCCATGTTCTTTAGGATCTCATGAAACTTGGACAACTTATTGTTGAGGAAGAAGCATGTCCATCCACTGTCTAGAGTAGTCCTTTCCCACTGGTGCATCCCATAATAGAAGATCTTCGCCTGCCCATAGAGATCAATCACATGTTGAGGGACCTTCCTCAGTAAAATTTGGAACTTATCCCAAACTTCAGAATACAATTCCTCTGCTTGTTGCTTGAAGTTAATTATCTTTTTGGTCAACTCATTCATCTTCTAAGGATGAAAATAGTGCTCAAAGAAAGCATCAATCATGTGTTCCCAAGATTATATCGACTCATGCCTAAGATTAAGGAACCAAGACTTAGCACCATCTGTCAGTGACGACGGGAAAATCTTTAAGTAGAACACAATCGCTGGCACTCGATCTATCTTCATGTCATAGGTTTGAACAAAATTGTTGATGGCATCATTGGATATTCAATACTATGGTTATGGAAGGCCTGTTGCTTGACTAACGCCACCAGCCCAAGATCAATCTTGTAGCTTCCCACATTTATTGCTTGTCGCTTGATTGACCCAAGCTGAGCTATTGAGGATGAAGCTTTATTCTTCTCCCATATTGTCAGTTCTTCTTCTACATCACCCATACCTTCTAGTTGTGGATTTTTTGTGGGACCATCATCAGTGGTTTGCATTTGAACCATGCACTAGTACTTGAAATTTGTGAATTCAGTGTGAGAACGAGATACTAGTGATTGAATCAATAGGTATTTGCAATTCAGCTTGGAGAGAACAAAAAGAAAAACAAAGAGGGAGGCCTAGAGTGGCCAATTACAACACCCATAGTGCTTGAATATGTCATTTTATCAACAACGACGCAAAAAAATTGACACTACTAAACTATTCATGTAAAACACAAGTGTAGTCATTGAAGTAATATAGGCCTCAAGAGGCCCAAATATCAAAATCGGGGAAACGTTACCCAAGAAACTACGACTAACTAGTTTCAATCATCTAGGCCTAAGAAAACTTTGATTTGAGAGTTATTAGACCAATTGTAAAAAATGAAATCTAATTTACTATTTTGAGATCACAATGAGAAGAAATTCTCTAGGAATGTGGTTTCACCATGATTGACAATGTAATTTTTACATTAAGATTAATATATGTTCCTCCTAATCCTGGGCAATGAGACCTATAGATAGAATTACCCTCTCTCATGATGTTATCCACTACCTATCCTAATACTAATTCTACTCTCATAGCAATTGTGTTATTGTATAGGTTCTTTAACAGACTACTCTGGGTTATTCCCTCCACGCTCATAGGCTTTCTCTCAAAATGCGGTATAAAACATATGTTACTATGGATTTCCAATCCTTAACCCTCCTCTTGAAGCTATCAAGGATCTAATTACTCACCTATGGTGTGCAATATAGATAATTTCATACGATTTCATAGCAACATGCCCAAAATTAAGGAGAAAACAATACTAATGCAAAATATCCATATACAGTGTACAACTAGGATACTCCTAGGTCCTAGAGAATACAAGGATTATCCCCTCATGGTTTCCATGGATAAAAGAATGCTAGGAAGAAGGAAAATCTGGAGAACATAGAAAATATGATGAACCCCCTAGAGAAACATGACTAGGATGTTCCACGCTGACGAACGGGTCCACAAGTCATGAATTCTACCCACCAAACGTGCCTGGAACCTCTTGAACGTACCCAGAACCTCCTGAACGTGTATTTATCCTCCTTTTTCTCCTCTCCCATGCCATCTCCATCATGCAATGGAATAGAATGTGATAATTAAATTAGGCCAAAACCCCCCTAAGTCATAGAAGTGACTTAGGGAGAAATGGATCCCCAACTGTGAGATTAAACATTCTCTTTAGATATGCTTGATCCCAATAGTTCGGTACTACCGATAGGGTGTCGGTACTACCGAATCCTCTAATTGTGTGGCCAACTAGCAAGTTTTTAGTACTAATGAGCCACTATCAATAGTATCGAGTTGCTTTGATAAATCTTCAACAAAACGTTGTGATGTTTTCATTAGTATCGACTTGTAGAGTCGCTACAATTGAGCTTTCTCATTTCTTTCTTTTCCAAACTGAGCATGTTTTGGTACCACCGACTCTGAAGTTAGTAGTACTGAGCTGTGTAGATTCATGTACATCACCAGAAATGCATAAAATCTGAACATAAGCTCTAGAAATACACTTAATTTTTCAGAAACATTAAAATTGCATTCATTTGATGCAAATAAGTCTCATAGGCTAATAAGAGTAAATCATGCACAAGTTAATATGATTATGAAAAAATAGTGTACAAAAATCAATATAACACAGTCTATGAAAATGAAAAAATTCCAGTGCATCACATATCCCTCTCCTATCAACTTGTGTATAAGGTGATCTTAGAATTTCTTTCTAAAAGTCTCACTTAAGGTCTTATTATTTGTTTTGTTGGTTTTGAGTCAAACCTCATCATCATACACAAGTTTTGGGTAACTTATGATTTTTATTCAAATTAAGTGTCCTTAAGTTGACTAACCCAAACACTTCCTAAGAATGGTGTTGCCTTAGACTTTACAAAATAATCTTAAAAATATGTGATTCTTTTTAAATTTTTATATTCATTATAGAAGTACAAAACAAATTCTTTCTAATGATAAATGAAATCTTGACAACTAAGCTCCATAACTACATGAGATAAGTGATGGATCTTGTTACTTAGAAAGAAGGAAAAGTAAAATCAGATAGAAAATAAATAAGATAAAGTCATTCTAGAAACCCTAAGCTTGAAATTGACTATGTCCTTATAGTTAAAACTCATACTAAGAGGTGGAATGGCGGTGCCATGTACTCAGTAGGATGGCGGTACCATGTGCATAGTAGGATGGTGGTGGTGGCTGAAACTTTCCCAGTGGCATCTATGGAATAGGTTATGATGGCATCTATCCTTTTATGTCTGTGCCCCAACATGTGTATTGGTGGTATCAAGATATGATCTCATTTGTCCATTGAGCTAGATGTGTTGGTACCACCCATATGACTCTCAATGTATCGATGATCAATTTATGTATCATTAGTTTTCTGCATGAAAAATGTTGATGGTATTGACAATGTTGTCGGTGCCACCATCTTTTTGCAGACTCAACATGTCAAGGATTTGGTGATACCGACCCTGTTCTATGTTGTACCAAAAATCTCAATTTCCCTGTTGAAAACTTTTAGCAAGTTGGTGCCACCGACGATGATGTCTATGGTACTAAAATTTGTTCTTCATACACACCGAACAAAAGCATCAATGCACCTTTTTATATAAACAAAAATCTAACAAGATAAATATGATATTGCTAATGAAAATTCATAATCAAAAAGTAAATAAAAGAAATAACATTGGGTTGCCTCCTATAAGTACCCTTATTTAATGTCCTAAGCTCGACAAGGTGATTTTCTTTAGCCTGAGTTGTCATGGGATCGTTGAGAAGAATCATTTGAAAGTTTGAACTCCACTATATCATCATATATCTTGAGTTTCAAGTAGCCTCTACCCATGACAATGATCAGATCAATTGTAACTTGGAAAAACCTTCCTAACAACATCTGATATATTGGCATCTCACACATATCCATGAGCACAAAGTCGACAAGATAGATGAATTTATCAACTTTGACTAAAATATCATAAAATATCCCATATGAGCTCACAATTGATCTATATCCCAATTGGATTGTCATGGACATTTTTGTGGGTTCCTTCAATCCCACCTTACGGAAGGTAGAGAGAAACATAAGATTTATGCTCACCCTAGAGTCACATTGTGGTCGTTGGAAATGTTTACTGCATATGGAACAAGGGATGTAGAAGCATTTTGGGTCTTTATATTTATTGGAAGCCTTCCCTAGATCATATCACTCACCTCTTCATCAACACTCAAGACATTTATATCTTCTATCCATCTTTTCTTGTTGATGATAGCCTTCATGAATCTTCCATATGTAGGGATCTTTTCTATTACCTCCATGAGTGGAATGTTGATGTGGAGCTTCGAGAAGATGTCTAGGAATTTTTTTAATTGTTTTTCCTCCGTTCTCAAATTCATACTATCTGGAAGTGGCACATGTGGCTTCTTTTCACGCTTGTGTGGAGGAATATGATGGAAATTAGAGATCTTATCCCCTAAGCTTGCATCAATGCCACTTCATTGGATAAAATTTGGCACGTCTCTTATGGATGGAATGGCCTATGGTTTCTCCTTCTCAATTATGGGTGCTTTCTTATTTACTGTGACTTCTTTACTATGAAGTAGAACCTTCACCTAACCTTGTTGCATGGGCACCTTTTCTGAAACTAGAGGCGTGAACACAACAATGGTGGACACTTGAGGTTCATTGTCTTACAAAACTTGTGCCAATGGAGCGTCCTTGTTGCTTTTTATAGACACTATATAAACTAAGGTGCGTGAATGAGAACAAGGCCCTGCTGTTCTACTTCCCCCTGGTCTTCTGTACATGATGCAAGGAAATGAGACTTTGGGCACATACACCCAATCCGTCTCTGGAATGTGTGGATCTGGTGTCTTCTCATTAGCATGCTCTATTTTCTAGAAAATAGAGTGTAAGTTTACATGATGATGTTGATGAGCTATCTCTGTGTTCCCAAGAAATCCCTATTGAATGGCCTAATTGTATTTTCCTAGGAAATCCCAACGTGAAATTGAATCTTATGGATGCCAGTCTACTACATATATGACTAAGTTGTAGGTTTTTATTTAAAGGAAATTGATGGTGTAACCTATCTCGTCGGTTCCTTAGAGAAAACTGCCACAACCGAACAACTGAGAAAACATATGATGCATTTTATTTATATCGTTGGTTGTTTCACAAAGCAACTGGTGAGATAAATCACCTATGAAAATAAAATTTCGCACAAATGTTTTTGGAAGCAATTCATTTGCCTCCAAAAAAACCCATTTTGTCAGTTTATGATACTATAACTAACGGGATAAAGGGGTGTGCACCAAACATATCCTTATAATTATCATTTTTATATCTTTTCATTTTTTCCTATAGGGACGAACGAGAAAGGGGTTTGCTCCAAGAGTCCTCTAAAGTTTTTCCTGGCCAAATTTGTTCGTCTTGTCAGTTGTCATCACCTAAATTGATGATGTAGGTGTAACAACCTCACTTTATAGGAACCCCCAATTAAGGAAGTCCAAGAAAATAAGAGTCATTTCCTAAAAATTTCCTTAAGATCCAAATTTTAAACAAATCATAATCAATAGCAAAATATTTCTAATAATTCAAAAACATTGTTTACAAGTTGTTCCTCTAGAACTGACATAACTTTCCATCATCAGAATTTTACATATGAGAACTATATCAGAAGAACTATCTATCTAATCGTCCTTACAAGTTAACATTAATTTCTTCAAGTAAGTTCATCTTTCGATCATTATATCCTGATATCCATATATATAGCATTTAGCTAAAACACCTTCAGAAAAACAAAGTCAATATAAAATGTTATACTGGTATGTGGGGGAAACAAAATATTCACATCTAGGTGGTACAACTTACTCACAACAAATATTGTTATGGAACCAAAATTTATATTTTTATCATAACTTCTCAACCCATTTTACTCAACCTCTGGGATTCCCTTTCTTAGGGTCTTGTCTCTAAAGTGGACATTATGCGACCTTCCCATGCTAGGGCTAGGTGTCATGTTGTTCTTCCCAATTTGGGGCCTGACCTCATATGACCTTCCCAATTTGGGGCTAGGTGTATGTTGATCATCCCAGTCTGGGGCCTGATACTAGTTATCTCAATGACACTCTCATTCTTTCCATTCTCACACTTGTAAAGTTGGTATGAGAGGTTCAAGCAAGTTGTGCATATATCATGTGATACTCACATGGGCCTTCAAAATTGCAGGAATTAAATAAGAAAACTACAATTAAATTTTCAAGCAATACCAAAAACCTCAGAAAACCATATCAAACTAATGTGAGTAGTCATAGGCATAACCACATACCTCGATGGTGATCCATGCAAATCTTGTAGTCATTAAGAAAATTATCCAATCAAGAAAAAAAAGACAAATCCAAGAAAACACATTAATCAGTTTGTATGTGGATCCTAAAGTGTCACGATCACATTAATTTCATTAAATAGATTAAACTCTACTCAGGTCCTAATCTAGGGTTTTGGGTTTCCTTGAACTCGAGTTATAATCAGGGTTATGTTTGATATTCTAGTTCCCATGTTCTAATGAATTTAAGAACCCTAATTCATATTAGGTGTATCCATGATGATCATATGTACCATGTTATTACATCAAAAACACTTATATCACATTAGTCACATTAAGGCTATAACAAGTTACATCATTGATGTTCAAGATCTTAATTACACTTGTTAAGGATCATTCACTCTAAAAGACTAGTTCCTCATCATTATGATCATAACCATGTTAGATTACCATTATAGTCAACAATATTAAATAAAAGCATAACAATGTTAGATTACCATTATTCTTATTGGATTCCTCTCATTTTGCTGATAAATTTTCTACAATTATTGTATTCAGACCACTCGAAAAATGCCACATAGTCAAAATTATTGTGGTCACAATGAGGATTCGTCCACTCCAAGATGCACTGGTCGTAGAAAGGGCTACATACCTATATATATTTGATGAGTTAATGGTTATCAAAGTGAGGAGATAAGAGAGATGCCATAGATGGGTGCGATGTTGCACTCCATTGGAAATAAGGAGCATTGCCATCCTCTCTTGACGTGTTGCACATGTTCTACTGAAAGCAATGAAAATGAAGGGAACCTCCAGGAATCTTCATGGTCTAAGAACCCCGTTCACCTCCCTCCAATCAGACCTAGGTGTCACAATGGAGATGAGGTCTTCTGGGTCTCCATATGTACATATATACTTATCCAAGGAAAGCGCTAAGGAAGACTATGAAAAAGGAAAGGAAGAGACTGAGAGTAGCCATAGGGGAAGGTCTAGTCCTTCTTATTTCCTCATCATTTAGGAGATAACCTCATACCAAGATCCATCTTAAACCCATGGTCCCATATCCTCTCTTGATTTAGGGTTATATATTCTCATAAAAGAACAATTACATTTTCCTTCATTTTGGTCTTTTTCTCTTCCTTCACGGTAATGAAAAGCATTCTTGGAAAAACTAGTATAATTATCAAAGAGGAGAAATACTCAATCGGTTCCTCATAAAGTGATACATACACATGTATGTGTCCATACTTGTCCTTCAAGTATTGCCACCTTTATTTATTGATATCCAAAAATCCATATAGGAAACCATACAACTAAATGATACTTTTTAGATAACTTGATCCTTAAATTATTGGAAAACTCTTTTATGACTATCTAAATCATTCTTTCTCTCTCTTTGGTGAATTCCTTAAATTATTTATAGAAACTCATTATTAACCACTAACTCATGATACATCCTTTTCTCCAATTTATATAATTCTCTTCTTTTCATCATTATTTTTAACGATCCCAAAAAGCAAATTGAGGTAACACTATTTGTTGCCTCAAACATGGTGTTGCCAATCTTTGCTAGATAATTATAATATAATTATCTAAAACTCCATAAATCTTATCTTCTCTTAGAAAATTTCATATTATATTATATTTCAATTGCCCAATAATTAACAAAGATATTAATATTTATGTGTACATATTACTCTTATTTCTTTGTCTTGTGCCCCAAGGACATATTTGCAATGCAAATAGTGTCATGGGCCTCATGGGTTTCAACCATGATACATAGATGACTTTATTATTCCTTGAATAATACAATAAAGGAATTAACTTATTAATTCATTTTTTATATTTTTATAATCCCATTTTACCCAAATGAGGACATTACATTCATCCCTCCTAAAAATGAATTTTATCCTTAAAATTCAACCCTAGTGAAGTTAAGGTGAACGAGAACTCATCTTAGTTTCAAAACCTAGGGTTAGAATACCTACTTAAATTATCTTTAACGTATTTTATTAATATGAAAATTCCCATATTATTACTAAGATTGGTATATCCACATCTTTTGTATTTACATGACATAAATTAGAAAATTTATTCATGAACTTCCATTTCACTTTATGATTACCTTTTCAACTAGGGTTCCAATCTATTGTTCATTCACTTTCACCTAAGGGTGGGATAACACATCAAACCCTAGATCATGTCATTAAATTTCAACTTAAGGTATTCATTCTCATATGTCGCTTTTATGCATAACATGTGTTTACCCAATCTCACTCTCATAATAATATTAAATAATAATTTGACTGTAATCAAAATACAAAGCTCATCCCATTCTAAGAGCAGAGATGGTGTTCCCATATATCCTCTCAAAATTTCATATTTTAGGTTTAATCATTTCCAACATTACTTTAAACCATGCATACATTTTTTTATTCCTCAACTTTCTTATGAAGTCAAATGTCTTTTCCACTTGAGGTCTCTAGGGGTACATGTTCTTCTGGAGTGATCTCATACTTATGCATGTAAGG
The DNA here is from genome assembly GCA_963693085.1 of Alisma plantago-aquatica. Classification (NCBI taxonomy): domain Eukaryota; kingdom Viridiplantae; phylum Streptophyta; class Magnoliopsida; order Alismatales; family Alismataceae; genus Alisma; species Alisma plantago-aquatica. The sequence continues at coordinate 1,146,907,755 of OY856410.1, forward strand.
AGTGCCTCTCACATTCACCAATTGGGCCACATGAACTCATGAAGGTAGCCAATCTCTTAGGACATGGGCCTCAAGCAAACATAGTTGTTACCTCCTGACCAGATGGTCTTGTGCATTTAGGGATCAATCAACTCCTAATTCCATCGGTCCCGTGTACCTTTAATAGTCCCTACTTGAACTTAGGATTGACTTAGGGATCCACCCTTCCCAAGGTTTTATCAAAATCACATTATCTTTATATATAATTCTTTAAATCAGATCTCATCCATCTCTTATGATGCTCATTATTCACTTTATGTCCCTTCATTGGAATCATGGAAACTTTCTCTTCCCAGCTTTGTCTCATACTGTCATCCACTTCCTTAGTGACTTTTCCTCATGTATGTCAAAGATGGCATACTTGGGTTCAAAGAATCATGCTCATTATATGTGCTTTCATATTTGATACCCTAAGCTCTTTACACTTTAGGTGACATTTAAGGATACCTCAAATTTTAAATTGATTTATCATTTCACCCTTTTAGGGAAGGTCCTAACCTATGGTACCTTCTGGGGTCATAGGAGGAAGTTAAGCTCTCTTGACACAACCGGACCCCAAGGTCTAAGGTTTCTCCTCCCCCATAGGTCCTTCCCCCCCTTGGGTTGACCCAACCCAGGTTGGGACACCAACACTAAAAGTTGAACTAAGGGTTTCTCATCATCATCTTTTTATAATGCAACCTCAATAAGCATTTATTATTTTAACCTCACTGCTCTTATCCTCTTTTCTCATTGGTGTGCCCTCTCTAAGGGGAGCCTCTTTATGGGGAACCCACTATAAGGATTTTGTCCTTGCAGTGGAGATTCATACATAGGCTTCCATTTGTAAGTTTCATCATCCCATGATCTTTAAATCACCAGATATCAATAGGGTTTGAGAAGGTTACATCCATAAATGCATTATTCATAGATTGCCTATGTTTCTTAAATTTTTTCTCATAAATGTCTTGTTCCATATGCACATATGCATGGAAGACCAAGTCACCTAACTCATTATGTTTCTCTTATGTCTTTTTCACCCTAAGTAGGTTCATATGGGTATAGTTACTCTATTAACAACATTACTCCCATTTCTAGTGTTTTGGATTAGGGTTAGATACTACACCCTTCCTCCTAGTGTTTCTATGTCCCTATTGTTGGGTTTTAGGAGAGGCATAGAAGGCAATGAAAACAAAAAAAAATTCTCCCCAAACCCAGAATGAAGGAATCGTGTCAACGTCTATACAGTAGTAAGGATGGTTTGTAAAGACATACCTTATCCCGAGGCTTGCTCGACGACGTTACCTCGCGACTTGCACAATCTTCACCTCCTATCTTGGACGGTGTCTGTGCAACTCCTAGCCTCACGGGGACTATCAGGATTGACAACTATCCTCCAAGTGGAATAAATCTCCCGCCTCTGTAGTAGTCTACACTGACCACCTGGAACTCTGATTGCCTTGTTGCATAAGGCACCAGAAGGATTCGTACCCTCCTGTCGGTGTACTAGTCACCAATACACTCACCTGCAACTAGTTTCCTTTCTGCAGTTGTCTTTCCCTCAATGTGCCTCCCTAATCGGGTAGCACTTGCTCGGGCTCTCTCGGTTACCACAACCAGAGAGAACGACAACTTTGCTGAGAAACTAGTGTTCTGAGTTGTACTTGAGAAGCCCCCAATACCCCTATATATAGGAGGGTCATGGGATAGGGTTCTCTACCCTGAGCAATGTGGGATTAAAGCAGGAGTAGAAGGGTTCGAGATTTTCCACAAAATCTGACAAACTATGCCAGTTGAACCGATCGGTTTAGCCCTGAACTGATCGTATGGTTCCTTGAGCTGATCGGTTCAAGCATGAGCTGATCGGTTCGTGGTCCTGGTCCAACTCAAATTGACTTTCCATGTTTGTTTCCAACTAATCAAATATTAGTCCTTGTCCAAATCAAATTTGTACAAGTGAAACAAATATGTATTTGCAAAAAGAGTCTTCTGACTTTCCAAACGATCTCGGTTGGCCACACGAATCGACCGGTTCAACAATTGAGCCGATCATTTCATTGACACATGAGCCGATCGATTCACCACTTTGAGCCAATCGGTTCACTAACCTGAGCTGATCAGTTCATCCCTATGAGCCGATCGGTTGGGCAGCAGACTATGCAAATGTGTCGATTGCAGTTCTAATCAATCTGATACTCTTAATCATTTGGTCCAACACCTTGAACACTATGATTTTGAGCTATCAATTAATTGAGTGTTTAATTGAACTACTAAACTCCTTTAGTAATCAATCTAAACATCATTTGTGGATAAAATCCTCTTCCAGGTTAAATCCTATGTGTGTGACCCTACAGTCCCATTTCACGTTGGCATTGAAAGTCCATAACACTTATGACTTCAAAAGCAAAGAGCGGTGCCTAGTCGCACATCAGTGCTACCCAAGTGAAATAAAAAATTGGAGAACAACTTTCAATCCTACAATCCATGAATGGTGTTATAGTGAATGTATAATTCCTTTGTCTCTGATATCCCGAATGGACTCAAGGCATGGAACAATCATCCTGTCAACGTTCATTCACTTTCTTGATCTCAAAGTAGACTGGAGGAGATATGTATGACATCAATATCACATACTGATTCACACATGCATGCGCACGCCTATCTCAATCCTACTCATCAAGTGGCCATGGATATCAAACTCCCTCAGGAGGGACAAATCCCATATCTATTACTCACCCCTCAAAAGACCCATGTGTCAAACCCACCCAATCATCACCTTTATAACAACCCATGTTTCAGGACTGCATTTGATGATGTCAAAGTGTACCCAACGACATGTGTTGAGTGTAGTGATTTTAGGTAAAAGAATCACACTCACCACCATCACTGTGAGAATTGACTGTGACTACCATGTCATGGTTCCATGTGTTAAACTCACGGTGGGTCTGTCCGGTACACTTGTTCTCTAACAAGTACCTATGTGTTTGGTTTGATATCTCCATATCATGACTAATGAGATTTTATCATCAACCAACACCACAATCTAGTCTTGTGTGTCATTGTTTTCTATCTACCTTCCACAATGACATCCGACTAGGGACATAATAAGAATGTACAAACTCTTAGCATCCATATGATCTCATCGTTCAGGTCCTCAACTTGAAAGCATACGTCATTGAGTACTTTCATTCTCTAGACATTCCATCTGCTCTATCATTATATCATATGACTGAACCAGAAAGAATTGGAAGCTTGCCTTTGATGTTTGTCAAATCAATCTTAATGTATCCCACCAATCATCCCATGATGGTCTCTCAGGGCATACATACCAACAGACTCCCACTTGCATTGTGAGCCAATCACCCTTGAATCATATTCTTAGTGATCTTCAAACATGTCCCACAAGTCACTATGCTCTATTGCTTATGTAGTGAGTTATGGAAACACCTTTCCAAAGTTGGTATTAACTGCATGTCTCTCATCTCTTCACTGTATGTCACACATATGAGATGGAGTTGCCATAATATGTGATCTAGTATTCCTTTCCTAACCTTTAGCCACATCTCTGACTGTGACTACCATGTCATGGTTCCATGTGTCAAACTCACGGTGGGTCTGTCCGGTACACTTGTTCTCTAACAAGTACCTATGTGTTTGGTTTGATATCTCCATATCATGACTAATGAGATTCTGTCACCAACCAACACCACAATCTAGTCTTGTGTGTCATTGTTGTCTATCTACATTCCACAATGAAATCCGACTAGGGACATAATAAGAATGTACAAACTCTTAGCATCCATATGATCTCATCGTTCATGTCCTCAACCTGAAAGCATACGTCATTGAGTACTGTCATTCTCTAGACATTCCATCTGTTCTATCATTATATCATATGACCGAACCAGAAAGAATTGGAAGCTTGCCTTTGATGTTTGTCAAATCAATCTTAATGTATCCCACCAATCATCCCATGATTGGCTCTTAGGGCATACATACCAACAGACTCCCACTTGCACTGTGAGCCAATCACCCTTGAATCATATTCTTAGTGATCTTCAAACATGTCCCACAAGTTACTATGCTCTATTGCTTACGTAGTGAGTTATGGCAACACCTTTCCAAAATCGATATTAACTGCATGTCTCTCATCTCTTCATTGTATGTCACATGTATGAGATGGAGTTGTCATAATATGTGATCTAGTATTCCTTTGCTAACCTTTAGCCACATTGCATGACCAAGTACTCCTAACTTGTCATCAATGACCAGAATAACTATAAGTTCATCTCATGATCTTCCAGATCCATATAGTATCCACTAATGTTTTCTAACACACAAATACTCGACTTTTCCTTTTAAATGACTTTATTGGAACGTTTCCATTTATCAACAAACATTCACTTTTATATATCTCATATTTATTTTGTGATTAATTTTCTGTCCTTTTTGGAAGTTCGCATCAGTGTAACTCTTTACAGTGAATCCTTCCTTATTTCCATAGAACTATTACTTCTCAAGTACTTATCAAGTTCTTATGGTATTCCAGTAACCCTTACTGGAACTAGATGAACATCCACTTGTCATGTCCCACATACGAGTTATCAGAATGATCATATCATATTGTCATGTCCTACATACATGATGAATGCTTTTTACTCTTGCCATACATGCAAGATAATGGGATGATTACATACATGATAGATCCATATCTATTCTTAGTGTTCCCATTCTTTGAAAGAATTGGACACTTGGCCTTGGGATACTAACTCCATGTAACATGGACAAGTTTTCTCCCACTGAATTTGCACACACCGAACCCCTCAATATAGATTGCCAATGTATGCTTTCTCTTTTCAGGTCAAGAGGTTTTTGAGAACTATCTCTATAGATCTGTATTCCTATCACATAGGAAATGTCTCTATCTTCCTTAAAGATAATTTCCACTTTGGATTCCATTCTAGAACGTCTCATTCCTCATCGACATGTGGAATTCAAATACACTCCCACTAAATCACAGATCACTTCTTTATCCTTGTCATATCAGTCAAACCCTTTGACTATATTATCAAAGTAAATATCCCAGCTCTAAGTTGCTTATACTCAATCAATCACATTGATTAGTCCATTGTAACTTATAGACTTCATTTGCATTAATGGATTCATAAACCTTAGAGGTTGTGTCACATACACATCCTTGTTTTATTCCTCATAGGAATGTAGTTTCAGTATCCGTATGCCAAATTTCTTAGTCATTAAGTTACAATCAACAAGAATCATCCTTTCTCAAAATGTTATGCATGTGTCTTAACGCTTAAGACTCATTCGCACTTATGGATTTCATCCCAATGGGTGATACCATCAAGGTCATGCCTTATGGTTCACATGGAAGTCATTTAGGATGTATGGTCATAAACCATAACTCAAAATCTGGTTCCTCATATTCATCTAGATAGTTGATTCATCACATGACCAAATCATCACATAGATAATAGAGGTGTATCTGTCAAGGATATAAGAACTCACAACTCCTTGTGATTCTTAATGTCCTTTATTAGTGTGGGGTATTCTTTATTTAAGAAGAAATTAGTTATTTGATAATCATCCTCTAACTCTTTAGAGTATGACTCCTTTTGATTTAGACATCACCATGCCTTAATCATGAGCTCACTATGATACACTATCATAATCACTCATAAGGATCTCAAATAGTTGGTTCAGTATTTCATTCATTGATCTCATCAAGAATTAATACTTTACCAAATTTATACTTCACCTATGATATTCTTGAACATTTCAAGATTTTCATATTGGTATTTCTCTAAACACCATTTTAAGTATTAGCATTTTCTCCATTAGGTATGTAAATACATCACATGTATTATACCTAATAGGATAATCATTCTCCCTCTACCACTAGTGAAGATTGATTAATCATGTCTAAGAGATTCATGGTTCTTACTGGTTCTCTTACCTAAAGAGTCTAGATTTATCCATCATATGGAAACTAGAGATGAATTTCTCATGATAATACTAATTTGTTGTTTGAGTTATTAGTAACTTTTAGGTATCATTTTATCTTATGCATACCAAGTACCATAAGGTAAACAAGGCATTGCCACAAGGAAACATCAACTTTATTAATTGCCATTATTGTCATACAATATGCAAGAATAAGGTGTTTCTATCCATTGGCAAATATGAAATATTAGTTTATAACTCTATTACATGCCTTCAAGCCTGAAAATAAACTAAAGTACTCCTATCTATGGAGGCAACACTTGCCGCATTTATTGGGTGCTTTACACTTTATATCTTGGTATCATATACCTCAAAAGTGTTATAAGTTTATTTCATGACACCTTCAGGTGGAGACGTCTGTCACCTCCTTCTTCTTTAGTTCTTCCAGATAGAGTGGACAATTCCTTTTCCAATGTCCTGGATTTTGACAATGGTGGAAATTGCCTCTCTTGGTCACACCTCCCTTGACCTTGAGAATTGAAGATGACTTGGGCTGCTGGCTAGCATCAGAACCTTTCTTAGTCGTGTCCTTTCCCTTGCGCTTGGACTTGCCTTTCTTGTTGTTGATCATCATCACAGATTTAGGCTTGTCCTTCTTCATCTGTGCCTTGGCTGTCTTCAACATGCCCAACAACTCTGTCAATGGCTTGTCAAAGTTGTTCATGTTGTAGTTAATCACAAACTGACTGTAGGATTCTGGCAATGATCGCAATATCATGTCAGTAGCCAACTCTTAGCTCAGGGGAAATCCCAGTCTTGTCAGATTCTCCACATACCCAATCATTTTGAGTGTGTGTGGACCAACTGGATCTCCTTCTGTCATGACACACTTGAAAAATGCTCTGGAGACATCATATCTCTCTTGCCGTGCTTGATCTTCATACATGTTCTTGAGATGCTGAATCATCTCAATGAAACCCATGTTCTCATGTTGTCTCTGCAACTCGTGGTTTATGGAGCACAACATCAAGCACTTTACATCAATGGTATCTTCATAATGCTTCTTATAAGCATCCCTTTCTACCTTTGGTGCGGTAGGAGTAGGTTCCTCTGGAGTTGGAGTATCCCGGACATAGATCTTTTGCTCTTGAGTGAGAACAATTCTCAATGTCCTAAACCAGTCGTGGAAGTTAGTCCCATTCAGCTTGTCCTTTTCAAGGACCGATCGCAATGAAAAGTGATTGTTGTTTGTTGTCATTTGTACTACAAAAGGAAATATATGCAATTTAGTCCAAAACTCAATTTTGACTTATTTCATTGATTTGAAAGGTTGACGATATAATTAGGACTTTAATTAATTATTGCTCCCACTATTTTTGTTCAAATTGATAGCCCTCACCATCAATTTGGAAGATTGCAGCGTACAATCTTCTAGTGGGTCAAGATCCTAAAATCCTCTGAGTCATGGACCAGCTAGGGCTGTCACCCACAACTTAAATCTTCCAGGTAGATAACTTTTGCCAATTGCATCATATGCAACTCTTGAAAGATGTCATATGAAACTCCTTGCCATGATCACCTCCATGCCTCAAGATGCTAGATCCTATCTAGGTCACCTTGTTAAGTCTGATCGAAAGCCAACACAATGAATATACACCCTACTAGGGCAGACCCACATATCCATCCTTCACGCTTCCACAAGATAGACGGTGCAGCACGCTAGGGCATGCTCACACTTGGCCGATCAAGCTTTTCACGTGTCACATTTGGAAGGCATCTAAAACTTTAATATTTAATGAGGGATTTGGTTTTATAGGTACATATACATATCCAATCACCACAATATATATAGTATGTATCATATACATGCTATATCCCACGAAAAACATGTGAAATGATAAAAGTGATGATTATGGCCATCCTAATGTGATTCCTCAAGCCAAGAGGAATCAGAGTTATCTAGGTCTACATCACATGCAACCTGTACATGATGAACTCTATGCTTTGACATTCTGGGTTTTCTCAACTCATCTCCATGATTGATCGGCTTGCCATCAAGCTGGTCGATTGGGTGCCACCAGTCGATCGATTGGCTCCTCCAACCAATCTGTTCACTGGTCCTCATGCGCCTCCTCAGGTCACCACCCGATCGTCTCACTCCTTGAACTGGTTGTGTAGAACACCAACCGATCGATTCACGCCTTGAACCGATCGTCTCAGTCATCGTCAGGTTTTCCGCCGTTCTTTGACATAATAGGAAATAAAAGTTCTATCCTATTTACATTTAAATTGAGAAACTCTGAGTTACTTTCGGGGGGAGCAAAGGTAGGAAAGAAATCTCGAGTTATCTCGAGTTACATCAGGAATAAGAGATAGGGAATCGGTGCGCAAACTGAGATGCAAGCAACCACATTCAACCAAGAACACATACATAGGGTTTATTGGCCATAACCACGCTATACATCCACCACAAAACTCATTCAAAGGTGACACGTACCGAGTGCATTCATATTACATATCATATTTGTATATTGGGATTTGTGGATTTAGGATTGGACATGCATAAAGCCAATTTTATTCACATCGTATGCAATAAAGGTGACAACCCTAAATCGATCATATCGATAATCCTAAAGTATAGAGCAGTTGACGTGGCTCTGATACCACTATTGGGTTTTAGGGGAGGCAGAGAAGGTAGCAAAAAAAAAAAATTCTCCCCAAACCCAGAACGAAGGAATCAGGTCAACGTCTATATAGTAGGAAGGATGGTTTGTAGAGACATACCTTGTCCTGAGGCTTGCTCGACGACGTTACCTCACGACTTGCACGGTCTTCACCTCCAATTTTGGACGGTGTCTGTGCAGCTCCTGGCCTCACTTGGACTGTCGGGATTGACAACTGTCCTCCGAGCGATAGAAATCTCCCACCTCTATAGTAGTCCACACGGACCACCTGGAACTCTGATCGCCTTGTTGCACAAGGCACTGGAAGGAGTCATACCCTCTTTTAGGTGTACTAGTCACTAACACACTCTCCTGCAACCAGTTGCCTTTTTGCAGTTGTCTTTCCCTCACTGTGCCTCCCTAATCGGGTAGCACTTGCTCAAGCTCTCTCAGTTACCACAACCAGAGAGAACGATAACTTTGCAGAGCAACTGGTGTTCTAAGTTGTACTTGAGAAGCCCCCAATACCCCTATATATAGGAGGGTCATGGGACAAGGTTCTCTACCCCGGAAAATGTGGGATTAAAGCGGGAGTAGAAGGGCTAGAGATTTTCCACAAAATCTGACAAACTACGCCAGTTGAACTGATCGGTTCAGCCCTGAACTGACCGTCTGGGCCCTTGAGCCGATCATTTCAAGCATGAGCCGATCGGTTCATGGTCATGGTCCAACTCAAATTGACTTTCCATGTTTGTTTCCAACTAATGAAATATTAGTCCTTGTCCAAATCAAATTTGTACAAGTGAAGCAAATATGTATTTGCAAAAAGAGTCTTCTGACTTTCCAAATGATCTCGGTTGGTCACACGAATCCACCGGTTCAACATTTGAGCCTATCATTTCCTTGACACATGAGTCGATTGATTCACCACTTTGAGCCAATCGGTTCACCAAACTAAGCCAATCGGTTCATCCCTATGAGCCGATTGGTTGGGCAACAGACTGTGCAAATGAGTCAATTGCAGTTCCAATCAATTCGATACTCTTAATCATCTGGTCCAACACCTTGAACACTATGCTTTTAAGCTATCAATTAATTGAGAGGTTTTAATTGAAATACTAAACTCCTTTAGTAATCAATGTAAACATCATTTGTGGATAAACTCCTCTTCCAGGTTAAATCCTACGTGTGTGACCCTGCAGGCCCATTTCACGTTGGTAGTGAAAGTCCATAACACTTATGACTTCACAAGCAAAGAGTGGTGCCTAGTCACACATCAGTGCTACCCAAGTGAAATAGAAAGTTGGAGAACAACTTTCAATCCTACAATCCATGAATGGTGTTACAGTGAATGTATAATTCCTTTGTCTCTGATATCCCGAATGAACTGAAGGCATGGAACAATCATCCTGTCAATGTTCATTCACTTTCTTGATCTCAGAGTAGACTGGAGGAGATATGTATGACATTAATATCACATACTGATTCACACATGCGTGTGCAAACCTATCTCAATCCTACTCATCAAGTGGCCATGGATATCAAACTCCCTCAGGAGGGACAAATCCCATATCTATCACTCACCTCTCAAAAGCCCCATGTGTCAAACCCGCCCAATCATCACCTTTATAACAACCCATGTTTCAAGATTGCATTTGATGATGTCAAAGTGTACCCAATGACATGTGTTGAGTGTAGTGATTTTAGGTCAAAGAATCACACTCACCACCATCACTGTGAGAACTGACTGTGACTACCATGTCATGGTTCCATGTATCAAACTCACGGTGGGTCTCTCTGATACACTTGTTCTGTAACAAGCACCTATGTGTTTGGTTTGATATCTCCATATCATGACTAACGAGATTCTATCATCAACCAACACCAAAATCTAGTCTTGTGTGTCATTGTTGTGTATCTACCTTCCACAATGAAATCTGACTAGGGATATAATAAGAATGTAAAAACTCTTAGCATCTGTATGATCTCATCGTTCAGGTCCTCAATCTGAAAGCATATGTCATTGAGTACCGTCATTCTCTAGACATTCAATATGTTCTATCATTATCTCATTTGACTGAACCAGAAAGAATTTGAAGCTTGCCTTTGATGTTTATCAAATCAATCTTAATGTATCCCACCAATCATCCCATGATTGGCTCTCAGGGCATACATACCAACACCTATACCCCCTAGTGTTCTTCTAAACCAACCCTAGCCCCATCTAGAGTTCACCATTTTTCTTTACTTTATCATTATTCCCACATTTCATGTATATTATTATTTCCACATTACATGTACATTGATTGGAAGAGGATGCCTTAATCCTACTTCATCACAAAAATCCTAACTTTACATTAGGAGAGAAATATCATTTTCAGGTTTATTAAGGAAGAGGATGAGACGTGGATGAATCAGGATGAGAAGAAAACCTAAAGGTATTTTACTTTGGGTAAAACCTTCCAACTTTGTCCAGGAAGGATGCACAGGCTCGAGAGTCCTCGTAAGTTGAGTAGAGGTGTGGATGAAATTTTTTGAGCCATCAGGTCGTGGTACCTTCTTGAGACCATTATTTTTATAAAGTGCCCTAATAGTTCCATCATATTTCTATAGATTACTTTGAAATTATAAATTATTAAATATTATTTGAAAATTTTAGTGCACTGATGCCAAAAGTAACGACCTCACTTTTCAGCAACCCTCACTTAAGGAAGGACAAAAAGATGAGAGGCATTACCGAAATTTTCCAAAGGATCCAAATTTTAAACAAATAATAATCAATAGCAATTAATTTCCATTAATTTAAAAACATTGTTTGCAGACTATTCCTCTAGAACTTATATAACTCTACATCATCAGAATTGTACATATGAGAACTCTATGATAAGAAGTATCTATCTAATCCTCCTTAAAAGTTAACTTTAATGTCTTGAAGTAAGTTCATTTACCCGTCATTATATCTTGATATCCCCGTATCTAGCATTTACCTAAAATGTCATGAAACAAAACACAGAGAATATAACAAGTTATATTGGTATGTGGCAGAAACAAAATATTCTGATCTAGGTGTAACAAAACATACTCACAATAAATATTGTTACATAATCAAAATTTATATTTTTATCACAACTTTTCAACCCTTTTGTACTCGACCTCCAAGATACCCTTTCTCACTCTCTTTTCCTTGTAGTGGATGTTAGGATGCCTTCCCAGTCTGGGGATAGGTGTTGTGTTAGTCTTCCCAATTTGGGGCCTGACATCATATGACCTTCCCAATCTGGGGCCAGGTGTCGTGTTAGTCTTCCCAATCTGGGGCCTAACCTCTTATTACCTTCCTAATATGGATATTGGTCCTACTCATCTCAATGACTCTCTCAATCTTTCTATTATCAGAACTCAAGAGTTGGTATGAGGGGTTTGAGCAAGGTATGCATATATCTTGTGATACTCATAGGGACCTTAAAGATTGCATGAATTAAATAAACAACCAAAATTTTAGTTTGCAAGCAATCTGGGAAACCTCATAAAACCACGACAAACTAATGTGGGTAGTCCTAGGCATAACCATATACCTCGATGGTGAGCCATGTAGATCTTGTAGTCATTAAGTGTATTATCCAATCAAGTAAGCAAAGAGGAATCCAAGAAATCACATTAATTTGTATGTATGTAAATCCTAAAGTGTCATCATCACATTAATTTCATTAAATAGATTAAACCGTACTCGGGACCTTAGATAGGGTTCATGGCTTCATTGGTTCTATGTTACCATCAGGGTTATGTTTGATATTCTAGTTCCCATGTTCATTGATCTAATGGCTTTAAGAACCCTAATTCATATTAGGTGTTTCCATGATTACCATGTTATTGCATTAGAAATAGTACATAACCGACCTTTAGTGTCGGTTATTTAAGGCCTTTAGTGTCAGTTTCTAAGTGACACCTATGTGGGTGATGCTAAAAGCCCAACCGTTACACGTCGGTTCAAAAACCGACGCCAAAAGCCTTCGCGTGCCACCGAAAACGTGCCAACAGGGAACTATAGGCGTCGGTTATTAGTTAAGAAACCGACGCCATATACCTTTACGCCACAGAAAGGGCACCATCTGGGGCACTATCAGCGTCGGTTTATTAGTAATAACCGACGCGATATCACCCCAGCACGGCCGTGGTGTCTGGTCCGCTGCCACGGCCGTGCTGGCCAGCATGACCGTGGTGTCTGGCCCGCTGCCACGGCTGTGGTGTCTGGCCTCATATAGGCGTCGGTTATTAGCTAAGAAACCGACGCCATATACCCCCAGCATGGCAATGGTGTTAAGGCAATAGACATCGGTTACGAGTAAGGAAACCGACATTGTAACTATGTGGCGTCGATTTTATACAAATAACCGACGCCTATTGTTTTTTTTTCTGTCAGTCTGCAGACCTACTGTGGCTGGTCGCAGGATGAGAAACCTGCAGTTCAGTTATGAACTGCAGGTTTTATGACATCCATTGATATCAGCCAACAACAAGCTACAAACCTGCAAAATTAACAACAAAAATATTCACACATTTAGCAACCTACAGTTCCATTTGATTTTCACACATTTAGAAACATTCATGTAGCTAGCAATCTGTAGTTCCATTTCACATTCACACATGTAGAAACATTCATATAGAAACCAACAGTTTTATTCATTTTCACTCAGACACCTGTAGAAACATCCAGACATGTAGAAACATTCACACATATATTATAATTCAGAAATTCATTTACAACATATAATTCTTTAGTCATTATTCGCTATCAACAACCCAATTATATTTTAAAACCCCCACTACTTGTATGGTTGTTGCCCATTCTTCTCTTACTTCATCTAATTCTCCCGTCGTATAGGGAACATGTACATCTAGTAAGGCCTTTCCTATAGTATGGTCAGTTTTAAACACCTGTAAAGAGAATGATGTATATATATAATTAATGAGCTATAAATAAGATTGATATATTTCATATTATCTAATGAGACTATATAATACCTCAGGAATAGTATCGATGTCAACTGTGACATATTTGATAATCATGTGTATAAATCACATCACATAGTATGCACATGCCCATCCGTTGTCTTGTGTAGCACACTATAAATTCAAACATACAAAATATTAAAAAATACAACTAATTAAGCATTGTTCACATAAATAAAATATACATATATTGCAGTCGGGAACTTACTTTCACGTTCTTCCAAATTATTGGCTGGTTCTTTTTCGTGGGGACCTTTCCTCCAACCTTTTTGAACTCATCAAAACCCCTACATGTTAATGTAACACAGTACATTGCATAATTAAATAGTAATTAACATGTGTTAACGGATATGAAAATGAAATATTTCTCACCAGAATAATGCCATTTTCATTATGTGTCCATATTTTTAATTCAATTTACTCCCCTTAGGATCTAGATAATAGACAGTGAACATCTCGGGGACAATAACTAGTAACTCCCAATGCATACCACTAGAGGTAAAAAGTTAAAAATTAATAACTCAAAATCCACAATAAAAATGTAATTTTCTTAAGTCCAAATTATAATAAGCAAAGTAAACTTACTCTACATTGAATGGAGCTATTATCAACATCTTCTTATTTTGAGAAAAATTTGTAAAAGCCTCACAGTAGTATTGTTGAACTGACGGAGGGTCTTTAGCTACTAGACTAATCAAAGATGGAATAAAAAATCCTACATGTTCGAATACAAAATCTGCACATATCTTGTCTAAGTAGCTGCAAAATATGTATTAATTACGCATGCATTAATAAATAAGAAACCAGATCACCAGATCCTACACAAGGTATATGGATGTATAAAGAAGATCTCACCTTATCCATAGCTCTATCACATATGTATTTATCCCATCATATCGAAACAACTCCAAAATATCTTGTATAAATAGTTTGCTTTCGTATGATTGACCTGCAACATATGAGTCTATAGAAATAGTTATAGGGCAATTTATATCATGTTCGCCTAACCATATTGCCATACCCCTACAGTTAGGACCTAACGGGATAGGTAGGTCATGCGGAACCCAACTGGGTAATGTAGGAGGTGGAAGTGGAGGCCTAGATGCTATGGGTGTCTTCTTTTTAACTTGTATATATATATATATATATATATATATATATATATATATATATATAATTTTAGATCAACTGACATCATATACACACACTAACAATTTAACGTAATGTAAATTTACCATACAGTTTCAGTAAAGAGGACATCCACTTTTAGCCACAATATCACTCCGCCTTCTGCCTCACCAAGCGTTTCACAATCTGGGTGGGCATATGGCTATGGAAGATCCATCCACTTGGGGAATATATGTACCGGGCTCACACAAATCCAACCAGCTGGTAATGGAGACCCGTGAAACATTTCCCCTAGTAGGGATGGGTAAGCCAACGCCTCTACAATGACATATTCTTTACTTTTTAGACGACATGGCTTCAACCCCTACAAATTTTTGTGTAAAGAATGTTATATACATATATACATATCATCTTTTTTTGAAATGACTACAATTTCATATATACATATCATCTTGAAAACATATCATCTTGAATTAAAAAACTAGTTACTATGTCATAAAAATACATACAACGGATGTGCTAGGTGGTGGGTCTACAAGATTACTCCCAACATCTGCAGTAGGAGTAGAGCGGGATGCCATAATAGGTATTGTCTGCTGAGTGACAATCTGAGATGCCTGCCACTTTTTCAGTGCTTCTTCGAGTTTCCTATCAACTAGCTTATCTACCTATCCATGGATAAAAGAAACGTTAGCTTCTAATTATTGAATTCTCTTTTACAATAACATTATAAAGAAAGAATATGTTACCTCTTCTTGTGAAAGTCCCGCTTTTGGGACATGTTTGTGCTGGGATGGCCCAAAAAAAGCTTTGATGCCCACACCAGCGCCTGCAGCCCTAACACGTCCAGGATGCTCTGGGTTACCCAGAGCAACTGTCAATTCATCCCTTGTGCCCATAGGGATGAACTTTCCTTGTTTCCTCAGCTCGTGCATCTCCCGCTGATCGCTAAAACAAAAATTTGTAATTAAGTAAACACCACAAATAATCAATATTCGAACGATTGTTGTAAGAGTTGTATTTTACCATTTTTGCAACCGCCTCAGTAGTTGTGGGCTTCCTTATTTCTCCCTTCTTATTTTGCCTCCCATCTATCCAGACATCATGGCGAGGCAGAGGTGTGCTACCTATAGTAGAGGACTCTTGAGTAGCAGCAGACTGAGCAGTAGCCTTAGACTATAGTCTTTGGCGAATGCCTGCATACCCCTTTGGACCCATTGTATGGTCATGCACATTCAGTGCACGCCTTGATTTTTGTGCCTCACTGAGGGCCTAGTTAGTATGCACATTAATGATTTGATTAGTAACACTAAATTTTAATCTTGAATAGGTGAATACAACATATATTAATGAGATTGGGACTGACGCCTAATACCTTGAATTCATCAGTTTGTCTTGAAGCAACAAACACGTCCCATTCTTCTTTGTCTAGGAAGTTCCACTATTCAGTGGTTGTCTTCTTCCTCTTGTCACCTTCTTTTATGATTCTCGGGTGAGATTTATCCTATAGTTCCTTAGGACTCTCCCACAGCATTGCATCACGCATTTACGATGCAACTTTTCATCCAATTCAAATATACTCTGCAAAATAGAATTTCTATTAACTAGTATCCAAAAAATTAGTAATCTACAAAATAGAATTGCAAATTAATAATAAATCACGCATAAATCCTTCCATATTAAGTCTTTCTTCTCCTTAGTAACTTTATGCCGAGAATCTATCTTACAACCGCAATGGCTACGAGTAACATACCCAAGATATGAAACAAACAAATTGCGATTCACACCAGATGCATTTCCTGCATTATCAAAATCCACAACAAGTTTGGTTCCATTGCCCTTTTGCGCTATTAACTTCTTCATCATAGTGATGCCCCTTCTCTTGTCAACTTTTTGGTGCTGCTGATCAAGTGCCTCAAGTGCTTCAGATGGTACATGTGCATCATCATCCTAAAATTTGACAAAATAAACACATTTACAAGATATAAATATAAATGGACATATAGATATAAATATATGATATATTTTTAAAACTTACATTGTGATGTAGTGCATTGATGTCCTCACCCTCACGATAATCATCAGCACGGTCATCAGGAGAATGCTCAGCCATCTGAAAATTCACATTCACATTGTAAAGTTCACATTGTAAAGTAATTCAAATTGTAAAGCTCACATTGTAAAGTTCACATTCACATTGTAAAGTAATTCACATTGTAAAGTTCAGATTATAAATTAATTCACATTGTAAAATTCACATTGTAAAGTTCACATTCACATTGTAAAGTTCACATTCAAAAAAATAAAACATATAAAAAAATATAAACATGCCTCTAATATTGCGATTTTTTTATCAATTAGCAATCCTTCATTGTGATCTCCGCGCACATACAAGTCATCATTAGCTTCAATATTTGTTGGTGTTGGCAACCCAACTGAGAATGGACTGGATTCATCATACTTATCATAGTACTATTCTTCATCTATAGGATCTTCAATGAACTGTCTTTTACCATGAAGAACAACCAACCATTTATCATTTGCAGGATCATCGATATAAAATACTTGTTTCGCCTGTGATGCCAATATGAATGGTTCACCCTTCTCGCCAATCTTTTCAAAGTTCACTAAAGTGAAACCCAATTCATCCACTATAACTCCTTTGGTGTTATCAACCCAATTACATTTGAAGAGCGGAATTCTGAAATCTATGTAGTCAAACTCCCATATGTCTTCAATGACACCATAATATGACATTTTAGCTTCACGTTGACTCTTATCCTTTGTACTTGCAAAAAACATAGTCGATGCTTGAAGGGTGACCCCACTATTTTGAACGACACTCTTATCATCTTGGCACTTTGTGTAATATGTGAATCCATTAATGTCATACCCTTCATAAGACATAACAGTCAATTTTGGTTTAAAGGCGAGGCATTTGATAGTTTCAGTAATATCATCTGGTGTTTGAGATAGTTGATGTAAGACTTTATCTTCAAACCACTTAATAAATGTCTTGTTATGCTCTCTAGCAAGCCACATTGTATTGGCTCGAGGATATTGTCTCTTGATGAAATTGGTATGTTCCTCGATATAAATGTTCACTTCATCCATGTTGTGTAAAATATATAAGTGACCTTGTTCCAACTGCTCACGGCTGATTACTTTCACACGCGATCCCAAAATTCCTTTGCCAAATTGCTCGTCAATATTTTTGTCATTATCATGAGTGTCATTACCACTGAGAAAGTCATTGCAAAAATCCATAACCTCTCTCGCCACATAACCCTCAATAATACTCCCTTCAGGCCGATAACGGTTTCGAACATCACTTTTAAAAACACTCATGTATCGTTCAAAGGGATACATCCAATGCAAGAAAACTGGTCCCAACATTTTCACTTCCCTAGTCAAGTGGATAACAAGATGTATCATGATATCAAAGAACGACGGAGGAAAATACATCTCAAGCTGACATTGGGTAACAACCACTTCTCTTTGCAATTTATCGAGAGTATCAGGGTCAATAACTTTGCTGCACAGATTGTTGAAAAAGAAACAAAGTCTGGTGATTGCAAACCTTACATGCTTTGGTGCAATATTTGTTGCATTAGAGTGTGACAATCATGAGATTTAAGACCTATCAACTTCAGATCTTTCATTGATACCAATCTATGGATGTTGGATGAGTAACCTTGTAGCACCTTAACATTTACCAAACATTCACAAAAAGCTTTCTTCTCCTTTCTAGACAATGTGTAACAAGAGGGAGGTAAGTATGTTCTCTGATTTTCCATTTCACGAAATTCTATTAATTCTGACCTTATTCCCATTTCACGTAGGTCTAGTCTGGATTTTATCCCATCTTTAGTCTTACCTGGTATATTCAACAAAGTACCAATGACACTATCACAAACATTTTTCTCAACGTGCATGACATCGATACAATGCCTGACTGTCAAAGAACTCCAATAAGGAAGATCCCAAAATATTGACTTCTTCTTGAATAAAGATTTGTCACTCTGTGTGGCCATAGTACATTGTGATCTCTTACCAAATTCATTGACAAAGTCTTTTACTCTTTCATAAACAACCTCCCCTGGTATAGGTTTAGGTGCACTCCGTTCCTCATTCAATCCATTGAATACTTTGCGCTTCCTACGATACATATGGAATTTTGTAAGAAACCTTCGATGACTGAGATATACAGTCTTACCACCATGTTTTAGTCTTGTTGAATCAGTGTTCTCTTCACATATAGGACACGCTTTAGTTCCTTTGACACTATATCCATACAAATTCCCATATGCTGGAAAGTCATTAATAGTGCAAAACAACATATCATGCAATCAAAATGTCTCTCTTCGTGAAGCATCATAGGTCATCACACCTTCACTCCAGAGTTTCTGTATGTCATCAATCATAGGTTTAAGATAAACATCGATGTCATTTCCAGGTTTTTTAGGGCCCGATATCAACAATGACAACATTACATACTTATTTTTCATACACAGACAGGGAGGAAGATTGTATATAACAAGCATGACTGGCCAAGTGCTATGTTGACTGCTGAATGTCCCATACAGATTCATCCCATCTGTACAAAGCCCAAGTCTTAGATTCCTGACTTCTTCACCAAATTCAGGGTACAATAGATCAATCTTCTTCCACTGTGGGGAATCAGACGCATGTCGTAGGATCCCATCATTATTTTTCTTAACATCTGCATGCCACCTCAAATTCTTTGCATCTATCGGATTGGAAAACAAGCGTTGAAACCGTGATATTATAGGTAGATACCACATCACCTTGGCAGGAGAACCAGTTTTGGACTCCCCCGAAGTCGTCAATTTATACCGTGACACACCACATTTTGGACAACCTTTCAAATACACATAGTCCTTTTGAAGTAATACACAATCATTCGGGCATGCATGTATCTTATTGGCATCCATTCCCATTGGGCACAACAATTTCTTTACCTGGTATGTTGAGATTGGCAGCTCGTTTCCTTCAGGAAGCATTTCTTTCAACAAAGACAACAATGACGTGAAGCTTTTGTCGCCCCATCTATTGTTAGCTTTCAGCTTATACAATCTCAACACAACGCTAAGCTTCGTAAACTTAGTACTACCTGTGTATAATGATATCTCAGCATCATGCACAATGTTTCTAAAAATGGGAGGTGGATCAGTGTGCTCTACCCCACAACTATCCAGCATCGCATCAACGATGTCTACTGGAACTGGTTCATTCACATCTACGCCATCATAGGCAATTTCTTCTTCCACACAAGCAATGCTATCGACATCCACTGGTTTCGGGTTTGAAATCTCTCCATGCCAGTACCATTCTGTATAGCCTTCTATAATCCCGTTGCACATGGCATGACTTTTGATTTCGTCACCAGTGCTGACTTTCAAGTTGTTACCGCAATGCCTACATGGACAGTAGAATCTATCTCCATGTTGTTTCCTATGTTCCTCAGCAAATCTAATAAACTGGTCAAGACCAGAAATAAACTCTGGGGTGCAGCGATTGCAAATGGACATCCATGATCTATCCATTCTATGATCAAAGAGAAAACAAGTATATATTACAACAAGATTAGGGTTAACAGATTAGAGTTTTAATATGCATGGTTAAAACTTTAGGCCAACAATTACATGTGTACCACCTATCCCATTCTTGAACACCTAATCTCACTAGTAAGTGTATAATGTGTATTGGGTTTTCAAGAAAATTTCGGTAGCATTTCCCCGTATGTTCTCTAAGTACATATGTACTTAGAGAACATACGGGGAAATGCTGCCGAAATTTTCTTGAAAACCAAATACACATTATACACTTACGTCCTACATGAGATTAGGTGTTCAAGAATAGTCCCAAACCGGGGACTATCCAAGATTTACTCCTAATGAGTAAATCTTGGATGGGTTTCTAGGCCAACAAATACATGTGTTGTCATTCTTATATATAATAAATGTGTACCACCTATCCCATTCTTGAACACCAAATCTCACTAGTAAGTGTATAATGTGTATTGGGTTTTCCAGAAAATTTCGGCAACATTTCCCCGCTGTTCTCTAAGTACATTATACACTTAAGTCCTACATGAGATTTGGTGTTCAAGAATAGTCCCAAACCGGGGACTATCCAAGATTTACTCCTAATGAGTAAATCTTGGACGGGTTTCTCGGCCAACAAATACATGTATGTTGTCATTCCAATACCTACAATCCTAGTTTCATCACAATTGATGTTAGGGTTTCATCACAATTTTAGGTATCATATAAAGTATGTAGATGTTAGGGTTTCATTATGCAATAGGGATTCATGTAGGTGTTAGTGTTTCATCATGCAATAGACTCAGCCAGATGTTAGGGTTTCATCATGCAATAGGGATTTCATCATATAATTGATTTAATCACAAATTCATAATTGATTTCATTTGAATATATACCCTCTTGTTCTTCCTTCTCCCTCCTTACCAACAGCAACTACGGTCGTGTGGGCTGGTACGGCCGTGGCTGTGTTGGATAACCACACGGGCGTGTTGGGTAGCACGACCGTGTGGTCAGCCAACACAGCCACGGCCGTGTCAGCCCACACGGATGTGGTTGCTGTTGGTAAGGAGAGGGAGAAGGAAGAAGAAGAGCAGGAGAACTAGTGATGAAGAAAGGAGGGCCTACTGTTGGTAGCAGTGTGGAGACGGAGGCGGTGGTGAGCACACCAGCGGAAGGAGACGGCGCAGAGGCAGGTGAGCAGAGAAGGAGAGGCGCCGACGTCGAGTAGAGAAGGAGAGGGCGCCATCGGCGAGCAGAGAAGGAGAGGTAGGTGGCGGCAGTGGTGAGTATCTACAACAACAGTAGGTGGCGGCGCGGAGGTAGGCGACAGGTGACGCAGCAGCAGGCCGCGGCGACGCAACAGGGGTCAGGAATCTTCGGAGCAAAATCGATCTCAATGAAACAGAAGAAAGGGGGAAGAGATCGCTGTGCATGGGGGCTATTAAGTTACTAAACGGCGTCGGTTATCCATAACAACCGACACCTTTATTATTAAGCGTTGGTTATACAAATACAACCGACGTCAATTGGACATTCCTTTACCCTAATTTTTTTGGCGGGGACGGCGCGCGCACCCTTATCAGCGTCGGTTATTCTAAGAAAACCGACGCCCATATTGTAACTTTTGGCACAAATTTTATCTTCATTCAACGTCGGTTATTAGGTAAAACACCGACATTGTATCTGATACTTTGGCACAAATTTTTTTTGCTCGAAAAAATTGGATTTCGCGGGCTACTTTAGGCGTCGATTGCGTTTCTTCAACCGACACTGAATGAAAAGCGATACCTATGTCTGGATGGTCTTCAAATATAGACGTTGGATGTCCTTATAAACCGACGTTGAATGTTAATAGTGCCAGTTTTACTAAAAAACTGATGCCTCTAAAAGCGACGTTGAATGTTGTTTCTGTAGTAGTCGACACTTATATTAGATTAGTCACATTAAGGTTATACTAAGTTATATCATTGGTGTTCAAGATCTTAATTACACTTGTTAAGGATCATCCACTCTAAAAACCTAGTTCCCATCATTATGATCATAACCATGTTAGATTACCAATATAGTCCACGATATCATATAATAGCACAAAAGAGGCATTTTTAATGTTTTTAACATGATTAAGATACAAATCTAGGGTTTACATGATTTAATCATCACTTTAACACATATTGGCACTACTTTTTGAAAAGGACGCATAATCAAGCTTTAAACATATATTTTTTGGATTCCTAACTTTTTTTGTTCAATTTTCATAATTATATGTCTTACTATGAGTTACCAATTATTTTCTACAATCATTGCAAGATTATTGTATTCTAACCAATAGGATAGTTCCATGCAGGCAACTTATCCTTCTATATATATGTCTTAGGGCTGGGGCTAAGTTATAACAAAATGAACATTTTTCCCTTGTGTCATGAGTCATTTCTTCATGCACTAGAGGGGTGTTTCGGTCAATTTGGCTCACTCATATCCCTCCTCGCGAGACCGTGTGTTGTCGTCATGGAGAATGTGTTACTTCACTACCTCCTCCACCCCTTTCCTCCGTCAGGATAGTGCACAACTTGGAGACCTCTGACACACCTCCACTGGGGTTGGTAGGCCACAAGATCGGGCCAAGGTGGTTGGACAAGGAGGAGTTCACTCCGGGAAGCACTGGTCATAGCAATGGCAGTAGACCTATATATATTTGATGAGCCCATGGTTACCACAGAAAGGAGATTAGAGGGATGTTGGAGAAGGGTGCATTGATGTGCTTGACTGGAAATAAGGAGCATTGCCATCCTCTAATTATGTGTTGCATGTCTACTAATAAAAGTGGTGAAAAGAGAGGGTACCTCTAGGGATCTTCACGGTCTAAAAACCCCGTTTCACCTCCCTCCAATCAGGACTGTGTGGCATAATGGATATGATGTCTTTTGGGTCTCCATGTGTGTGTGTGTGTGTTTGTATATATATATATATATATATATATATATATATATATATATATATATATATATATATATATATATATATATATATATATATATATATATATCTCCAAGGGAAGCCCTAAGGGACACTACAAATAAGGAAAGGTAGAGAGGGAGAGTAGCTGCATGGGAGAACGTTTAGTCCTTATTATTTCATCTCCGTTTAGGAAATAACCGCATACCAAGTTACACCATAAACCCATGATCCATATTCCCTCTCAATTCAAGGCTATATATTCTCACAAAAGAACAATTACATTTTCCTTCTGTTTGGTTTGTTTCCCTTCCTTTCACAGTAATGAAAATCACTCTTGGGAAAGTTAATATAATTATCAAAGAGGAGAAATACTCAATTGATTTCTCATAAAGTGATACATACACATGTATATATCCATACTTATCCTTCAAGTATTACCAAGTTTATTGATATACACTAAAAGTCATAAAGGAAAGCATACAACTAAATGATATTTTTGGATAACTTGATTCTTAAAATATTGGAATACTCTTTATGACTATCTAGATAATTCTTTCTCTCTCTTTGGTAATGTCCTAAAATTATTTATAGAAAAACATTATTAACCATTATCTCATCATACATCCTTTTCCCCAATGTATATAATTATCTTCTTTCAATCATTATCTTCAATTATCTCAAGAAGGCAAACTGTGGAAACACTATTTATTTCCTCAAACATGGTGTTGCAAATCTTAGCTAGATAATTATCCTCTAATTATATAAAACACATTTCTTTTAAGAAACTTGCATATTAACATATATTTTAGTTGTCTAATAATTAACAAGCCCATTAATATTTATTTGTACATAAAACTCTTATTTCTTTATCTTGTGCCCCAAGGACATATTTGCAATGCAAAAACTCTCATCGGCCTCATGGGTTGCACCCATACTATATAGATGACTTTATTATTCTATGAATAACACAATTAAGGAATTATCTTATCAAATTATGTCTTATATTTTTATAATCCAATTTTACCAAAATTTAGGATATTACAATAGGTATCTCTGGGTTCCATCCTTATTCTTCGACTTTTTTGTAATCAACCAACCACGTCATACACATGTTTCGTTAGTGATTTTTCATATCAACCAATGATGCAGGGTGTACCTCATCAGTTTTTACAATAATCAATGAGGTAAATCTTACTTAAATCCCATGAGAAACCATCTTTCCCTCCCCACATTTCTCTAGAACCACAACCTATGACAATTTTCTTCTCCTCTCCTAGCCGCCACATCTCCTCCTCAACCCAACCACTCACCACCATCTGCCATAGATGCCTCCTTTATTGCCAGAGCTTCTCTCCACTAGCCACAATCCTCCAACACTTCCTCTGCTAGCCAACTCTTCATTGATGGCTGCCACAACTGCTCATCACAAGCCACATTCATCCTCTAACGCTTCCTCTACCATCCAACGAATCTCCCTTCACTGGAAACAACCTCCTCCATCAGTGCTGCTCAACCCAACCTCCTCCTCTATCCAGCTATAGGTATTTGAACTCTCCTCCTTCTTCCTCTCTTTCTATCTCCTCTCTCCTCCTTATAGTTGTTTCCATCTCCCTTCCCTTCTCCTCTTTCCTCCTCTCTCCTCCTTTCCATGCCCTATGGTTTCTTTTCAATATTAAGATGAAATTGTGTAGGGTAGAGGAAGGAGGAGAGATTTGGAATGAGGAGAGGTGGAAGGGAGTTGAAGATAACTAAAGGAGGAGATTATGATTAATTGTATGGAGAAATGTTTTCTAGGATTTCAACTGTAGTGAATTGTGATGATATTGAGAACAAATCTTATGAATTATGTGAAAACTATGATGAATTAATGGAGATTGTGATGAATTATTACATGCTTATTATTAATTATTTGGCTTTGTTAGGATTATTACATGCTTGTTATTAATTATGACTTGTTTATGTCTCTAAGTTGTACTTATATTTTTAATTATAATACAAAATTATTTCTAAACCCTAATATGTAAATGTTAATCTATAAAATATAATCTTTAAACCCTAATCTATAAATGTTAATCTATAACCCTAATTGTTGGCCTAGAAACCCATCCAAATTTACTCATTAGGAGTAAACCTTGGATAGTCCCTGGTTTGGGATTGTTCTTGAGCACTTCATCTCACTTAGAATTTAAGTGTATAATGCATGTTCAATTTCAATAAATTCTGACAAAATCTTTTGTTTTGTTCTCTAGGTACGCATGTAGGTGGGTATTTGTCCATCTACATCAGTGTACTTGGAGAACTGTTGGGAAATACTGCCAAAATGTATTGAAATTGAATGAACACTATACAATTACTAGTGAGAGGAAGTGCTCAAGAATGGGATAGGTGGTACAAATTCATGAATTTGAATGCTAATAGATGATTAGGGCTCAATTCAAACATATTGTTTTCCTAAAATTAACTCATTAGATAACACTTGATGAGCTACTCGTCTCCCATCTGATCATAGAATGGATCGATCATGGATGTCTAATCCAAATTGCTGCACTCTGGAGTTTATTAATGGTCTCAATGAGTTTGTAAGATTTGTAGAGGAACATAGGAAACTACCTGGTGATAAGTTCTATTTCCCCTATAGAAATTTTAGTAACAACTTGTGAGTGCTTTCTTAATGTTAAGGTACCATAGGGATATTCAGCCAATCTGCAGATTGGTACCATTGAAGGATCTGAAGATGATAGCTCTTAAATATCATGAATTTCACACTCTAATGCAACATATATTGCTTATGAATATTTGGTCAATTCTTCCTAAGCATTTAACACTTGTTATCACTAGGCTTTGCTTCTTCTTCAACACTCTATGCAACACAATAATTGATTTTGAGATTGTAGATAAATTGCAAAGAGAAGTAGTCGTTACCCTATGCCAACTTGAGCAGTATTTTCCCCCTTCATTCTTTGATATTATTATACATCTGGTTGTTCATTTGACTAGGGAAATGAAAATGTGGGGTCCAATATTCTTATGTTGGATGTATCCATTTGAGCGGTACATGAAAGTTTTTAAAGGTGTTGTTCTAAAACGTTGTTGGCCCAAACTAAATATCATTGAGGGTATGATTCTAGGGAGGTTATGGACTTTTACAATGACTTTTTGAGTTTTAATAAAACTCCTGATAATACTGTGAATCCTGATGTTTATTCTACAAAAAGTACTTTGGGATAACAGAAGATAAATATTAGTCATGAATAGTGGGAACAAGCACACTTGTATGATTTACACAACATAGACGATGTGGTTAATTATATCACCGAACAAACCAACGAGCTCAACACAAATCATCCCTGAGCCTATTCAATGCGGCTTGCTAGAGAGCATAATTGAACATTTATTAAGTGGTTTGAGAGAATGTATTCAATCAACTACCTAAAACACCAAATAATAGTATAGAAACTATCAATTGGCTCATGTATAAGGCAAAGATGCATGCTACGTCTTACAAAAGGTTTGACATAAATGTATTTTCATACTACATGAAACGTGAATATGATAAGAGTGTCTTCCAAAATAGTGGGATCACGCTTCAGGCATCTTCATTGTATTTTTTCTAGTACTAAGGATAGGAGTCCATGTGAAGGAAAGATGTCTTATTATGGTGGCATTGAAGACATATAGAAAATTGGTTATACAAAGTTTAGAGTTCCATTATATAGGTGTACATAGGTTGATAACAACAAAGGATTTCTAGTTGATGAATTCAGTTTCCAATATTGAATTTTGAGTGGATAGACAAGGAGGATGAACCAACATGGTGAAGTAGGTATTCTATATCAAAAATCCTACAAAAGAAAATTGGTCTGTCATTCTTCATGGGAAAAGACAGTCCATTTCAGATCCTATTGATGAAGAAGATACTATGTCAAGTGTAATGACTCTAGTCCATTCTTTGTTGGCTTACCAAGTGTAAATGATGAATCTAACACTAATGTTGATACGTGTGAAACCACACAGAAGGTATATGTGTTTAAGGTATACAACATGTAATATTCTATATGTTAATTGCAATATATAACATTCTTATTTTTTCACATGTGATCAAACTTTTTCATATGTGATCTGATTTTTCATATGTGGTATGACCTTTTCATATGTGACCTGATCTTCTCATATGTGATCTGACTTTTTCATATGTTTACTTTTTATTTTATAGATGACATCTGACCAGGAGAACATTGATCTTGAGCATGGGGATCTTATTGGGACTCCTAACCAGGGTGATCATGGTGCTAATAAATTTAAACTTAAGAGAGGGATAACTGTGATGAAAATTGCCTCAAATAGGGAAGGAAGTAAGGGCATTATTGAATTTAATGAAGTAGGGACACCCATTACTAAAGAGTTTGTTATCTATTGTGGGGTCCTTGGTCAAAACAAAGTGCCTCTTTGTATTGATGATTGGATACAAGTGAGTAACACCACTAAAAGACCTCATATGGGGGGGGTCTATAGGAGAGATATACACATTTACATTTTTGTAGTCTTTTCCTATCCTTCCTTTCACATTTTTAAAATGTAGTGAATGTTGAAACTTTTTAGGGCCGATATGAGATAGATGAAAAGTTTCATCACAAGTCAGTTATGCAGCTTGTCGAGAGAACACATAGTGAGTGGAGAACAATCCTCACAAGAGAAAACATCATCAGAGATAAGAAGGATAAGGAACTCTCTCTACAATGGGTTTATCTTTATAAAAAGAGTGGCTGGAGTTGGTTGACCAGAGAAAAATAGATGCTTTCAAGGTATCAAATTAATTACATTCTTATGCTTTCTCATGATTAGTTAATAATATTTCTTATTGAATTAATCAGGACATTCATAATGTTGAAAAGAAAGGTGTGACAAGAATGTCCACAACCACCGATTGAGTTCAGTTGATTTAAATGTTGCTAGTTGAGAGAGCAAGAGCAACATCAAGGGCCTTCTACTTCTACTCCTTCTACTATTGAGTCTTCTAGTGCTTTTGGGCGGCTACCTCGCTATATTGAGTAGATATATGCAAGGAAAAGCTAAGATGGAGAAATCCCCATCCAAGCAACCCAGGGGGTAGCTTCAAAAATGGCAAATTTCTTGGTCTCACAATGCATGTCCAAGTTTTTTTTTCATGGATAGTTTCCTGATTAGTCAGTTTTGATGATGAATAGTTGGAGTTGGGTGAGCAAACAAAGGAAGGAAAGTTCACCCCTCAGGACACACACGATGTATTGACAGTTTCTCTAGGGATGGAAGAGCATCCTGGACATGTTAGGGCCACTATAGCTGGGTTTGGGCTAATTTTTTTTTGTGCATCCCAACAAAAGTGCAAATTTACCAAGAAAGGGGAATGGACCAGGAGGATGTTCAAATATTGGTAGTTACACCCTTGGAGGAGTTTAAGGCTTCTTAGGTGGTGCAAGCTCCTCTAGCAGTCAAAAAACATGTACAACATCACATGCCCATAGAGTGTATTAAGGGTAGTCATTTGGACCCGCATGGCATAGACATGGTAAGATTCAGTTTAAGTCAATTTATATATATGTCGTGGTAAAGTAATCCCTCATGTCAATTTAAATGTTGTGTTTCATAAAGTTGTAGGTGGCCAGAAAATGCTTTCTTTCCCTTGATATTCCATCATACAACATCGTGGCAGATGTCGAGGCTTATCCAATCATTGATACAGTTCATGGTGTTCCCCTTCCCACTGATCATGTTCGTGTGTCCATCATATGTATCATTCTGACATAGAGAGAGGAACCTCTCCCATACGAGCACCCAGATGCCACCACAGTCAGAGAGGTAGAAGGAAAATTTACTGGGGTTCAAATGACTGATTGTATTTCTTGAGGTATGACAAATGTATATTGAAATTTATATATAATCGAAAGATAATATGAGAATGCATGCATGCAGACCATAACATTTAAGAAGAACCCTAGAATTTTGAAGCCTCTACCCCACATTTTATTCCATAGGAGTTGTTCAACTCCTTAGTTCCTAACTACAAGGCGTTGACAATATGGTTGGATAATATAGAGAAATCAAATATCATGGTGATGGACCTTTGAGAGGATCTCGTAGGTATATATTGTGAAACTATTATAGTGTTAACATATTTTTTTGAGCTTTTTCAATATCAACGGATGAACATGTCAGTGATAGAACTTTGAATATAGTGACTCTGAATACCTCATCATATGAGAAGAATACATATTTTATAATTGTTTCCTATATATTAACTAATGATTGCATATTATATACATTCAATCATTTGTATTATGTGGTTCTTGAGTCTGGAATATAAAATGTGGTCTAATGGCATCAATGATTAGCAATGTAGTCAGAGATCCCATGGCCGTCAAAGATTGCATGACTAACACCATGAAGGTTTTTGGTGCTTCCAGGACCATGATCATAGCTCCTTTCAATGTTGTGTAAATTTTGGGTTTGTTGTTTATATTTCTAAATTATGAATACAACTCTTGTGAAACTTAATTTTTATTTTATTTGCCTTCTATTCACTTAGAAATAAGCATTGGATGTTGTTAGTGATTGTTCCTTAGAACTATATTGTGTATTTCTTTGATCCTTTGGGTATACAACTAACACCAAATGAGGACACCCAATGAAATTGGCGATTCACGTGAAAGTATAGCATTTTAATGCTCAACATATTTGTTAATGTTTGCATCATATGACTATTTATTAATGCAACATATCTATTAATTTAACTCATAAGGATGTGAAAGAATTCCATAGCAGTGGAGGGAAAGTAGATAAAAAGATAAATCAATAGCTTGGAGGAGTGTTAATGTAGTCTTCTCATTTCAATGCATATATATTATGATTATGCTTAATTAAATTTTATTAATGTGATTGTAAATCTATAGTGCCACGTATAAGATAATGACTGGGCATGTGCATATTATGCGATAATATACATACAGATGATTTGCATGGACGTGGCACAAATCAAATGTATAGAGAAGGTAATGTAATTAGTCTTGGATCATAATTAATGAAGTAGTCTCATTTGATAATACAAACAATCAACTAACTAGAATTACGACTCATTCTCTTTGTAGCTTTTTGACACTACTAAAGCCTATACATTAGATCAGTGGAATGACCTACATGAATAGTGGGAAGACTGCTTTATCAAACATGTGGACTTGTCAAAAGAATTGGGACTGTAGACTCATATTTTGTAGTTCAAACTTTAATGTCAGATTTTGTTTGTTATTCATTATACATTATGGACTTAAACTCTATGATATATCATGTTGATATGTATTCATGCATTGTGTGTGAATTTAATGTGAAGTGCATAAGGAGGTTAATGATGTATCTATGCATATGTATGCAATTGAATGTGTGGCTGAGAAATGAATCAATTGAGTTGTGAGTTCATGCATATGTGTGTGCATTTAAAGTGAAAAATGGACAGAATGTTGAGGTTTGCTATTTTTGTGTGCATATTGTATCAAATCGACATGTGCGTTCGTATATATATCTTTCTTATTATAAGTTTGTCATCCTATTGTTAAGTTGTGATGCTTGTAGAGGTCTACAGTTCTAATGATCTTTTAGTTCTAATGAACTCTAGGTAGACAGTCTAGTAGCCGGAAAGTAGATCTGTAGAGATGATATATAAAAAATATAGACATTTCTCGTTAGTTATTTCAAAATAACTGACTACATATACATACTTCATTGGTTACTTGTAGAAAGTTGATGGGATATCCCGTAGTTTTCACTGCTTATTCACTAATAAAACCGACAACACATTGTTAGTCGTCAATTATTTTTAATTTAATAACTAACAAGGAATGTTCGCGTGAAACTTTTTTCACTACATAATATGCATTAAATTGTCAGTTATGTATTAAGTACCTGATAAGGAAAGATCAAGGGAAACCACATTCATCACATGCTACGTTTTATGTCATCAGTTTGATTATAATGTGGAACTGATGATATATATGTATGTTGTCAGTTTATTTAACTGACGATGTATGTCTTGGGTTTTGGCATTGCCAAATTATTCGTTGGTTTAAATCTGACAACATATGCCTGAAATGACCGAAGAGATATCCCTTTCCTATAGTAGTACCACATCCAAAACCACTTGAGAGATCTAATTTTTAGTTTTACAGATCTGAGCCCCTTGATTTTGTTTCTCCCTCTTTCTATAGTCCAGTAAGGTTTTGATCTGACTCACTAGTCTGCCTAGCATGTCTTCAATCATGTCTATCTCACTGGGATCCCTATCTTACTAATACTATTGTAAAATGTTGCCCTACTGTTGTTTGGGTTGTTGTGTTTGTGAAGGGTCCTGCTGAAAGTTATTGGGATTTCCCCCAAGAATTTGGTATCCCTACTCCATGGATACTCATTACTGACCATGTTGTTCTTCTACTGTAAAAACATACAATTCTCTTATTCACCTCCAGATGAGGTATAAAATTTGTACTATAGCTTCCTTGTGAGAGTTTCCATCTGAGCCTTCAGTTCAGTGATCTCTTTTGACTCCATAGCACTATTGATTATTATTGGTGCTTCTCTCTCCTCACCCAATAACTGATTCTTTTCCATGTTCTTCAAGATCACATGACACCTAAAGAAACATGTCTGATAACATCTAGTTTTGTGGACATTTGTCTACCTATTGGATCTTCATAATGTCATCTCTTTTGTGATTTTCCTAGTAAATTCTAATTGTTTTAGGTAATACTTGATATGAACACCTAAACACACCTTTCCCTACTTTACACAGGACACACATCTCATCATTTTCCACACTATGAAGATAGCTTAGCAGTCGAAGGAAATAACATCAAGTCAACTCTGTGGTTGCTAGGCATTGTAATGTTCCTTACGACCAAAGTAGAAGAAGCCAGCCTTGCGACCAATGGACTAGTGAATTCAATCTCTTGGCGGTCACTACAAGCTACTAGTCCTTGCGACCAATGAGACCCAAAGCATGCATGGTTGCTACATCCTGTGTAGAGACTGAAGTGTGGGCCTGTGTAGCAACCGAAGATAACATATACGTACCGACTGAAGGGTTGATTAGGAGTAGCGACCGAAGCATGGGTTGGTGTAGCGACTGCAATGGTTTTTAAGTCAGTTTCCCACAACTATAAATAGAGCCCCATCTATTCCATGTATGGGGGGTCGCAACATTGAGGAGACGATGAAGTGTTGCCACACTCCATACTCATCCATCATCCACTTCGTTGATCTTGGATCTCTCTTGGAGGAGAGAGAAGATCTACATCACCGCCATCATCCTCGACTCATACTTTGTGAGGAGGACCAACCATACACTATACACGTCGAATCCAAATCTGAATACAAAGTGCACCAACTATGGTTGTTTGAGATCATTGTTGGTGTATCCCTTTTCTGCCCTTCTAGATCTATTCATCTATGTGTACCCACTTCATTGTTATCCTTGATGTCTCTTCATTTGTGTAAATCTGTAATGTTACTCACTAACATGAGTGTCTAAACTCATGGCTTGGGTTGGGAGTAGCCACTAAGGCTCTCCTAGCATGTATATACTTACATCTGTTTGAATATATATGCTATGGGATTAGTTACATTTTGGTTGACTCAAGGGGAGATACTGAAGTCTATTCTTCATAGAATGGAAATCATGCTTTCGGATTTCCTATGGGGTATTGTTGTACATCTAGTGATCTGGGAGAAAATAGCTTTTCCCTTGGAGGAAGGAGGAATTGGCCTTGAATCATTGTAGGACCTGGCAGATTTCTACACTCTCAGGAGGATTAAAAGGCTGAAGGAATTGAAACCGACTTGGGCCAAATGGATGAATACTAGATACCAACTCTAACTTCACATTCGTCCAAACCATAGATGGGGTTACTCCACGATCTGGAGGAGGATGATCAAGCTCACACCAAAATGGAGAGACAATATGAACACCAAAGAACTATGTGATATTAGAAGATGAAATAGCAACTTGGATCCCAAGGCCAGATGTCTTTGGCTTCCTTTACACTCACCCAGGTGGAGCCTAACCACATTCAGAGCTTATAAAGGCATACCACCAACACTGGAAAAGATAAGAAAATGGAAACCTAAGGTTAATGAAAGATGCTTGCTTTGTGAATTAGGACTCTATACATCATCTATTTGTTGATTGTAAGTACTGGAAATACATTTGGAGTTGAGTTCGTCTAAAACTTGACATGGGTAATTGCTTGAAACTAGGCGACTCCCTGTTGGAAAATTCAACCCAACCTAAGGAGAGAAGGATAATCATCTTAAAATTAACTCAAAGTGCAATCACCAACTCAAGTGTTTTGTCCACAATGTAGACCCAGATGGTTGACATGCAGACACATCAATAGTAGATTGATCAACAATTAGAACAACAATAGAGTTGACCAAGAATCCCCAGGGAAAGATCCCTACCAATACAGAGACCGCAAAGATGGTCGTTCTTTTCTCTGGGAAAGTACTAGAAAACCAGCTAGGGGAGATTGGTAGATAAAATGAAACTGGTAGAAAGACGTAACCTAAACCAATTATGGTGGAGGAATTACCTGAGTAGGAGGAGTCTACTAAGAAGGACATGCCTAAAGAGAAAAGTAAGGGAATGAAAGTTGTAGAAGAAATGTCAGACCCAATGAAAGAAGTTTTTGCCAATTAAAACCCATATTCCCCGAAGGTTTTATTCCCATACAAGTTAACCAAGGCCCATCTTAAGAAGAGGTATGAGAAATTCATGGAAGCTATGAAAAAATTGCACCTAGCTGTCCTTTTCTTGGATGACATCAAGAAAATGCCTACCTATGCTAAGTTCTTCAAGGACCTTATAAAAAAGGAGATCACATCAAGACAGTGCAACTGGACAAAATGTCTAGCACATTTGTTCAAACCAAGATGCTAACAAAGAAGAAGGACCATGGTGCTTTTACTATCCCTTTGAACATTGGTGATAATGTAGAAAGAAAAGGACTCACATATCTTAGAGCAAGCATCAGTAGGATGCCTATCACCTTATCTTAAAGACTTAGACTCACCTACATGGTGAAAATAAGAATGATAATTCAATTGGTAGACCATACTTTCACAAAAATTTTGGGGGTAGTGGAAGATGTTCATATTTGTGTCGGGAAATTACTTATCTCCTGTGACATTATTGTTATGGAAACAGTTGAGGATCCAACATGTCCCATGTAATTATGAAGGCCTTTCCTCACCACTGGTAGAACACTAATTAATGTCGCAGAGGGAATAATCACCCTTCGTGTCGAAAATGATCACATATATTTTCATGTACAAGAAGCTATGAGGGGACCGTCTCTATTTGAGTTAGTCTATTTCATGGATAGCTACACCCAATATTGTGAAGAAGTACAAGAAGATTGTGCTATTATTAACCCACTGATAAGGACTCTAAACAACCTAGACCCTAGTATGGAAGACCTATAAGTAGTGGAGATTCTAGAGTATTTAAACCAACTAGAAGAGGGAAGTAGAGATAATGAAGAAGAAACAATTGAGATGGTAAAATACGCATCCTTAGAGAAGACACCAGAAGAAAAGGAGGCAACTAAGCCCAAACCTGAGTTAAAGCAACCCCTGAGGGCTTGAAGTATGAATTTCTATATGATGAGGAAATAAATATCGTCATCATAAACTTAGCCTTGATGGAGAATCAGGAAGAAAAGTTAATAAATGAACTCAAGCCGCATAGAAAAGTGATAGGATACTTTGTTGAAGATATGAAAGGCATTATACCTGCTCTATGCATGCACCATATAAACTTGGGGGAAGCAACGAAACCTCTAGTTCAAACACAAAGGAAACATGACCAAATTCTAACGGAGGTAGTGAAAAAGGAGGTAATAAATCTATGGGATGTTGGGATCATATACCCTACCAGCGATAGTAATTGGGTTAGCCCAATTCATACCATACCCAAGAAAGGAGGGATGAAAATCGTTAAGGGATAAAATGGAGATGATGTGGCAACATGGACTATTAGTAGTTGCCGCATGTTTATTGACTACAGAAAATTGAATGCTTCCATAAGATAAGACCATTTCCCATTACCCTTCATCGATCAAGTTTTGGAATGATTAGAGCATCCCTTGTATTTTGTTTCTTGGAGATATCCAAGATTCTACCAAGTGCAGATTCACCTGATGATCAGGAAAATATGACTTTCACTTGTATTCATGAAACTTACACTTTTTGGAGAATGCCGTTTAGTCTATGCAATGCACCTGCCACTTTCTAGAGGTGCATGATCTCTATGTTCTTAGATTTCTTAGAAGACATAATGGAAGTGTTTATGAATGACTTATCTGCATATGTAACTAATTTTGACATATGTCTAGAGAACCTATCTAGAGTCTTACAGAGATCTTGAATTGGGAGAAGTGCCACTTCATGGTACGTGAGGGCATTGTTTTGGAACACAAAATCTCCAAGAAAGGGATTGAAGTCGACCTTAGAAAGATTGAGGAAATATCAAAACTCCCTCCCCCTAAATTGGTGACCGGAGTAAGAAGTTTTATGGGACACGTCGGGTATTATAAGAGACTCAATAAGCATTTTCTAAAAATTTCAAAACCTCTATCAAACCTTCTAGTAAAGGATATTGAGCTTAACTTTACTAACAAGTGCATTGAGGCTTTCAACTCTTTGAAGCATGCATTGACTACTGCTGCAATTTTGTAGGCTCTAGATTGGGAGATGTCATTTGAAATTATGTGTGATGCCAATGATTATGCCATTGGTGATGTTATAGGGAAAAGGAAGAACAAGAAACACCACTCGAAATACTACGTTAGAAAGATGCTAGATTATGCCTAGATCAACTAAACAACCACAGAGAAGAAAATGATAGCTATTGTGTTCGCCTTAGTTAAATTTAGGTCTTATTTGATAGGGTCAAAGGTGAAAGTGTATACAAATCATGGTTTAATAAAGTACTTGATGTAGAAGAAAGATACCTAGCCTAGACTATTAAGATGGGATCTGCTACTATAAGAGTTTGATCACAAAATTATTGATAAAAAGGGGACAAAAAATGTGGCTGCTGAGCACTTATCAAGAATAGTGATTACTGAAGAAAACTCATTGCCAGTTAATGACAACTATGTTGACGAGGCCCTAATGATGGTCAATGCCATTGAACCCAACTTCTTATGGTTTGTTGATATATGTAACTATTTAGCATGCCAACATTTTCCTCCTGACATCACTTACAATTAAAAGAAAAAGATGTATTCAGATTTGAAGAACTACTATTGGGATGTCTTGCTCCTATTTAAGAGATGTGTGGATGGTCTCTACAGGAGTTGTATACTAGAAGAAGAAGTCCCTCAAATTTGAGAGAATGTCATTTTTCGCCTTATGGAGGACATCTGGGAGGAGAGAGAACAACATGCAAAAGTCATCTGGTCAAGACTACTAGCCTACCTTGTTCAAAGATGCTCAAGCATATGTTAAGGTGTGTGAGGAATGCCAAAGAAAAGGGAACATATCCAAAAGAAATGAAATGTCAATGTCTAAATGGATTGAAGTAGACATCTTTGATGTATGGGGAATCAACTATATGGGACCATTCCATTCTTTCAGAGGCAACCAATATATACTAGTCATTATCGATTATGTTTACAAATGGGTAGAGGTTGTTGCAACCCCTACCTGTGACTTTAAGGCAGTAATTAAGTTGTTTGAGAAGGCCATTTTTCCAAGGTTTGGGGTCCCGTGCACTCTCATAAGTGATGGGTATCCCACTTTAGAGAGCGAGAATTTGAGGATTTTCGAAGAAGTATGGAGTGAAACACAAGGTGGAAACACCCTACCACCAGCAAACGTCAAAACAAGTAGAAGTATTGAACCAACAAATCAATCAAATCCTAGATAAGACTGTGTGTCGAACTAGGAAGGACTGGTCTATGAAACTCGATGATATCTTATGGGCCTATAGGACTACTTATAAGACTTAAATATGTACTACTCCCTACCAAGTTATCTATATGAAATCATGCCACCTACCAGTGGAGATAGAGCATGAAGCCTTCTGGGCTAACAAGTTTCTAAACATGGACCCTAAGTAAGCAGGCAAGAAGAGATTTCTATAGTTACAAGAACTAGAAGAACTAAGGCTGCATGCATATGAAAATGCCCACATTTATAAATAAAGGACAATGGTATGACATAATGCCCACCTAAAAAGCAAGGATGTCTCTGTAGGAGATAAGGTACTTCTATTCAATTTGAGTATCATAATGTTTCCCAGTAAGCTCAGATCTAGGTGGTCTGGCCCCTTTATTATAGTGAATATATATCCATCTGGAATGATGGAAATCACCCGCGGGAAGACATGTACATTCAAAGTGAATGGTCACCGGGTAAAGAGGTATTATGAAGATGAAGCTTTTATGAGGAGATCAGAAATACAGTTAGAGGAACCCCAATCGATACCACCTGAAGAACCCTGATGAGCCAAACAAGAGAGTCAAATGAAAGACTATAAATTAGCACTTCTTGGGAGGCAACCCAAAGTTTACTGTTTTCTTTAAATTTTCAAGTGTTTTCCTTTTTATTACTTAGATTCTAGATAGTTTATAAATTCTAACCTTAGTTCTGAATTGCTCTATTCTTCTAAGTAGTAAGAATTCACCAATTTTATTTTGAAACTCCATCATGATTTCTTTAGTAATTTTTGAATGTACACACAATATGGTCTTAGTTCCCCTTGATCACTCCTTTAATATCAAGCTTCCTAAAAGTCAATGTCATGATTAGTTAGTAGTGACCACTATGAATAAAATGGGTATATCAACTGTTAGGCTTTGACACATGATCCCTTTACATCCCTAGAGATCAGTATAAATTGAAAGTGCAGCCACTGATACTCTCCTTCTTCTCTGTAGTGACCGCTACACTTCTTCCATAGTATCGACTACTACATATGCCTACTAGTAGCAACCACTACACATTTTTGAAGTAACCAAGATATGAAAGATCGGCCTCTAAAACCTTTTCTTTTCCTCACCCACACTGAAGCGGGGAAGACCTAGAAATTTTAAGAGCATCTCAGGACCCTGCACTGAAGACGAAAAAGAATTTACATTGATGACAGACCTTCACCACTATCATGGATGATCAAGACTAGCACACCTTTAACATCAGTTGCAACTTTTCTTCCTTCTCTCTCTACTTCCTCTCTGATGATTGGAAGGTAAGTATCCTCAACCTTGAACCCTTCTTTCCAGAGATCATGATTCACGGTGTTCTCCACAACCTTGAACCCTTCCAACTATTTTACAACTCTTAGGAATCACCACTCTTATCACCATGCTCACCCAACACTTCTTATTATTTTTTCTATAAATCGTTGCCGCTAGGGTGAGCAGAGGATGAAGAGATATACCTATGGTCTTCCTTGCTACTATCACCACTATTTCACCATTGCAATGGAAGACCAAAGTTTTATCCTTTTGTGTTCTTAGGAACCGCAATTGTTTGCAACGACAGAAATGATATGTATTAACCAAAATGGTTCGTAGCAACCACACCAATATGTATCAACCACAACAGTTTGTACTGACCTTGGATGATGCCGCTACTTTACTGAAATAAAAATCAATTTATAGCTATCAATACCAACGATTCTTAGCGACCCTAAATGTGTAATTCCTACGGAGAGTGGCTTTGATTTGAGTGTGTGGTCCTGAAGTAGTGATCACTACAACTTCTAGCTTCTAGTGACCACTACATCTTCACCTTGTGTAGCAACGAGTTGCCCCTTTTAGTTTTACAGTGATCGCTATGTCTCTTCAGAATGTAGTAGTCATTAGTGATTTAGAACTCCTCTTTTGACTACTACATATCTCCACCATATCGACCGTTAGAAATTTTTGACCATCTATATCGACCGATACGACTGATCCACACTTGTAAATCAGACATAGTGAATGATACATCTCACTTATTCCTAGCGGTCCCGACAACTGTTATGCGTACAACTTGTGGAAAAATTGCATGTATCTAGTATAATAAGTAAGAAATTATTTATCATCTAAAAAACAAAATATACTCAGGTTGTAGGATGTCGTCATCAACTGTAGACTCTTTGGACAAGTGAGAAACATCTCTGGAAGGGATTCAAGAAACCAATGCAAAAATAAACAAGATGCTACAGGACCATCCAGCCATGCCGTAAGAGAAGAGGATCCATTTGCAACTGCACAAGGAGAAGTACAAAATCTTACTTGGGCATGAGTCACCAGAGGACAAAGAGGAATCACAAGGTACCAAAGGTGCCAACCCATCTGAATAAGTACCATCTAAAGAAGTAACCACACCAAAAACAAAGCGAAAAGCATTGAGACTAGATGCAACAGTAGCTAAAAAGAATAAGGTGGTTGCGAAGACAACGTCCCAAGCTCAACATCCATAGACATGAATGATGCCTGACTCTAATGAAGCAAGGAAGAGTGCAATTGCAACATTCGAGGAATGGAATATGGTTTCAAACCACAGGACCTGGTACACCAATCCCAGTATGACCTTTTCACGAGGACAAAGAATTTCAAACCAACAGATACATAGACAACCAAGACATCAAAAAGTTAAGGCCTGATAGAGTGGTGGAATTCCTAGTAAGATAAAATTTACACACTCTATGTACGACAACTCAACATTTGCTAACAGATCTAACTACTGAATTCATGCCCTCACTCAAAAAGATACCAGTCCACAACAGAGAAAGAAAGGAGGTTGGAGGAGAATTCAAGTTACAAGTGATGACAGGGGGCAGAGACTACAGTGTAACAAAAGTTATTTTGAATAATATTCACCAACACTAAAGAAGTAGCTCAGGCATGTACATCAGTATGCAGTGAAAAGAATGCAGTCAGTTAAACTAGTAACACAATGTGGGAAAAGATGACCAGGGAAGATACACACAGCCCCAGGAAGTCCAAGGCGGCCCATATCACCTCATGTTTTATAAGGGTGATCTAGAAGGTTGTACCAAACACAGTGTATGCATGATCCAAAACTAGAGGCATGTCTAAGGGGGGCCTATTTCTAATCTGGTCCATGATAAACAAAAAGCCAGTCAATAGTGGAAATTTGCTTATTGATAGATTATTAGAGAGAGTGGGACAATAAGTCAAGAAGACTAGAGAATTTTGCATGGGAGGTCAAGTAACACTCATTGCAGCCTACTTCTTAGACATTGGGAAATTAAGAAGATATGAGCCAACTAAGGGGTACACAAAGATTGATATCAAATATTTAACAATGATTGGAATACTAGCATAGAAAGGTGATAAGTTCTTCTACAAGAAGGGTAATTCTAAATAGATGCTCCCCCTCTCAGAGATGGCCTATTACGATGCACATAAATTGTGTCCAAGCAAGGAAAAAATAGACAAAATGTACTCTAGAGCTATCCATAGAACAACTAACGCTCCTTCACCTACCGACGCCCCCTAAGAAGAGAAATAGGTGTAAGAAATGAGGAAAATAAGGCTGGGTAAAGGAAGAAACTAGTAGTAAAACCCCACAAAACCACATCAAAAACATCAGCACCAACACTTCATCTACCTCAAACACAACCAAATGAGGAAGAAGTTTCAGAACAATTGTCCTTTACAGAACAAGTTCTTCTTCATGATGAAGAATTCCATGTTGCTCCACCTTTCCCTCCAGTCATCAATACAGTATCAGAACTACCCATTGAAGGGACATGTGACCAGCTAGGCACCCCTACAAATGCACAGGAAGCCACAATAGAGGTAGAGGAAGAGCTAGCAGGCCATCTTGTGAGTCTCAGGCAAACAACCCCACCCTCTAGTAACCAACATAGAGCCCAAAATACCATTCAAAAGGGAAGATGATCAACTTGAGCCATCAAGCACTGAACAATCAATGGAAAAAGAGCATGAATGGGCAAAGGAAGAACCCACACTTCCAATGCAACAAGATCAACCCACCCATCATCGACAAGAAACCAAAACCACTTCCACCAACCTCTTAGACACCATCTTCTGCATCAACAATGCCTCAAGGAGTATAACAACAATGCCTCTCAGCCTTTGGGGAAGAACTAGGACACCTCTTTGACACCATATTTGCACAAATGCATAGTTCATATTCAAATACAATGCATATTACTTCCAGCCTACTAACACCAACAATGTAGGTACAACGAATAGATGGAAGAACTACAACGTTTCCACAGTTCATGCATGACGCCATCACCAACCAATAAATAACGATAAATGCCATGGAGACAATGGCTATAGAGATGACAGAACTTTGGAAGGAGAGAGATGCAATGAGGAAAGACATGAACGCCAAGAATCAACATCATGAATCATGTCGTAAAGCAATACAGGAGCAAAAGAAAATAGAAGAAAAATGTCAGCATATAGATGAATCATGTCGTAAACCAATAGAGGAGCAAAGAAAATAGAAGACAAATTGCTAGCCATTCGCCATCACAGGTGTCTTCATGCCCCTCTAATGATGAAGAGGTTGCTAGCGCACAAAAAGTCTCAAGGATCAAGAGCCCACTCAAGAAGCAAAAGACCACCACCATGAATAGTTTTCTACAACATGAATCGATGCTGTTGTACCAGAGTTCCACCTCAACTCTTCACCAATGGAGAAGGAACATTACTTGGAAGCTCAACTCCCAAAAGTACAACTAGCTGAAAATAGCCAGGAACATGAACTCATAGGGAGGCCATTAACTGCAGACAAAGTAACACTTAATTGCTTTCTGGACATGATAAATATCTATTGGGACATCTGCAACAAATTCTTACAAGATCCTGATAAACACAACGATGTTATATATGATGATAAGATGGAAACCACCATTGTGGTGTTAGATGGAGCTATGCTTGAGGCAACTGAAGAATCAACATCGCCAACTAACACCATAGAAACATGAATAGTGCCACCCTCCCATGACATTTCACAAATGATCAAATGCTGATAGAAAAGATTACAGACATAGGAGAACGAATTTTTGACAAAGACAAAGGTAGTATTTCCTCTTTCTTCAAAGGGGAATCCTAGAGAGAACAAATACCACCTCAAGAAGTAGAACCAAAAGAACCCATGGCTCCCCCACTACCTTGCAATTTAACAGGCTTGGACATAAGGTCAGTATCCTGCATTACCTGTCAAGATGTTCATGTGTTGGTAGATATTTTAGATGATATTCTATCTAGATAAGATGTCATATATAACAATAAGGGGAGATCACTAACTAGGAAACACTTCAAAGGAATGTTCCTGAAAAGAACATGTTTACACAAAAGTTTATTCAAGGTTCTCTACGTAACAATGTTAGAAGAATTTCTACATCCTGACAAAGTGCAACCAGTTTTTAGTGGCATGGCTGATCTGGAGACAAAGTTTTATGAAGAAAGATATGATTCAAATGTTGTGAAGGAGTTGCAATGTGTAGTCACAAGGGTAGAAACTCAAATTTTCACCCTGCCCATCAAGATAGTCAAGCACTTGGCATTAATTGTAGCAACTCTATACAATTGACACATTATTGTCTATAATTGTTGTTATATTGAGCTACCTAGCATGTCTTTAAATTTCATAAACAAAGAGGCGCGTGACATTTTGATGGTACCTATTATTCTTAAACGTGCTATCCAAGGAGCAGGGTCATGTTATTGCTCGAACCAAAAAACTTCAACATTTCCACAAAGGTCCCATAGGAATAAATAGTATCAGGAGATTGGGCATTCATCATGCTACATCTGACTGAAACCATCAACAAAGGAATACCTATTGAGGACCTATTTCATGAAGATTTACATGCACCCTACAGTGTGTATGCAATGGAAGTTATCTATGATCATCATTTCTTTAGCGATCCTGCTCTGTCCCTTGATGTAGTACCTCACAGACTCTATATGGGGATACCTCTTACTGATAAGATATCATGGTGGGAGAAATTAAAGACCCTCTGGAAAGATCCTTTCAAACTTGGGAGAACAACCAAATGGAAAGTCGGGTGGCAAAAAGATAACCAGGCCAAAGATAAGGATAATTTCCAAACACATAGAACTACACAACCAACAAGCCAGACTCAAATAACACTAGTAAGCCATGTCCGCACAACCATCCTAGAAGCTAACGAACAACAAGACACAACCACTAGAGAGGAAGGGGAATTGAAAGATGAGGAATAATAAGAAGCTCGACCTGATGAACTAACTACA
Organism: Alisma plantago-aquatica; assembly: GCA_963693085.1. Taxonomy (NCBI): domain Eukaryota; kingdom Viridiplantae; phylum Streptophyta; class Magnoliopsida; order Alismatales; family Alismataceae; genus Alisma; species Alisma plantago-aquatica. The sequence continues at coordinate 1,146,951,348 of OY856410.1, forward strand.
CCAGTAGAAGCCAATTTCTCTAATTTTGACAGATGGTGTTGTGAAACTCTATCTCTAGAATCACTATAAATAATAATGAAGAACTTAAGTGAAGGAGATGAGCCAAGGGAAGTGTTCTTTGAAAGAGAAGGCATATATTTGCTGAAGGATGACATCCATGAAACACTATAATTGAATGACTACCTTCCCGTGAGTGTTATGACTGCTTATCATGCCCTTCTCAAAGACCGCATGCCTAACACTCACATGACCTATTTCACACTAGTAGATGATATCATGTGCAAAAAGGAGTCCAGTGAGAAGGAGCGGCTATACCTACACCTGAAGAGCTCATTGTCATAATTCATATTCCTACCTTTACTGCATGAGAATCATTGGACGCTTTTAGAAATCCACATTAAAGTGAAGAGTGCCATCCTCTACAACATCTTAGAGGCAGCCTTCTCTCTAAGAAAGTACACCAATGCAACAATAGCTAAAAGTGTGACTGAAGAAAAGGCACAAACTTGTGCAGAAGATATAATAAAGATGATAAAAGATAACGAAAAAGGATGTGAATAAAAAACCAACTAAGGACTTCAAGAAACCTTAGTTTTGTCATCGAAGCCCTCAGCAGATTCAACTATCAAACAAATATGGTTTTCACTACCAATTCTGGATGTCCGCCTTAGCTAAAAGGGGAGTAAAATTTGAAAATTTACATCATGAAGGTTACCACTCACTTCGAGGCTTTTATGCTAACATGTTGATGTGCTCCAAATGGGCAACAAAAGAAAAATAAGCCTAGCCTATTTATTCCTAAACTCTATCTCTGACACTCTAGGACAAAGTTTATGATAAGTTTGGGGGGAGTTATAAACGGTCATGAGAGGCACACTTTTACCCATTAATTTCAATTCTGAAAATTTTGTAGCATGATAAAAACATACCTCTTCTCCTATTTTGTAGGAAATCTTGAATTTTTTTTAGTTTTCTTTCATAAATTGACCATTTAAAACAGTCACAATATTGAAATTTTTTTCTAGGATTTATTCAATCCTCCCATCTTTAGACATGTTTGTCCTTCTACTACTTTATAGCGTAATCATTTCAAGAGCAGTGTAAACGGGCTGCTATTTCACATAAAAGAGAATGGCACGATACTACAATTTTATTCCATTATTACAATAAAATATTGTAGAAAGATAAAGTACACACTTGAACCTATAAAATCCCAAAAAATATAGAGGACTCATTCTGCCACACTCCCAAGAAAATACCCTAGCCTTGCAGTATAGGTCAGAAAGTATACACCTCCAGCAAGATGGGAAATAGCTACCCCTTCCAGTTCTAAAAATCCCCACATTGGGATTAAAAGATTCTTGGCAGCCCAAAAACCTTACCTACAAATCCTATTTCCCCAAGTATGTGAGAGAAATAAAAGCCAAGAGGGATAAAATCATGAGAGGTGTATCCAAAAAGATGTCGAAGGACTTTGCCCGACTGATGTATCACTACAGTCGAGAATGTAGATATGTCATGCTCGATAGTGGAGTCTAAGACAAATTTTACACACCTGCACTTTGAAGGGACATCACACATACACATGTCATTGTATCAAGGCCCAATTGGGCAAAACTGTCTTTACAACAACAATATGGTTGAGAAAACCCAAGAAAGGTAAGAAAACACTAAACCTTAGCCTACCCCAGGACAAAAACTAGGATCCAATCAAAATAAAGGTCGGTATAAAATCTACCCCTATCATGAACCATTTACGAGTACGGTTAGGAACTAAGGTTGGGGGAACTATTGTGAAGCAGAGTTCTTTACTATAAAAGGTTGTGGCAGGTATAAAAGGTTATTCAACTCTAGAAACAAGGAGATGGAATCAGAGCTCAGTAGGTGAAGCAAGCTTGACATAAGTGTTTTGCTGTAAGGATGGCATAAATTTGTAGTAGAAAGTTTTTCAAATAGGAAACAATCAAGGTCCATCACTCTATGCCCTGATTTTATTCATTAGCTTGAGGACAAGATAGATTTTAAGTTTGGGGGAGTTGATAACAACCAATATTTTGGATATTTGTGTGTTTATTTTATCTTCATAATGTAATCTCTTTTGTGATTTGTCTAGTAACTTTTCAATTATTTTTGGCAGGACCTTACATGACTACGTAAACTCACCCTTCCCCTACTTTATAGAGGACATGGATCTCATCGGTCACCACACTCTAAAGATAGCTTAGAGGTCGAAGGAAATAACATCAACTCAACTCTACTGTCTCTAGGCATTTCAATGCTCCTTGTGACCAAAGGAGAGAAAGCCACCCTTGCGACCAATGGACAAGTGAAGTCAATCTCTTGGTGGCCTCTACAAGCTAGTAGTCCTTGAGACCAATGAGGCTCAAAGTCTCTATGGTTGATACAGCCTATGTAGTGACTGAAGCGTGGGCTAGAGACCGAAGTATGGGCCTAGGTGGTGGCCGAAGCCAACATCCGCGTACTTTGTGAAGGGTTGATTACTAGTAGCGACAGAAGCATGGGTTGGTGTAGCGACTGTAGTGGTTTTTAAGTCAGTTTTCCACAACTATAAATACATCCCCACCTCGTCCATGTAGGGGCGGTCATGACATTGAGGAGATGACAAAGTGTTGCCACACTCCATACTCATCCATCATCCACTTTGTTGATCAGGGATCTCCTAAGATGAGAGTTATAGGAGAGAGAAGTTCTATATCACCGCCATCATCCTCTACACATCCTTTGCGAGGAGGACCAATCTCTCTCTATCACCCACTCTAGATTCAAATATAAATAAAAAGTGCACCAACTATGGTTGTTTGAGATCATTTTCGGTGTATCTCCTTTCATCCCTTCTACATCTCTTCATCTACGTGTACCCACTTCATTGTTATCCTTGATGTATCTTTATTTGTGTAAATCCATAATGCTACTCCCTAACATGAGTGGATAAGCTAGTAGCTAGGGTTGGGAGTAGCCACTAAGTATCTCCCAACATCTATATACTTACATATGTGTGAATATATGTATGCTCATGGCAATGGTTATCTCCATATGCTTGTTCTTATTCCTTTACTTGCATGATTAGCTACGATCTTGTGATGTTTGATTATTAGTGCCCCTATTGAAGTGTTATGGAGTTGCATGAATTCATGATAATGTTGGAATGGTAAAGTTAATGATCATACAATTATCTTTGTTATTGTTTGTTTGCCATCTCGAGAGATAGATGACCTTATAATTTTGATCTATCCTAAGCTCGAGAGAGGAGGGAATAGACATATATGATGATTGCTTGTAACCTTTCTAAGGGCATACAAAGGGAGTGATTATTGCATGTTGATGAGAGACCTTAGATGGTGAAACCCAATCCAAGATTCCTTCCATATTTACTACCATGTTCTTGCATGCTTTTATTCTCTTGTTTGCTTTCTTAAGATTTCTTTTACTTGGTTTGCTTGTTTAGAGTAACATCATTCCATAAGGAACACCATCTTGATCTACCCCTTTTGTTTGGTGTATCTGAGTCAAGGTTGTACATGCTTAGCACTTATTGTTACGTATCCATGTGGCTCACCCTGATCTACTACCTCAGACCCTGTATAATAGTTGTGGGAGGTTGAGTGTCAGTTTATAAATTTAAGAGTCCGACTACTCTAGATTCCATCCATTTTGGACGTGTGATTTAGGCCGGTCAATGTACATGCACTGTCATGCATAGTCCTTTCCCCTTTGTGAATGCCATTATAGAATTGCTTTGATTGTCTCTATAGATCAATCCCATTATGATGGACCTTCTTGAACATATTTTGAAATCTCTCCCATGCCTCTAAGTATGACTCCTATACATGTTTCATGAAGTTGTGGGTCTTCCCCACTATTTCATTTGTCTTCTATGGCAAGAAATATCATTTAAAAAATGTGTCAATCATCTCATTCAAGGTCCCTATCAATCTAGTGGGAGGCTAAGGAACCATTCCTTGGTAATATCTGACAAAGAATAAGAGAACAACTTTATATATATGACTGTGGCTAGCACCCTATCCAGCTTCAACATGTCACAACTTTACATGAAGTTATTTATGTATGCCATAGGGTCCTCCATGTTATGGTTACAGAATGACTGAGATTTAGTTCATGCCACCAGTCTGAGATCTATCTTGTAGATGTCTAAATTGACAACTTTCTACTTGATTGGCCCTAGTTGTGTTGTGGTTGAAGATGCTTTTATCTTCTCCCATACTGTCTATTCCTTAATCTCTTCCTTGACATGTTCTTTACTATTTAGGGCCATGTCTACCGCATGTGCCTGCTCTATGTGACGTGTGGAGTTTGGATGAGCTTCTTAATTGAATCTTCAAACTCTCTTAACTTACAAAAAATCTCCTTCAGGCTTGTACTTGGTGGAGTAGATTTCCTATAACCCATGGTTTGAGTATGAATTATGCACTAGTACCTAAAATTGAGAATCGGTAATGTGAGATACCAAGTATTAATGAATTGAAAAAATAATTTTATCAAATTATGCTCTTTTTTAATGAAATGACTAATAATAAATTAAATAAAAAGAAATTGCCCAAAGTGGCCGGTCATAACACTCATAGTGGTAGTGTTGCTATTTTCCCAACAGCGGTGCCAAAAACTTAACATGACAAAATCATGCTTGTAAAATGGAAATGTACACGTTGAGAAATATAAGCTTATGAGGCCCGAGTGTCACGCTCATGGAAATGTTTTCCAGTTACTAATACTAATTGTAACCTAATCAACTAGGCCCAACATATGGTTGATTTGTTTGTTTTATAACTAAGAACAAGAATGAAATATAGATTAAGTGAATCTGATCATGAATGGATGGATTCCTTAGTATTACAGTTCACCACAATATACATTACATTCAAACTACAATTCATCAATAATTATCCACCCTTAACCATAGACTTAAGGCCTATAGCAAGTATTGCCCACTCCCATAGCGTAATACATTACCTAGACTAAGACAAACCCCAATTATGTTGCAGTTTAGGAATTATCTAGGTGTATTGTCGATAAATCTAGGTTATTATTTCACAATCATAAGCTCTCTCCCAAGGCATGATATAATATGTGTAAATTTATAGCATTTCCAATCCGTAATCCCTCTCTTGAAGCAATTAGTGGTCTAATATATTATTGTGGTCATCAAGAACAAACAATTTGATAAGAAAATTATAGATTCTCCAAAACCAAAGGAAATAGATTAACAATTCATAAGAGTTGAATACAAAGCAATACTACTCTCAAGTCCTAAGGAATTTGAAGATTAGCCCCCCCAAGATTTTTATCATCGTACAAAGAGAGGAAGAGGAATAAAATTAGGTAGAAATTAAGAAACCAATTAAAAACCCTCATAGAAGCAATCCTAATGACCCCCTCTAGTAGACACCATGATTTGTAGTGTGCTGATTGTAAAATAATTTGTAAGTATAATTTAACATTTTATATCTTAAAGAAAACATGTAAATTGAAAATAAACTTTAAATATTAAACACTAAAAAGAGACTGACTTACTTTTAGATAATTTATTTTATCTTGACCTATATAAAAACCCTCAAATTTGCACATAACTACATCATCTATTATGCACCAATGTGCCTATTGGGTTGCGCTGAAGTTGCCTCTTCTCTTATGCACTGAATTGCCTCTTAATTCTGCTCCGAGGAGCCTCTTCATGAGGATCTTATGTAAGTTCTCTTTTATCATTATCTTTCTCTTAAAAACTCTTAGCTTTCTCTTAGATCTTACTTGTAACTTTATCTTTATTGTTCATGAAAGATGATAAAGTAACTATTGACAATAAACATGACATTCAATTCATTATGATTTCATTAAATTTTAACAATTGAAATATTTGATAATACATTCCTAAATTTCATTGTACATACATATTTAAAATCACCCAATAATTATATTTAAAGTTAACAGATTACTGACCTGATATGGAGAGAAAATCCTAATATGCCTTCAAGACTTGGTCAACCATTAGCTTTTTTGAAAAGAATTGATACACATATATCAATGCCGAAACCAAAAAACCCTAGACCATCCTATTAAACTCTAAGGTACTTGTGGTGTTCCTCATTCATAATTAAAAACTATCAAACCTCTAATAGACTTTGTTATGATCTCAAATACAAAATATACATCATCTCAACAATTCAACATCATTAACAATATCTTTAAATCATTAATTACCTTAATTAAGATCTTAGACCAGCCACTCTAGCATAAAATCTTCAATATATGATAATTGTCTTACAAACTCAAAATGTTAAATTTAATTCTTCAAAATACTAAAATCAAACTCTGTATTAGTATTCAAGACTAGAAAAATAGCCATGGAAACTTATAATATCAAATTCAGATATTCCTATCACAAATTATGTTATATGAATCATGCACTTTATAGATCTCTTTCTTCTACACGTGGATCTCTCTAGGATTCATCCAACACTATGACTCATGTGATTGCTTCTATATCATCTTTGTTTTGTGTGAGAAAGAATTTTGTCTTGTACGTTAAACATGGTACTTTTCGGATTCTAATTGCTTTGTTTCATCTGGGAACATACATGCCCACCCACAAAATCCCACTACGACAACCTCATCTAAGTCTTCCAACCATGCACAAGAGATGCTGGTAGTTTCATGGTTGGACCCAATGAGCGTGCCATCATCCTTTCCTATCCGTGTTCGGCTCGACCGCACCTTCTCCCTACATTGTCACTCATATAGGAGCACTGACAAATTCTCCTTCTCAGATAGTACCTCTTTGGCCCCAGGAGATAGGTTCTCCAGCTTCATCTCTATCTGGCCCTTCTTCATGGATAGTGCCTACTCACCACATAGTTTTGGTTCTCCCCAATGACCTAATAATGACATGAGTGGAAGCCGTGGGAGGGGGTTATCGGTGTTTGTTCATCATTCAAGGCTTGATTGATTTTCTCATGTTATTTATTTTTCTCCTCGCCAACGAATAATCTATTAATAGCCACCACCAAGCTTATGAATCCCCTCCACTCTCTCCTATCCATAAAAGGAAGATTAGTGTTACTCTAGGGTGGAATTTGAGAAGAACTAGGAATCTTGGAGGTTGTCTTTTAGAAACTAACCCATCACATGTTCTATTACAATTAACAAGACATGCAAAACACTATAGTAATTGTCTTGATTTCCATACAAATATAGAGTTCTTAATTTTCAATGTAGAAGGAGACCACGATAATCAAAAGACTTTTTATTTTCTTGTCCCACTTGAATTACTAGCCAAGCACTCAATGAAACATGACCCTTTTTGGTTTTGAGCCTAGTTCATGATGGGGTATATACTAAACCACATATAAAAGGTAACTACAATGCTTTTCTTCCCCCACACAATAATATTACAATTCTTCCAGTTTTTGAAAATTGACTCACCATATTAGTATATCACAAAGAGTCCATCAAATTTCCAAAGTGATATTGTAAGATAATTAAACCTCAAAATTGTTCAACTTCATAAAACACCCTCTTTTTTATATATATATTGTTTTTCATCAATGACATGATCAATCAGACTGACAGTTCAACTGCTATTGAGGTGTTGAATAATCATGTAGATCGGACACCTACACTATAGAACTAGGTAATGTTCATTCAGGATAATATTGAAGACATTGAGGATATCCAACTAATGAAGGTTAGTAGGAAGCATTTGGAGTTCATTGACAACCTTGTCAAACACCACCTCAAAATATCTAAGGAGGATCGTATTTATACGGACCCTCCACTTGACCCTGTGGGTCATCCCCTTCTTTTCAGTTTATGTAATGGTAGGAGTCCTACCAAATTTAAGCTTTCAATTGGTAAAGTTTGTAACTTTTGTGCTAGTCCTGTAGAGGAGCGCGGGATGGATAAGATAGCCTCCAAACATCCCCAGTATATATATATATATATATATATATATATATATATATATATAAAATCAAAATTGTCTATAACTTATCTCAAAAATATAAATCCACCCTAAAGTTCATTGGCCACATTCTAGCATCATGAGGTGATAAATCACATATCATCACAAGGTCTACTAAACACAAAATAGTTCAATTTCAAGTAAAAGCTAATTTCCTTGGGCATATATGTCTCAATCTCAACCTATTAAGTTTTTGTTAATACCAATATCATATACTTACCTAAGGTCTAAAGACGGGGTGTGAGAATCTTCATATTCACATAAATCTCAAAAAATCTTTCATTTTATGCATATTTTCCATAAAAAATGTAGAAAATACAACTCCAAATCAAAAAGCTCAATCAGCAAACCATAGACCTTGAGGTCGATAACTTTGAATACAAGGTCTATTGAGAAATATGATAAATGGATCAATTGAGATCTAAGCTCAATCAAGGAAGTGCTCAAGCACAAAGCTTGATAAGAAAATTATAGAGTTATCATACCAAGAACATCACAAATAAACCTTTACGTCGATCATCATCTTATAAACTTAATTGAGATCCAAAGTCGATTGACAAAGAATCTTAGACAATAGTTCTTGCACCTTCTCCTCAGCTGATGTGGACAAGCCATTCACCCCTGCAAAAGGGTGAAAGGCAGAGGCAGGGAGTCATCCCCCAAAGAGAAACCAAGTGGAAACAAGCAATCAAGCTCTAACGCTCAACATGCAAAGTTGGTAAATGGGTTATGTTGTTTAGCACAGTTATTCATGCTTGATTGAATGTTATGTATAAAGTAAAAAAATTAAGATTTCCAGTCCAATGTTGTACATCATGTTCATTATATGAATTGCTTGATCATTGTCATATCTTGTGACTTATGATTATCGTGATCACTAAGATTAGACATTATAATTAATGACTAGTAAACTTAAAGTTCATATTCGAGAGGGAGAAATCTCATCATGTTAAAAATTTAATATTCAAGACCATGCTAAAGTTCATATCAAGAATTATGTTATAAGAAATTAATTAAAATTTATATACTCTCGCAATCATTGACCTCAAGGGGTCTTTATGGGGTTTTATAGACAATCATGGGCTTTCACGCTACTTATAGGTTTCGTGCCAATTACGGGCATTTTAGCTAATCATGGGCTTTCACGCCAATTATAGGTTTCCCTGGTAATCATGTGCTCGTAAGTGGGAAAATCATAGCGAGATGCATATTTTACTTGTACAATTGTTATTTACGTGAAAAATTTATTTCAAAATTTTATTTTAAGAATGTGTGAAGGTAATGTTCAAGTCAAATTTCCTTCATGTCAGTTATAATTATTTTTTTTATGTTATGAAGTGTCAATATCATTTAATGATTTGATTGTTTTTCCTTTTACATAGTTAGGGATGTGATGTCCCCAGTTATTGGATAAAATAAGGAATGAAGAAGAGAAAACTAAGGATTAAAAGACCTTCAAGTGTAACTGTTGTGGGAAGTCATCTAATTTTGGGGATCCTAATATTTAGAATGTTCTCTTCTATGTTTTCTTTATTCCATATTTAAACATTAGATCTTAGATTTGATGAAGAAGGCAGTTGTAATTTTATATCCAATGAATAATGTATGAATCTTTTTAAGATAATGGATGTTGATTTATTTATTTATTTGTAATGAGTATTGTGATGTGGCATCACCTTTTAAAGTTAAATACTTTCGCTTAGTTATTGTTGGTATTCAAAAGTAGGGTGTTACAATGAGGATGAATATTGGGTCGGTAAGAAATTAAGTTTAAAATCTTAATGTTAACGTGGATGCGTAGAAAGAAAGAAACTGAAAATATGACATGCAAATAATGATAAAACGCTATATAAATGATATATTATTAGGCATGTATGATGTATATTGATAAGTGCATGTTAGAACAGCATAATTGAGCGATATCAATATTGTATAGGAAAGAGTGCGAAAGGAGTTGTGTGTACTTTGTTGTTTTTTTAATTACAAATTAGTCATACCTAATAATTTATTCATGTGAAGCACATTTTTATACATAGCGATAAACAAAAGGGTGCAGGAGGGGATGCATGAATTCATATATTTTATTTTGAATTAAAAAATAGTATGGTATTCTAATAAGGAAATTGCGTAATGCGCACACTTATGATTGTGGGATGCATTTGATGTAAATTTAATTTATATTGTTTCAAAATACAAATTGGTTAATTTATTGAATTTCTTATTCTTTTTTCTTAACACTATGTTTGGCACAACATTCTTCAGCAATTTCATCAGCCTTGAGTATTGACGACCCTTCTTCTAGATAAGAGAATATCAAGTTAGTAAAGGAGGAACGTCAACAAATTAACAATATAATTTGCGTCAGATTTACGGTCTTTGAGATAATCTAATGTTTTAAAACACAAATGATATCTAATGTATCGATATCTATTCAATGAAGCAAGCATATGCTAAGGTTTTATCCCTAGTAATATATCATATGCTGGTTATAAAATAACAGCTCTCTAGTATGAGGCAGATACCGCGCCAATGTATTCATGATGCCTTGACTTCTTTCTGCGCCTCAAGTGTAACGAGATGAAACATGTCACCCGGCTTTAGAGAAAAAGGTACGGCTCTCCTACCATGTCCCATAAGATTATCTCTATGTAGACCTGTTTTAGAACCCAAAACGGAACTCAAGTAATCTCCACCACATGTTACAAAGTATAACAAATAAAATAATATATTTTATTTGTTATACCTTGTAACATGTGGTGAAGATTGTTTGGTGTTTTGTTTTGGGTTTCAAAATGATATTCACCTAGCATTTGTCTAAGATTAATGTCAGGTGGACATCATTTTAAAACTCAAAACAAAACCCCAAATAATCTCTACCACAAGTTACAATGTATAATAAATAATGGTTCCTTGAGAAAACACGGTCTCCTCTCCTAAGGGGGGAACGAATAAAATCCGAGTACGGAGGACAACATACATAATGGGTAAAAGACAAACATAACGTTACAATCAGCATTAAGGATTTTGTTTTTCTTACTTCAATTCTATCCAAATATGGATGTTTGCTATTCAGATTCGTTTTGGAACCCAAAACCGAACCTCAAGCAATCTCCATTAGAATTGAAGTAAGAAAAACAAGAATCCTTAATGCTGATTGTAAAATATTGTTTGTCTTTTACTCATTATACTTGCTCCCCTCGGTACTCGGATTTAATTGGTTCCCCCCCTTAGGAGAGGAGACGGTGCTTTCTCAAAGAACCCTGACTATTGAAGTGACAAGATATATATCCTTTGCAGAAAGAGAAGTCCAACCCACGGGACATAGGACTTGTCCCATCGTGCACTGACAAAGTGAAATTACGCCCTCCAAGTTGCGAGCTGCAGTTGCATGTAGCAGTTGCTGCGGTAATAGTCGATTCTCGACCAACCAATGGTTCTTCTTGTTTATCCCCAACATGCCCTCATAGGAGCTCATCCATGCGAGAGTACGAATTTCTCTCTCTAAAATAGGAGCTTTAGCTCTCTATTCCTCTCTTTAAAAGAGGAGCTTTACCTCTCTATTTTTTTTTTTGATAAAGGTCGTTTCATTAACAAAATGCAAGCTATCACCTATAATGTCCGATTTACACTACTGATGTAACTAGAAAGTAAAATATAAATTGGTCTATATAAAAATGTGTCTAAGGGGGAGGCACCCCTTAACAAGCCCCAACATACAAGATTTAAAATAAAAGGTTATGGTAAAATCCTGGCAGCGCCATGAAGGAGTCAAGTTCCAGTTTCTTCATCAAGCATTTCCTTGAGCTGGCAAAGATATTCCGCCTCCGATTGACCTGCATTAGTTTCCACTATTTCCTCAGCTGCTTGTTGATCTGTAGTGATGGATAACATTTAGATCCAAATCTATTAAATTTATGATGATATTCTTGGGTTTCTTATTATTATTAAATTTTTTGTTGTTCCTTTCTTGCCATAAGTTCCAAAAGATGGTAACTAGGAAATCATCAACAAGAAGTTGATGATTCTTCCTAATCGGCTTGAGGGTTGATGGCAATTTCATGAGGTTTTGATCGTGATGTTCTATTTTTAAGAAATGTTTGATAATGTTAAATAAAAAAAATGCAGTGGTTGAAGATGTGCTCCACAGTCTCCACTTCTCTCGTGTAAAAGATGCACCTGGATGGACCGATTAAACCTCTTTTGCTTAAATTTTAGTCTCTGAGGAGTTTGTTATTTAGTAGTAGCCAAAGAAAGATTTTAAATTTTTGAGACCATCTATGTTTCCAGATGTTTGAACTTGGTGGGGAGATACATCTGAATGAAAGGAAAGAGTATGCCTCTTTTGGTGTATATTTCACACCCCACCTCCATGTAATTTCGTTTGGGTGTTGTATTCTAACTCATAGATGATGTTATTGAGTTCGATCTAGTTTATATGTGGAATAACCATCGTTTGAGAGAATTAGGTCTATAGTTGGTTAGGAGGTCAGGAGCTTTGGCCGTCGTGATTTTTTCAAGATTTTTTGGGATAGTCCATTTGATGTTCATGTTCTTGATGGTGCCATTTTTGAACCATGGGTCGTCCTAAAAAGATATAGCATTGTGTGAGTGTGGAGGAGTGTAGATGATTTGCTTGATGATGGTGATATGTTTGTTGATGTACTTCCAAAGTGGTGAAGCCTTATTTTTCTTAGTCTTGTGCCATGGAGGGTGTCTGGTTGTATTTTCCCATGATCAGGTTTTGCCAAATTTTATTTTTTTGGTTAGCTAGGCTATTTATGATTTTTTCAATCAAACAGAAAGCGTGTTTATCTAGGTTGATGATACCCCATCCACCTTGGTTGAGGGGAGCTGAGATGGTATCCCAGTTCACCAAGTGGATGTGCTTTCCTACTATAGTAGAATTGTGGTGGTTGTTCCATAGGAAGTTTCTTCTAATTTTGTCAATGGTGTTTCTGGTCTTGGATGGGAGAGGGATACAACTGAGGTAGTGAGTAGTAATCGGAGTGATAGCACTGTTGAGGAGAGTGAGTCGGCTAACAAGGTTCAGGAAATTGTTTGACCAAGAAGATAGTTTGTTTTGGATTTTTTCAATGATTGGGTTCCAAGTCGTATGGGAAATTCTAAGTGGAGTAATGGGAAGTCCCAAATAGCTAATAGGAAAGTTTTCAATCTTGCACCTAAGCAAGGTTTTGTATTTATTCATCATATGTTGGTCTATGTGGACTCCGAAGATGGAGGATTTTTGGAGGTTGATTCTGAGCCCTGAGATGTAGGAGAAGATGCCTATGATTCTATAGTGTTTATAATTGAGTTGTCTTATGGTGTGATAAGGATTATAGTGTCATCAGCAAATTGAATGATGTTCTCCATACACTCAGGCGGTGTCGCTATCAGACCTCCATTTACCCCTAATCTGATCATTCTGATGAGGATAGAGGTAACTATGATGAAGAGATAGGGAGAAAGGGGGTCCCTTTTTCTGAGGCCATTTGTATTCTTGAAGTATCCAAAGGGTGCTCCATTTATGATGGTGGAGAAGTGATTTGTAGAAATACATGCGTGTATCCATTTTCTCCATTTGTCAGGGAAGCCAAAGCCTGCCAGGGTTTTGATGAGGCCAGGGTTTTGATGAGGCCGTTCCAGTTAATGAAGTCGAAAGCTTTTTCAAAGTCCAATTTGATGGCGAGAATTGGGGTTTTGTTGGTGTGGCAGAAATGGATAGTTTCATTTACAGGTAGGCATCTTGAATGCTACGCCCTTTGAGAAAGGCATTCTGATTTGAAGGGATGATGTGGTAGATATGGGGTTTGATTCTGTTGGATAGAGTTTTTGCTATGATTTTGTAAGAGGTGTTGACGAGGCTTATAGGTCTGTATTGCGTTATGAGATCAGGCTAGTCAGTTTTCTTGATGAGAGCAATGAAGGTTTTGTTTAGGTGTTTGAGAATGCAGTGAGCATTGTTGCTATGATGTAGCTCCTGTAGCATGGTGAGAAAGTCTTTTTTGTAATGATTCCAATTTGCAAGGTAGAATTCAACATTTAGGCCATCAGGCCCAGGAGATTTATTTAGACCCAGGGAATTGATAGCAAGGTCAAGTTCTTCAGAGCAAAAGGGGTGAGTGAGAGAATGTGGCTGTAAAATTTTTGTAGGACAGAGAGCATTCCAGTCAAGAGCATTCAGACAGGTAGGTTGATGTTTAGTGTTGAAGATATTTGTGAAGTGTTTGATAATGTGTGTTGTAATCGTGTGTTTGTTCATAGTTATTGTAACGACCCCGCCTCCTGTTAACCCCCAATTAAGGGAGACCCGAAGGTCAGAGCCGTTATTCAATTAATAGGATCAAAGGTTTGACAAATAATCAATAATAATTATGAAATTCTACTAACTAATTGAAATTTGGTATAAAATTAAAATTTTACTTACCTTTGAAAACTTTGGAAATCTATCTATCCAGAGCTGGAATTATTCTATCTAATCCTCCTTGCACTTTATTTCTTATTTCCACAATGTGTCACTTTACTATTTGTTCTTTCAATCGTTGTTCCTAAAACACCGACAAACAAAACGTCGGTCAGTATATCAAAATATACTGGTATGTGGGAACAACCAAAATCTTGCAAATATGGCTAACAAGCTGATTATCACAATCAAGTTAATTAACAAGCCAATTTACACTTTTCAGTATGACATTCTCCACTGCTTTTGTCCTAACCCTGGCATACCCACCTTAGGGTTCCTTTTGCCAATGACTTAAGGCCACCTTCTCAATCCCGAGCTTGGTGCCTGGGGGTCACCACTCATGGTGCCCACTAGTCATGCAATATCATAGGCCACCTTCTCATTCCCGAGCTTGGTGTCTGGGGTCACCACTCAAGGTGTCCATTGGTCTACCCATCTGGGCCTGACCTTTGGCATCATTCATCAGGGTGGCATGTAGGTGCGAGAATACATACTTCTATTATTAATGTGATAATCATAGTGACTTTATGATTTGCAACTATGAACATCCAAACTGATAATTTGCATTCAATGTGATTAACCATCTGGAAAAACATCGGGAAACTAAGGCAGTTATACATAATTAACCACATACCTATCAAGCTGATGTGAGACAGAAATAATCCAATCATCAATAGGCAAACAGGCATTCAATAAGATCCTGAAATAATCATGCAATTCCCTTTTATTACTCATGTCATCAAGATCTATTAAATCTAGCTCGCTTCCACTTTTAGGTTTTCATTGCAATTAGGGTTTCCCTTCATCTTTTACTATTTTAAACCCTAATTTACCGCAATTGATCACCAACCCTAATTATTTCAACATCTAATATCAATATCGGATTAAAGGCATATTTAACCATTAAATAAGACCATTAAGCCTCTTTTCATTAAAGCTACCATTTTTATCCTCTTTCACTCATGACAAAGTCATTATGCTCGTTTATCATCAATTTGTAGTTCATTATGCTCTAATACTCATATGAACACTATTTATCATTAATTCTACCTTGATTCATTCAAAAACCCTAATTTCTATATTAAGGTTATTTATCCACAAATTAGGAACTTTAATGCTCGAAATAGCTTCGAATCATTATATCTCATCTTTATTCACCACTTTGAATAATTAAAGCTATTAATAGTCGAATTTGCCAAAATTAGGGTTTCAAGGCCAATTATGGTATATTCATGCACATGAAACTCTAAATTCACTAATTACGTGTAAAATTCATCCTTTTTGTTCCTAATGTTCCCTTTCATCATTAACAGGCTAATATCACCTTTAATAATCAATTAAACCCTACTAGTCACATTAATCATAGCAAAATATAGTTGCTTAACCTTTAATCCATTAAAGTTGATAATTTACACCACTTTTCGAATTACAAGAGGAATTAGGTTTCAAACATATTTTTATTGGATTCCTCTCATTGTTCTAAGAAAAATTCATGTATAAATCGCATCTATCCGATATACGGTTAAGGAGATATGATTATTGGAAAATCACTTTGGGCCAATGGGGGGATGCCACGTAGGTGTCTTCCATGCAACGAACTCGGCTGGGTTTGTAAACATTTTGAAAAGACCAAAACACCCTCGGGTAAGTTGATGGCGCTCCTTACCGGGGGGGGGGGGGGTAAAATGGTCCAACACCACCCTTGCCCCTTCTTCTCCACGCAAACCACATGCCGTCACCCTAGTCGTCGACCTGCAGAGCTCCTCGGCTGCCTCCCACCACCTCGGGGCTTAGATCTCACCGAAATCTCCTCCCCTACCGCAGTCAACCAGGATACAAGGCGTGGCCAAAACAACTAGTTTCACGAGAACCACACATGTGCTTTCCGCGGTTTGACAGCCCACTTGCAGGCGCTATGCGAGGACTAGAGCGAGGAGATGGTGATTAATCACCCCTTGGTTATCATAGGAGCGTCCCCCTTTTATCAAGAGTAGGTACCACTCCTCATTGCTTCCCGGAAAAGGAATACACTCTCCTATTTAGGGTTTGTCATGCAAGAAGCAAGAAGAAGGGGGAGAGAGTGTGTGGGATCTTTCTGAACTCGACCAGAGTTCAACTCTTTATATAGGGGTGGTTGCCCACACCCTAAGACGCTTGCCCATGAAGAAACAAAGCTCTTTCCTACTAGGAATCTAGTTCCTTCATGGAGAAGTAATCCTTCTCTCTCTTCTTTACCCTTTTGATATCCTTTATTAGTTTGATATTTAGGAATTCAAAAATCCTTGCCATTATTCTCTTTATTCTTGCCTTTTAATTCATTGGCTTCAAAATTCTATTTTCATTTAATAGAAAATACTTCCTTTTTAGCAATACCACCTAATTCATTAATAATGTATCACATTATGCTCTTATTTTGCAATTTTGGTATTTTCTCTTTCTTTCCTCTTTATTGGGGCTCCTTTGACCCCAAGGAACTCCAAGAATTCGAAATTCTTTTTATTGGGTACTCATTATCCTTCTAGATGCATCTAAATGCATTATTCTATATTATTTCTCATTATCTTGTTTATTTCTTTTTAAAATAGTTCTTTTTGAGGATTTCTCTTTATTTATCTTTTATTTTCCTCATTGGTATTCCTTTTATCATTAGGAATCCTTGGGATACAAAATTCCACTAAGGATAACTCAATTGTACATCTTTTTACTTATTTTCCACATTTTACCATTGTTTTAAATTTCTTTCTTTAATAAAGAAATATTTAGTTGGTCTTTTCTTTTCTTATTGCATTCTCTATGCAACTTTGGACTCCTTGGTACCCAAGGAACCCATGTGGCATGAAATACACCTTTGGATTATGTTCTTTTGCCTTCTAGAGGTTTCCACGCCTTTCTTTTCTCAAAACTCATTTATTCATTTATTAATTGGATTTCCTTGTTATCGGGCCCAATAGCCAATAAAGCCCATAAAACAATCATCAAGGCTATTGTAAACGAAATCCATTTATTCAAAACAAATTATATCTTTATTTGTCCAAATATCTTTTATGTGAGAAATTACATGTCTCACCCAAATGAACCCAAAATTGGGGTTGTAACATCCTTCCCCTCTTATAAGAATTTTGCCCTCAAAATTCCATCAAGCAAGCAAACAAACAGGATAAGCCTTTCATATGTCCATCATGGCTCCCATGTGACTTCACCCTTTCCATGGTTCTTCCCAAGAACCTTCATCATCTCATATTCTTTCATCTGAGTTTTTTCTTACCTTGGTATATCGTACCCTCATAGGTGACTCAGGACATTTCAGCCTCTCAAAAGCTGAATAGGTTCAGGGCTCAACACATGGCTTGGGTACCTCACATGGTGCTCTAGATTGGACTCATGGAACACATTACACATCATGTTATTACTGAGGGGCAAGGCTAAACACAACCATCTCCACCAATCCATCTCAAATGGACCCATATATCGGGGACTTAGCTTTCTCAGCTGAAGCTTAGAGGGGTCGGATTTTCACATCACATATTTTATCATAGTGAACTGCATGTCAGTCTGCTTTGCATCAGCTCGTGACTCATGTCACCATTGGGCTCTTTCTCGGCCATTGTACGATCAAAGCGACTTCATCTACACACACTATGGTTCTTTTCTAACCTTCGTGAGGCCTCCTTCACCAACATCATCTTAATGAAGTGGTGACCGACATAACCTCTCTATAAGACTTCTTGCATCCTGATAAAGGCTATGGTGGTTAACATCACATCTTAAGAACTATCTCTATGTATCACCCTGAATGAGCACACATGGTCTCATCAGACCCTCTAGTCTGGATCATACTGTCCATTAGTATGAGGTGATAAACTGTACTATCATCGAGTTCTTCATGTATCCACTTCCACCTCATGGAAGTGAACCTTGGTCATACCCAAGAACTTTTGAACTCGCATCATGGTGTAGTTGAACCATTTTCTCTCTTAAGTAGTTCAACCAAATTTGTCTCATGACAATACTCTTCCTTTCTCATGTCAACCAGGAAAAGCGATCTACCATAACTCATATTGGATCTTGACCTTCCTTGGTCTGGGGAAGACTCACAACATCCACAGTGATGAACTCCCATTCTTTCTTGGGGACTCTTTATACTTTATATCCATGCACTGGGTTACTGGTGTTCGTCCTTCACCTCCTGGCTTGCATGGCCACATGCAACATGTATCAGACATCCAAATCTCTACCATCACTTACTATCTTTGTAGTTTCATGGTGATCATGATTTCCTATGTGTCATGATTCCTCAAGGTCGATTCCTCGGAAGCCCTAAACCACTCTCATCAGGGTTTTATTACCTTCCTATCCAAAGAAGTGTATCCAGAGTTCTACAACCATACTTCTACCACATCAAGGACTAGGCTGGCTATCCAAACAACCACTAATCTTGTTCAACAGATCTCATTATATCTGAGTGTTAGCCAAACTTATCTCTTTTTCTCAACTTAAGGTTAGCCTAACAACCTCTTCTAGCCTCTAGCCAAACTAGGAAGCTACATCTCAACCAGAGCATCTATTACCACTTCACATCCTTAGGTATTAGGTCAAATTGAAGACATACACCTCCATGTATTCTACTTATTATCTCATCTCAGCTCTAAGCCTATCTTCATCGAGAAATTTTGAGCTCATCCTCTTAGTTTTTGAATTCAACCTTGTATGACTCATAGCTCATGATAAAAGCATCCTTATAAGATGCCTACATTGTTCCTTTTATTGTTTGCAAACCATCCATGTATCATTCACTCCACCAAGGTATGTTATCATCTCTGTCCTCACACCTTTTAGCAACGTTCCAACTCACATCATCTTTTATCCTTGGTGTATGACATGGGTACTATCCCATCTCTCCCTCCCATAACAAAAAGAAATAAGCATTTGGCGGCCGTCCAAATACAGAGTTCTTCCTATTCCAAGAGTAGAGATGGTACATCCCACCTTGCCAATACACCTTCAAATCTAGGTTGAAACGTGCCATCATCTTGATATCCACATTACTTCTATGGAAAACTGGTCTCGAACCTACTTGGGTCACCACACAATCCTTAGTCATCTCCTCTAGGTCTATAGGGTGCCAATACTTTTGGGGTCATCCCTTTTCCTTCATGCATCCAGAGAGTGCCCTACTCATCTGCCCTTTGGGTCCCATGAGTTAATGAAGGTGATCAATCTCCTAACCCATGGCCCTCAGACAATGATAGCTGTTACCTCCCGACCCTATGGTCATGTGCAACTAGGGAATTAGGAAACTCCTTCTTTCATCGGTCTTATCCCTATCTGACCCTAGAATAGACTTAGGATTCTTTTATAGTACATGTTCAACTTATAACCTTACCCAAGCCTTCATCATCTCTCTCTACATTCCTGGGTTGTCTTTCATCCCTTCACAGGGGTCATGGAGGCCTACTTACCTTTGTCAAGCCCATACTGATTACGTTCATGGTAATACATCCATATGCACTTAGAGATGGTCACCTATGGGTCTACAGGTTCATTTTCATACCATGTACTTTCCACTTAGCTTCTCAATATCCTATGAGACCTCAACAAAACTGGTATACGCCCTTCAAAAGGGTCCCTCTCCCAGGATGGGAGGAAACTACAACTCTTGATAATAAGGTCACAAACATCCTTAGGGTTTACATCCATATGAGCATGCTTAATCCAGCAACTACTAAGGCACAAGCGTACCTACTAAACCATGCTAGGTCACACTTGTTCTCTTCCTCAACATTAGACCAACTTAGCTATGAGGGGTTCATCACACATACCTTTAACTTAAGGGGTTTCTTTTTCCTCTACACATGCTCGAAGCTATAGAGACTCATACCTCATCATGAGCATTGGACACACTGCTTCCCCTCTTAGGCCTAGGAACCCTAGGTTCTCCTTTGGGTATCCAACTGCATGCTCAACCATGAATCAAGCATGTCCAAGGTATGTCGGGACCTTCCATGATCTTTTATATAGGCAACACCTCAGAGTGGAGTCCTCCTCAAGGACAACCAACTAGGTATAACGCCTCACAACTTATTACTTAAACCTCCTCAGGGCCTGAGGCACTCTTTGTCTCATCTCATCATGTAACCACTTATACCATAGGCACATAGGTACCAAAAGCATCATCCTCTCTCTAGGGTTTGGTTCCTCTAAAGGCAACCAAGATATCATCAGCCTCCAGGGGTCAAGCATAAGGCAACCACTATCATCCACTTAGGTCGCATTATTCTCAACTCTCCACTGTTCCTCATATTTCGGGGTTTTAGGCTTCCAACCCTCTTGTCTGGGGTCCTACTTTCTCTCTCTAGAGCTGACTCCACTACCAACCTCTCTATAAGAGGTCCTTTCTTCATGAAGGATCAAGCTCATATGCATATCCCTACCTGGTGAACCCTATGTTCACGCTTATGTTTACTCAAAGTTATCCATTATTCCTTATGATTATCTCATCAGCTATCCAACATGCTTCCTTGGCCAGGGTTTCGACCTAGTGCCTTTACTACATGACGTGCTCCAGGTGAATACTATGCCAAGATCATGGGGTTTCCATAGGTTCTTCTCTAACCTCATCCATGAAGGAGCTATCCTTCGCTCAAACATGCACGACCCTTCCCAGGGTCACCAAAGGTGCTAGGTCATCCAACCTCTCATGGCTCGTATGGCAATCCAAAGGCATTTCTATCCAAACACCCAGTCAACCATGTCATCTAACTCATCATGTCATCTCTCTCTCTAACCTCCACTTAGGGTTAGGGTTAACATCATCCTTAAAGCATGTACTATGTCTCTACTTTAATAGAGATCTCTACCTCCAAGACTCACTCTCTCTACTCATCCTCCAGCCAAGGAGGTCTATCCTCATGTCTCTCTCGAGGGCAAAGACAACTCATGCCATACGACCTAAGCATGTATCTATTCCTTTACGCTTACTCTATTAAGCTTATGTCCATGACATCTTATTTACATGCTTTTTATTAATTTGATGGAGGATTCCTTAATCCTTATCAACCTTACCCATACCTCAAGAGGGTGAGGAAAAGAGATAAAACCCTAATCCTTAACGTCCTTATCAGAATTTGAGTTGCAAAGGGATGAACAATATGAGAGAGTCCTAAAGGTATCTTATTTCGATTCATACCCTAAGACTTTGGCTAGGCAGTCACACAGATCCGGGAGTCCTCGTATTCTGACTAGCGGTGCAGAGGAAAATATTGTCAGCCCCCAGTCGTGATCCTTTTCTAGACACCTCTGTCTTTCGGATAATCCTCTAACAACTCCCTTGGGTTCTACAAAATTTGTAAAATTAATAATTATTAAAGATTAAGTGAGGAACCTTCGCTCTGATACCAATTGTAACGACCCCACCTCCCGATAACCCCTAATTAAGGGAGACTCGAAGGTCAGAGCCGTTATTCAATTAACAGGATCAAAGGTTCGACAAATAATCAATAATAATTATGAAATTAAACTAACTAACTGGAATTTGGTATAAAATTAAAATTTTACTTACCTTTGAAAACTTTGGAAATCTATCTATCCAGAGCTGGAATTATTCTATCTAATCCTCCTTGCACTTTATTTCTTATTTCCAAAATATGTCACTTTACTATTTGTTCTTTCAATTGTTGTTCCTAAAATGCCGACAAACAAAACGTCGGTCAGTATATCAAAATCTACTGGTATTTGGGAACAACCAAAATCTTGCAAATATGGCTAACAATCTAATTATCACAATCAAGTTAATTAACAAGCCAATTTACACTTTTCAGTATGACATTCTCCACCGCTTTTGCCCTAACCCTGGCATACCCACCTTAGGGTTCCTTTTGCCAATGACTTAAGATCACCTTCTCAATCCCGAGCTTGGTACCTGGAGGGTCACCACTCATGGTGCCCACTAGTCATGCAATATCATAGGCCACCTTCTCATTCCCGAGCTTGGTGCCTGGGGTCACCACTCAAGGTGTCCATTGGTCTACCCATCTGGGCCTGACCTTTGGCATCATCCATCAGGGTGGCATGTAGGTGCGGGAATACATACTTCTATTATTAATGTGATAATCATAGTGACTTTATGATTTGCAAGTATGAACATCCAAACTGATAATTTGCATTCAATGTGATTAACCATTCGGAAAAACCTCGGGAAACTAAGGCAGTTATTCATAATTAACCACATACCTGTCAAGCTGATGTGAGACAGAAATAATCCAATCATCAATAGGAAAACAAGCTTTCAATAAGATCCTAAAACAATCATGCAATTTCATTTTATTACTCATGTCATCAAGATCTATTAAATCTAGCTCGCTTCTACTTTTATGTTTTCATTGCAATTAGGGTTTCCCTTCATCTTTTACTATTTTAAACCCTAATTTACCGCAATTGATCACCAACTCTAATTATTTCAACATCTAATCCTCAATATCAGATTAAAGGCATATTTAACCATTAAATAAGACCATTAATCCTCTTTTCATTAAAGCTACCATTTTTATCCTCTTTAACTCATGACAAAGTCATTATGCTCGTTTATCATCAATTTGTAGTTCATTATGCTCCAATACTCATATGAATGTTATTTATCATTAATTCTACCTTGATTCATTCAAAAACCCTAATTTCTATATTAAATCCACAAATTAGGAACTTTAATGCTTGAAATATCTTCGAATCATTATATCTCATCTTTATTCACAACTTTGAATAATTAAAGCTATTAAGAGTCGAATTTTCCAACATTAGGGTTTCAAGGCCCATTATGGTATATTCATGCACATGAAACTCTAAATTCACTAATTACGTGTAAAATTCATCCTTTTTGTTCCTAATGTTCCCTTTCATCATTAACAGGCTAATATCAACTTTAATCATCAATTAAACCCTACTAGTCACATTAATCATAGAAAAATATAGTTGCTTAACCTTTAATCCATTAAAGTTGATAATTTACACTACGTTTCGAATATCAAGAGGAATTATATTTCAAACATATTTTTATTGGATTCCTCTCATTTTTCTAAGCAAAATTCATGTATAAATCACATCTATCTGAGCTACGGTTAAGGAGATATGATTTTTGGAAAATCACTTACTTTGGGCCAATGGGGGGCTGCCACGTAGGCGTCTTCCATGCAACGAACTCGGCTGGGTTTGTAAACATTTTGAAAAGACCAAAACACCCTCGGGTAAGTTGTTGGCGCTCCTTACCCCGGAGGGGTAAAATGGTCCAACACCACCCTTTCCCCTTCTTCTCCGCGCAAACCACAGCCCGTCGCCCTAGACATCGACCTGCATAGCTCCTCGGCTGCCTCCCACCACCTCGGGGCTCGGATCTCGCCGAAATCTCCTCCCCTACCTCCGTCCTCCCCTACCGCAGTCAACCAGGCTGCAAAGCGTGGCCAAAATGGCTAGTTTCACGAGCACCACGCATGTGCTTTTCGCGGTTTGACAGCCCACTTACAAGCGCTATGCGAGGACTAGAGCGAGGAGATGGTGATTGATCACCCCCTTGGTTATTGTAGGAGCGTCCCTCTTCTATAAGAGTAGGTACCACTCCTCATTGCTTCCCAGAAAAGGAATACACTCTCCTCTTTAGGGTTTGTCGTGCCAGAAGCAAGAAGAAGGGAGAGAGAGTGCATGAGATCTTTCTAAACTCGACCAGAGTTCAACTCTTTATATAGGGGTGGTTGCCCACACCCTAAGACGCTTGCCCATGAAGAAACAAAGCTCTTTCCTACTAGGAATCTGATTCCTTCATGGAGAAGTAATCCTTCTCTCTCTTCTTTACCCTTTTGATATCCTTTATTAATTTGATATTTAGGAATTCGAAAATCCTTGCCATTATTCTCTTTATTCTTGCCTTTTAATTCATTGGCTTCGAAATTCTATTTTCATTTAATAGAAAATACTTCCTTTTTAGCAATACCACCTAATTCATTAATAACGTATCACATTATGCTCTTATTTTGCAATTTTGGTATTTTATCTTTTTTCCTCTTTATTGGGGCTCCTTTGACCCCAAGGAACTCCAAGAATTCGAAATTCTTTTTATTGGGTACTCATTATCCTTCTAGATGCATCTAAATGCATTATTCTTTATTATTTCTCATTATCTTGTTTATTTCTTTTTAAAATAGTTCTTTTTGAGGATTTCTCTTTATTTATATTTTTTCCTCATTGGTATTCCTTTTATCATTAGGAATCCTTGGGATACGAAATTCCACTAAGGATAACTCAATTGTACCTCTTTTTACTTATTTTCTACATTTTACCATTGTTTTCAATTTCTTTCTTTAATAAAGAAATATTTAATTGGTCTTTTCTTTTCTTATTGCATTCTCTATGCAACTTTGGACTCCTTGGGACCGAAGTAACCCATGTGGCACGAAATCCACCTTTGGATTAAGTTCTTTTGCCTTCTAGAGGTTTCCACACCTTTCTTTTCTCAAAACTCAATTATTCATTTATTAATTGGATTTCCTTGTTATTGGGCCCAATAGCCAATAAAGCCCACAACACAATCATCAAGGCTATTGTAAACGAAATCCATTTATTAAAAAAAAATTATATCTTTATTTGTCCAAATATCTTTTATGTGAGAAATTACATTTCTCACCCAAATGAACCCAAAATTGGGGTTGTAAAAGTTATGGTTCCATTAATGTTGAGGTAAGCAATAGTATTTTTTTTGTGGTTGTTGTTGCAGATCTTGTGGAAAAATCTTGTATTTTTGTCTCCATCCTTAGCACAAGAGATCTTTTCTCTCTGTCTCCATTTCAAGTCCAAACAGTTTTTGATGTGGTCTATTTTAGCTTTAATAGTGAGAATAAGAACAGGGTCCTGGTCCACATAGAGGAATTGTTGTTCATGGTCTCTAAGGGAGTTTGATAGGATGAGGGGATGTTGGTGAGTCCAATTTTTTATGAAGTTTTTGACTCGTTTAGTGTTTTGAAGGATGTGAAGGCCAAGAGTTGAGGCGAGAGGTTCTGCAAGACTCAAATGATCTAAGTAAGAGTTTTTGAAGTTTGGGAGGGTGAGACAAAAGTTGTCAAATAGGAAGGGTTGTGAGTCCCAAACGTCAGAAGAGGTATCAATGATTATGGAAAAATGATCAGATATAGCTCTATTTCCAATGTGAACATTAGCAAGAGGGTAGTGGTCCTCCCAAAAGGAAGAGTAGATGAAGTGGTTCAGTCTAGTAAAATATTTGTTCCTGGACCAGGTGAAGGCCGCATTGGAGGGTTGGATGTCTATCATGTTGTGTGTAGAGAGAAGTTGAGTGAAGGATCTTTCAGTGGGAGAAAGGGTAGAAGTGGAGTTTGAAGGGTTGTATCTATCAGTGGTATGGGTTATAAGATTAAAATCTCCTCCAAGGAGCCAGGAAAGATGGTGGAGAGAAACCATGATGGAAGATAATTCTGTGAGAAAAGCTGCTTTGTTGTGCCCAAGTTCACCATACACTCCCGTGAAGATCCAAGTGAAGCCATTGGAGATGTTTTTAAAAGTGAGAGATATGGAAAAAATATGACATTCCTTTTTTGTGAGAGTGAGGATCTTGTTGTTGTACCCTACTAGAAGGCCACCTTTGAACCCAGATGGAGGAATTTGAAGCCATTCTGATATCTTGTTTCCACCAATAGTTTTGAGAGCAAAACGAGAGAGATTTGTTTTGGTTTCTTGTATAGTTATTAAGTCGATGTTGTTTTTATAGATGTGGTATCTAATTTCTTTGTGTCTTTTGAGACTGGCAGCCCCATAGACATTCCAAGATGTGATTTTCATTTCAATATGTGTGTATATCTGGACCCAATAGGGGGTCTTATAGGAAACTCAAATGATTAAAAATTTTATATGTTTCTTCTATTTTCCTTTGGTTGGACCACCCCAAGAAACTTTCAATGTTGTCGAGTGCATTGTGGGCTTCTGGTTCTTGCTCAAATTTAATTCCTATTTTGTCAGCAAAAGATGTGAAACTAGCTATATTGGACCAAGATGTTATATCTTCGATTTTGTCCAAGTCATAGTCTAACGAAGAAATAGAAGGATAAGATAAAACACTATCATCTGATTTATCTGAGATATTTGAAGTTAATGATCTGGGTTTGAAAGTACCTATTTCCAAGCCATTAAAGATGTGTCTTTTCTTCACTCCATCTGGGATGGACAACATTGGTTGAATAGATTTGATGATGCTATCTCCTTTTCCTTTGCTTTTCTAATTCGGACTCTGCGATGACCTAATCTCATCAATGATAACATATTTAAGCTTATTTATTATATCTGAGCTAATATTAATGGGTGGGTTTCCTCCTTTTGTATGAGAGGGGAAGGTGTTGCTCGGGCTGATAGGGGAGGAGGTGGAATGGTATTTGGGTGGGGAAGAAGTTCTTTGTCTATTAAGGTTTTGAGATTTGTTTGAATTTCCTAAAGATGTAGTCGGGGTTGTTTTTCTTTCCCAGACCAAGTGCCTATCACCAGGTTTGCGGTTTGTGTTTTGGGGTTTCTAGCTTTTTGATGGATAGTACCATGAAGGTGGATGAGCTGTGAGGTCTGAGAAGGCAGTCTTGGTAGCAGAGGGGTGTTCAACTGAGAGTTTGATGTTGTAGATTGTTTCACCAAGTCTAATGTTGATGGTAGTGGGGAGTGAAATAGCTTGTTTGACAGAAAGGAGACATAAGGCTTTTATGTATTGAGTAGGATATAGAGTCTCTGGACTGATATATTGAAGGGTGGTACCTATAGTATGTGCTATAGCTCGAAAGATCTCTACTTCCCAAAGGTGTGGAGGAAGGTTTGATATGGCGACCCAATCAGACCCCCCTACAGGAGCCTTGAAGGCACCCATTTCAGCAGACCATTTTGTAAGGTTGGATTGAACGAAATTGGAACCACAAGGAATGGTTAAGGCTTGAATGAAAAGATGGTCCATCTTTTTCCCTTTAGGAATAGAGTGGAGAAGCTGGGTTGGTGAAAGAATCTTAGGTTTAAGGACAGTATGTTTTGGTATCAGAAGGGCGATAACCCTTGTTACATCCACGATGTTGACCTTGTTGTTATCTATGTAGTTTTCAATGGTTGCTATGACACTCCGTAGGGAGAAAACCTTCAGAAGAAGAAGGGGAAGTGATAGAATCCTGGTGGATAGAGAAGAAGCAGATGAAGAACACATGGGACTGGTGTTAGTCTCAAGATTCTTAATAGCTAGAGCACATAACTTTTGGGCAATGAATAGGACCTTTACCAAAGTGTAGGCTTTGTCGAAGTAGTTTTTGTTCAAGCAACTGAAAGGTATTATTTTTTTTTATTTAGTTCTTTCACTGGAAGGATAAGAGAAGAGAAATTGAAGGTGTGCCATGGAATTTTGATGATAAGCTTCTTCTTTTCAAATAAGTAGAGGAGGATGAACAACTGGGAGGGTTTCCATAACAAAGAGTTTATACTGGACTAGAATTTATGGACTTCCAATGGGGTTTTGATCTAAAAAGCTTGTTTGGAGATTGTCAAATGGTAAGGGGAATTAATTCAAATAGATTGTGATGAATTGGAGTGGGAATCATGTATTGAGTTTGTTTTCAATTGGATTATACAAAACAACTAAAATGTTTTATTCACATCAAAGGGAAGTACGATCATGTGTTAGAGTTGGAGATAAAATATAAAAGGTTGGCTATGTTCTACAACTTTTAAGGACTTCTAGACTACATTGATAAATACTACCCTAATAATGTGGAAAAAAAAAGATAGAACTATGCCTTTGGGGTCATGTTTGAAAGCATAACTAAGGAAACCATGAAACACAGTTAGCGGTGAGGTCCTTCATGAGGGCTCTGATAAATGAAAATTGGTTTTCTACACAAAGTCACAGTGCACAATATCATGGGGATCAAAGAAGAAGGAAGAAGACTCCAGCTCTCAGGGGTCAAGTGAATCAGTAACTGGGGACTGGACGAAGATAAAGCCATATGACTTAGCTATAAACAACTGAAGGACCAACTCAACCCAAGGCAATATTGATAAAGTCTTAGAATGGGGAAAGCAAGGTGACTATGTTGGAGAAGGCCTGAGTCTAGTCAAATACAAAGGAGTAGGATGAAGGGAAGTGAGAAAAGAAAAACAACCACATGAAGAAGAAGGCCCACAAACATGCCAAAAAAACAAAGTAGGTGTGACCTCTAATAGCGTCAGTATAGTGGAGAAGAAGATAATGAGCCAACCCATAAATCCCACCTTCAAGGAAACTTTGGCAGTATGTGAGGTCATGAGGATAAGCAAATAGGCTTAAGAGAAGGAGAAGTTGGTGGAAGAACATATCTCATTAGAGACATCAGAAGTGTGTAATATGCAATGTTAGAGAGGAATTTCCAATGAGACCAGTAAAGGCAAAGCTCGGGGAATGCTATCATAAAATACTAACTAGAGCCTAATATAAGAAGGGAAGTACTAAGAAGATTGGTGAGGGAATCGAAGTAGGATAGAAGAATGAAAGAAGCAACCACGTTTAATTTACAAATTCAGTAGAGCAACATGATTAGATATACTAAAATTAGAAGCTGTTTGGTAGAAGGTTACTGGTAAGTGAAATAGAGAAACTAGTCTTATTGAAATGAAGCTTGATGACAAACTAATTAAATATAACACAAAAACTAGAAAAATGTGTAGGGTGGGATATAAGAGGAAGATGAAGAAGTCAATGCTCAAGTAGTATCGATTGGTATAAAACAACCCCATGAAGAACAATGAGAATATTAAGTTGGAATTGTTATGGTGTGGGCCACCCTAATATAGTTTTGGCTCTCTAATTATGTTTTTGGAGAGAAAGTCCAAATTTGGTTTTCATAATGGAATTCAAGATAGCTAGAACTTATAAGACATGATGAGAAGTTGTGGTTTTGTTGATGGAAGATGTTATCCTATAGTGTACCAAAATTTGAGGCCTCAGATAAAATAATCTTAAAAGGAATGATTGGACTATTCATATCACCAAGGTGCACCTCCTTTTCAGGGAGCCAATTACTAAAGAACTTTGTGGTTAAACGTTCTCAACACAAAGTAGTACTAGGATGGGTGACTAGTCGGGGAAGCTTATCCTGGCATACACGTGAGTGAGGACAAAGTGTGTAATTAAGGCTAGTGGTGGTCTATGGGGCCAATCGTCATTCTTGATACACTACTAGATCCTTGGGAAATGGGCACAAATGTTACAAATGGTATCAGAGCCAATTCCCCTCTAGTAGGTGGGGCCCACTTGGGATTATGGCATGCCAATATTTTAGGCGTGTTGTCCAAGTATGTTGGAAAGGGCTATCCTAGTTGTCGGAGCCACCCTTGCACTGGTAGTCATGGTAGGGAGCTGGGTGTACATGAACCATTTGGGTCTGCACTGAAATGGGGATAGATTATGAGGCCATATAGTTCATCTTGATGAGGATGTCAAGATTCTAAGTGGTTGGAGATTGTAACGTCCCAGGATATGAGGCCTCAGAAAAAATGATCTTAAAAGGAATGATTGGACTACCCATATCACCAAGGTGCACCTCCTTTTTAGGGATCCCATCACTAAAGAACTTTGTGGTTGAGCATGCTCAACCCAGAGTAGTACTAGGATGGGTGTCCACTCGGGAAGTTTATCATGTCTTGCGCATGAGTGAGGAAAAAGCACACAATTAAGGCTAGTAGTGGTCTGTGGGGCCAATAATCATTCTTGAAACACTACTAAATCCTTAGGCAGTGGGCCCAGGCGTTATATATCCAGTGTGGGGAAAGCATGGGAAATTCATTTCTAGAGAAAAGATGTTGATGTGGACATAATGAGCTACTTAGAGAAGCACAATGAATGCAGAATCATAGAGGGGATCACATGAACACAATGGAAGGTGTTGGACATTTATAGATGGTCAAATCATCAACAAAAATTTGAACTTTGGTATCAAATGAGGAAGATATAATAGTAATCATATATTTTGGTCACTTTCTATGGAGACTTTAATAAATTTTATCTAACATAGAGAAGGAAAGGGGCCTACCAAACCCAAAAAAATCATGAATAACTTTAAGGATGATATTGATGATTGTGAGTTGGTTGATCTGAAATTTACATGATATGTTTTCACGTGGCATTGGGGAAAATGTAGATTTTTTCACACATGAAAGACTAGATAGAGTGTTGCTGATTTGGAGTGGTAGGGTATGATCATATATTGCAATGTTATCCACCTACCTCTCTATGAGTCAGAACATGTGACTGTTATTATTATTGAAGTTAAGAATAATAAGGGGGAAAATTTATTTGCCTTTGAGTCGATATGGGCCGTTGAGAAGGATCTTGCTGAAAAAATTAAAAGAACAAGAGGGTGGATACATGTAGATGTTTCATGACAGATAAATAATATTTTGTACAAATAATCTCCAAGAGTGGGCAGATAAGGCTTTTGGAGAGATAATGAAGAAAATAAAAGGGCTAGAATATCTATTGGGTAAATATTAAAGACTATGTCTAGATCATGCAACCATTATAAGAGGTGAGGAGACTACAAAAGAGATTCAACAATGGCATAGACGAAATGAGGCTTACTGGTGTTCAAGGGCAAGGGTGAAAGAAATACATGAATGTGATAGAACCATTTCATATTTTCACCAAAAAGCATCAAACATAATATAGAGAAACAAGATTACAGGATAAAAGATGAGATGGGGATCTGGAGAACTAAAGAAAATGAGATTGAGAAAGTTCTCCTAGATTTCTTTGCAACCCCCTTTTAGAATAGGAAACCTTTATGTTTTAAGTTATTCCTTTAGGGGATTTGAGAGAAATATTGATACACACATGATATATCTTTTGGCAAGAGAGTTTACTGATTCTGAGATTTGGGAAGATATCAAACAGATGAATCTAATAAAGAACATGGTATGGATGGGATGAAAGAGATATTCTAGGAGAAGTACCAAAATATTATTTAAAAGGATGTGTCAAACTACATCAAAGAATGGTGGAAAGGGAACATAACCTTAGAACAGGTAAATTCTACTTTGCTTGTTATGATTCCCAAAACTCATAAACCAACGCAAATGGTTAAATTTTTTCCTATATGTCTTTGTGATGTGATTTATGAGATCTACTTCAAAGTCATTGGAAATAGATTGAAGCCCATCATGAATACTATTTCCATGGAAAATCAAAGTGCCTTTATACCAGGAATAATGGTTAATGACAATTATCTTATTGCCTATGAGTTATTCCATTATAATAAGGGGGTTAAGTAAAGTAAAAAAGAAAGAATTTATTTGAAGCTAGATATGTCCAAGGTGTATGATCGTGTGGAATGAAGTTTCCTTGTGCACATGGTGGAGAAAATGTGGTTTGAGGAAAAGTCAAAAAGGAAAATATATGAATGCATCTAATCTATCAATCACTCTTTTTCTGTCAATGAAGACCATACCAAGAAGACAAACTAGATTCAAGGACTACAACAAGAAGACCCTCTTTCACCCTACCTCTTTATTTTATGTAATGAAGTTTTCTCCACATCCCTTAATATTTTTGTTGAAAGTATCTCATTCACAGAGTTAAAGTCAAAAGGGGTGCACCACATAACTCTCATATTCTTTTTTTAATATCATCTTTGGTATAGCTACTAATGCATGTTGATTGAAAGATGTTGAAATTATCAACCCATAGGAACAAGCTTTAGGTCAAAATATTAATTTACAAAAAAACATATTTATCTTTTAGCAAGGGACACACATCATGTAATATAGTGTAAAGAAGTGAAACCACTTCTCTACTAAAAATTTGAACAATAGAACCTCCAGTCCAAACCCACTCAGAAGGTATGATGGAGTGGGTGTAAAATTTTCAAATCTTTAATAATGGTATACAAAACAACCAAAGTGTAGCAGCGGAATAAAAACATGACTATATTCCATTATAAAACAAGAGAACATCTTAAACTTACAACATAAGGATCCATGTAGAGGAAATCTAAACCACCTCAAGATTGTCTCCAAGCTTCATCATCTCAAGCTAAGTCCAAGCGGTCAAACTTCTAGGGTAGAGTTTAGGTTCTGGTATGTTACAGATAGGGGTTGATTCTTCTCCAAGAAAGGGAGGTGGATAGGAACATGAAATATTTGGGCTTACCTACTATAATATGTAGATCCAAACAGGCATTTGAGTCTATCAAGGTGCTCATATGGAGGAAGCTACAAGGTTAATCATAGAAATTCCTACCAAATCTAGGAAAGAAGGTACTTATTGAATCCATTGCACAAGAAATCCAAACCTATGTAACGAGTGTTTTCCAGTTACCTATCAAGATCATTGATGAGATACATAGCCTCAAAGTGCACTTTCAGTGGGGAGCAGAAGGGAATAAGTGAAAACTTCAATGGGAAAGTTAGAAAAAAATTTGTAGGGAAAAACAACAAGGGGGAATGGGATACAAAGATACATGTGCATTCATCTAGGCTCTTCTAGTAAAATAGTTATGAAGACTACTTAAAAAACCTAATATGTTACTATTTCGGGTCCTAATAGCCAGATATTTCAATGGACACATCAATACTAGAAGATAGAAGAGCATATAATACAAGGAATACATGGATGAGCATATGGAATATGAATGTGTTATTTATAGAGGGAAGTAGATAGATTGTAGAAAATTCAAGATAAAACAATATATTGAAGGACATATGGATGATGCATGGGAGGGAAATGCTAGAATAGTTAAAGCTAGGTGAAGAAGGTAAAGTGGAGTAGGTGTTTGATTGGAATGACACAGAAAATGCATTTTGAAATGATTTTCTTAATAATTACAATCAAATATTATGAAGAAAATTATCTCCATCTCATTGAGCCAAAGACAATTGGAGGACTGGAAGATAACATTGCACGGTGGTCTTATGTCAATGGTAATTACTTAAACAAATTGGCTTACTATTGGGAATTCTTGAGATGAATACCGTAACCTAAAGAGCTAGGAGGGAGGTTAATAATGGTGGTTGATATGGAGGAGGGCCTAGAGACCAAACATAGGACACTTCCTCTAGAAACTAGGCACATGCAATATAATAGTGAAGGCATATTGTTTAAAAACTATTGTGATCAAGATGGAGGGTTCCCAATTTGTGGTTAGGGAAGAGAAACAATAAATCACATGTTGTTT
This sequence comes from Alisma plantago-aquatica, assembly GCA_963693085.1. Lineage (NCBI taxonomy): Eukaryota > Viridiplantae > Streptophyta > Magnoliopsida > Alismatales > Alismataceae > Alisma > Alisma plantago-aquatica. The sequence continues at coordinate 1,146,985,015 of OY856410.1, forward strand.
GATTGCAATAATGTAAAACAACTTTGAAATCAAGCCTGAACAGAGCTAATCTCATAGGACATGGTATGGTAAGTTCCACCAGGTTTTACAAAGATACTTGACCGAAAGGACGAAGTGGAAGGGAAGGCATGGTTGCAAGTTGTTGGGCATTGTAGATAAAAAGGAATTACTATATGTTACAAAGTAAGGACACCTCTATCATATATCTATTATCCACCTTTTGTCACTCATTCACAATCACAAGAGGAGCCTATCAACTTTGCATTGCAGTGTTGGAATAAAATCGGTGGGAGAAGAAAACTACAGATGAAAAACTCTAGAGGCATTAGAATTGAAGATGAATTGTGATGTCGAAGTTTAAGAAGATACATCGATAGGACTATAAATGGTATTAAGGGACACAAAGGAAATGCTTTTGTCACAGAACCGTTCTTACCCTAATCCCAATCCAACAACCTGGGTAGGAATTGTTAAGGGGATTAAAGTGCTTGTCTCTGAGTGGCCCAAAGTTCAGACATACATGATATGCAAAAAGAAATAATATTCTATTTATAAGTAAAATAAACAAGTTTATTACATATGATCCCATAGGCGACATGGAACAGAAAAGATACAAGATAAGAAGATACCACTAGATACTACATCCCATTACATATAATCCCATGTGATGAGCATTTTTTATTCTGGCATATATTAGCAAGAATATAGTGCATCATCTTTATCAAGTCTTCAAGTCTTCATGCTTAAAATTAGGTAATTCAAGATGCAATCAATGCAAATGCATCCGTACACTTTGAAAACAACAATATTGAACAATTGAAAACATTTATAGTAAAATATTGTACTTCATAGGATTTATAAGTATTCATAGTGATATTCAAACTCAAGTTTATTTAAAAGAATTCAATTTTTATCACGAGTTTCACCACTTATGTTGAATCAAGAAGCAGGGACATACATATGACTCCATCACCCCAATGTGATGGGGGAAGGCCACCATGTTACAGAAGTTCCACCCTCTAATACGAGGAATTCACTTGTACCCAATATTAAGAACATTATTATAGGCAGCCATAAGGGGAATTTCCATTTATGTTTGAGGTTTTTCAAGAGTGCATATATAAAAATCAAAAGACTAATCACTAGGGAATGTCGTAGCTCAAACAAGTACATAGACAATATTTTCAACAAGATTACAAACAAGTATCATTCAATACCACTAGTCTATTCAAGGAGGATTAAATATAAAAGAGTACATCTTTTGGAGTCTAGAGTATTCACAAGATCCAAATCAATAAGTCAAATGAGTATCTAGATCTTGGTACAACATGAGAACAAGCATGTATCAATATATATAGTTACTTGCTTTAATTATTTATTAAGGCATTCACTCATGTATCATTATTATGCTAATAGCATTTGTTGCCCTTTAGTCATTACATGTATTGATCTAGAGTCAAATGATTTAGATCAGGGTCTGATATGATGTGCAAAATATAAGGGAGTAAAGATATTAGATCATTTAATCATTTTCATGTGCCAATAATCAAGATTAGATTATGTGATCTAGTAATCAAAATAAAATTAGAGTCTAACAAAGTCGTGATGTGATTATATATCATGTAAATTAGGGTTTAAATAGTATTGGGGTTTGAAATAATAATATAAAACCCTAATTAAGATGTATGAAAGAATCATAAAATATAATCATTAAAATTACTCTAACAGGGCAAGGTAACAATTTCATATTAAAGTAGACATTTTAATGAGAATATGGATATTTTCTCGACAACTTTTTGATACTGGAGCCAGTTTTAATCAACATTACAAGTCTGACCAATCAGATAATTTCTAGAAAGGGAAACATGTTTGGGAGAGGGGGAGGAAAGGGCAATTTGGCAGGAACTCAGTGGAAGATGGGTGTACCTAGGGCAGAAGAGGCAGCGACAGATGGATAGGGGGAGAAGAGGGAGGGGGGAAGAGGTAGGTTCACAGGTGGAAGGAGAAACTTCCAAGGGCAACCTCCATACGGGGCTTCAGCAAGAGAAGGCACTATCTTTAGAATGGAAGAGATAGGACTAGACCTATAATATGCAGGAATGAGGGGAGCAAGTCAGAGTCCACAGAGCATGAATAAGGAGGCATCTAGAATTATCACAGTTTCTACGATGGATATGGACATGAAATTCCCATTTCTAAGCGGTGACCCTATGAATCAACATTGTGGACCAGATGGGGGGGAAAGACCATCATGGAGGTAGTCAGAGCAAGACCTGCCCAACAAAAGATGACACTCATACTGGACGATCTGGTGGAAAAGATACGACCATAGGATGTTGAGATTGTTAATGAGAAGGGGTGCCCAAAGATTTACATAGCACCGGAAGCACAAGAGATTCTACAAAAGCACTACAAGTATGTGGTTGTGGTGAAACTAGTGAAGAAGATGCTAGGCTACTTGATGATGGTGGACAAACTCAAATTGTAAGGCTTTTGAACTAGGTTAGTGCTTAATTTTGTTTAGCTTGTATAATGAGATGATTAAACCATAATCTAAGCTATTTATATGTTTTAATATCATGTGACATACTTGTATTTTCATTATGGGCCCAATTTGAGCTATTTTGTAATTTATATATGTATGTTTTGGAATACTTTGCAAATTACCCATAAGTGAGAGTTAATTTTCAAAATATCACATGAAGAGAGAAAACTTTGTATTTTGATATCATGAAAGAGAAGAATATGATGTGGGATGTTTTGCTTGAATTTTGGATGATGGTGTAACATCATCATGTGATATTAGGTTTTCTTGGGCATCTAGGGTTTGCATAATTGACTTAATGTTTTGATCTAGGATTTGATGTTATGACCTCTACACCACTTGTGGTGAGGGTCGAGACCAAGACACATTCTTGGAAGCATGGTCACGATCGAGACAACCTTGTGAGAGGTGGGTCAAAACACTGTGTGTCCTAGTGACTCGACCATGCACATGTGACCTAGGGTTTTCACCTTGAAGTGTCTTGACCGAGACAAGTTGGTGAAGGTGATATTGCGACCGCAATAAGAGGGAAACTGACCTAGTAGGTCGTGACATAGTTGCTCGATAAACATGACCATGAATATTTGCATGTGAGTTAAGGGAAGGTTATCTCTTTGGAGGGCATGTGTCCATTGGTAAGCTATGGTGTTGACACCTCAAAGATCTTCACTTCTCTCATCCTTTTGTGTATATAAACCATCCTCTTCACAACCAAGCAATCTTTTCAGCCTACAACTTCTTCTTCCTTTGGATTACCCTTGGAGCTTGAGGAGCAAGGAAGGTTAGAGATCTGACCTTGGGTGGCCGATCCATCTTCCTTTATTGGAAATCTTCTTCTAGATCAACAAATTGGTGGAGATTTCATGCAAGTTTACTCTTTGGTAAGAATCTTACTCTTGATCATGTTTCCCCTCTCCTTAAACCTCCATATTCTTCCTCCTTTTTGATCATGAGGTGTGAACCTTACATGGTGGCCACTTGTGAAGATGACTCCATCTCCTTCAGCTTTCTTCTTTGGTTCGGGTTAGGCCTAATTTCCTTCTTTCTTAGACTCCCTGGTGACCATGATTTCTTTCTTCTTCTTGGAGCTGATCTCTTAATCGAGGTGTTGGATCTTGGGTGAAGCTTTTGGAGTTTGAGATCGTAGGAGTTGTTTATATCCAAATATTAGGTGGGTTTTATGACTCTTCCAACCTCTATTATGTACATCATAACCTGATTTCATACTACCTTGTATGTGGTTCATTATCCTTGTAATAATAGGAGTTTTTGATCTGTTACATATGCATAAAATTCTCGATTATCATCTTTTAAAAATCTTACTTTGAATGATCTCTCATCATCATGTTTAAGGTTGAGAAACCCTATGATTTAGGGTGTTGTACACTCCGTTTGTGATGGGTTACTCTGCTGTTATCCATCTATTAGACCTTGGTTCATATCTACCATGGGGTGGTGCAGGTGGTTGACAGCCCTTGGACTTCTATCGCGGTCGACACCCCTTGGTAGGGTGGTTTCAGATGTAACACACCCCTTAACCCTGGACTGGTCGCTACCTATTAGTTGGGCCACGACGCATTGTTGTTGTAGTGTTCGACTTGGTTAATGGTCAACATTGTAGCTAAATGGGTAAGTGTTCAGGTCGTAACACTGGATTAGAAGTTGGTAACAAGTTAGTCATTTGTGTTTGGGCTAAAATACTTGATTGTCAAGGTGGTAACATCATGTTCTATAACTTGGTCTTGATGTCATACCAGATGATTGCGATACACCTAGGAAGTAACAATCACAACACACCTTGCCACAGTCACGACACAACATTACATGTCTTTGGTGTCACAGTCATGACTTCATGATGTAAGGGGTCGTGACATTGTATTGATCGAGACATTTGAAGTTGGTGTTAAGCACAACACCTTGTGAGTCGATGTTAAGGTCCAAATGTCTAGTTGGTTAGGTCATGATACCCCATAGTTGGCTGGTCATGACATCCAATAGTTGGTTGGTCATGACATCCAACAACTGGTTGGTCGCGATACCCCATTCATGGTCAGGTCACGATGCCTTTTTTCTGAATGAGTCGACACTCATTTGTCAAGGGTGATCAACACTCATGTGTTAAAAGTGGTTAAGGTTCATACATGTAAGTATGAATATGGTTAGTAATGATAACCTCTCATTTTGTGACATTATCTTATTAGTTATCTTTAGTTTTCCATACTCTTTCTTAGATAAACTAAATAGAATCATTAAACCTTCTTACTTTATTGCAGATACATCAATAAACTAACTTTTTCTCTTTTTCATTACAGAAAACACAAAAAAAATTACAAAGACTCCTCATGGTCCCAAGACCGCGAGAAGCCTCATAGTCCCAAGACCGCGAGAAGCCTCACGGTCCCAAGACCGCGAGAAGCCTCACGGTCCCAAGACCGCGAGAAGCCTCACGGTCCCAAGACCGCGACAAGCCTCACGGTCCCAAGACCGCGAGAAGCCTCACGGTCCCAAGACCGCGACAAGCCTCCCGGTCCCAAGACCGCGAGAAGCCTCACGGTCCCAAGATCGCGACAAGCCTCACGGTCCCAAGACCACGAGAAGCCTCACGGTCCCAAGACCACGAGAAGCCTCACGGTCCCAAGACCGCGAGAAGCCTCACGGTCTCAAGACCGTTTGAGACCAAACGGTCTCAAGACCGTTTGGGCTCAACTTGAGCCTATAAATAGGACCTCAAGGGCCACTTCAAAAGGATCGAATTTCAAGACGCCCAAAGGCTGCCTCTCCAGATCCAGAGCACTCTGGTCTTCCGTCCACTGCCCCAAGGCTGCCAGTTTTGAGATCCGTGCTCATCATCAAGCTTCCTTCTCTCTCATCTTTCTCTCTCTCCAACAAAGAAGGTGGGAAGAGAAAATCCTTCATCAAAGCAACCACGAAGTGCGAAGATTGTTGCTCTCTTCACCAAGGGTTCAACCTTCCCTCCTCCGTGGAGATGATGTTCTTTCTCTCTCTTCTCGCCTCCTTCTTTGTCATGAGTGAGTAGTTTCATTCACTAGGGTGCGGGGAGTAGCCCCGCTACCCATGTTTTCATTTCATGCGATGTAATTCAATAACTTGTAATAAAGATACTCTTCTTTTCAGTTTGGCTTCAATCGCTTAATGAATACTAGTTGCTTGATCATCAACTTGTGTTACATATTGTCTATTGGTATGAATTGTCTACGTTTGTACCATTAGATCTAAATATCGATTGAATGTTGGTTATGTATGTATGTAGTCACCATATGTCTGTTTCGGTGTCTAGAAGTATTTTCATGAGTGGAGTAAACTCACCCCCGTCGTTGCACTTTCATACTATGAAATGGAATCAGTTGACATATGGAAGTGCAACCTTGGTAAGGTCGAGGAACACAATTCATGAAGGAGTAATGCAAAGCATGTGACCATTCATTATGGAATGGTTGGCATTGCAATACTCCACACTTCTCGTAGCTAGTCATCCAAAAGGAAGCTAGGACTACAAGATACTAACTGATTTGACTCTTTTTGCAGATTGTTTTATTATGTTGCATGACTTGATCCATGTGTAGTGGTGTGAAACCCGATAACATCCTAGTGGTTTTTATCAATTGTTTACAACCTTAATCTTTACTTTCTTGCTTTTCTTTCTTCGCATTTAGCTTTAAAACCAACATCAAACTTTCGATCTAAATATCAACTGTTAAGTAGTTAAGTAAAACTAAAACGTTTTCCATCTTGACTTCGTCAAGACCGTTGTCCCGAGGAATCGACCCTTAACTATACTACGATAAGACTTCTGAGTGTCTTAGAACACGTGGGTGGAGTTCTTACCATAGTACTAGCAAGGCAAAACCTAAGGATTCATCACCTTAGGTAGGATTTTTAGTGGTGTTGCAAAACTCCATCAAAAATTGGCACCGTTGCCGGGGACAACGGAACTTTTTAGTTTTTACTTAACAACTTCTTGGTTGATTAGGATTTTACAGTTTTTCTTGATAACTACTCCAAAACTTCTTGATTTCTTCATTTCCTTCCATTATCCTAACGTGTGATTTTCCTTCTACTCAGGTAGAAAACGTGTATGCAACCCCCGCATAGCATCGGATTCTCCCCTGAACCAGAATACGATTCTGAGGTAGAAAGAAGTTTCCACTGAAGGAATAGACTTAACCGCCAAAGAGCCAGACAGATGGCCGAAGAGAAACGTCTTATTGCAGAAAGAGTCAACGCCGCCATAGCAGCACAACGAGCACAACTTATTGCCGACACTCGTGCTCAGGTGCAAGCTGAGATCCGAGCTGAAGAACAAGCCCGCATCCAAGCAGAGCATGCTGCTGCTCAACTTGCGTTAAAAAACAAGCAACTTCGGGACTACGCAGTCCCGAAGAATTATGAAGACGATCATCCTGTCCGACCACCGATTATTAACATACCACACTTTGAAATTCGGACGCAATGGATCCAGATCATGCAAGGCATTTCTTTCTCCGGAGCACCCGGAGACGATTGCATGGATCACCTTAAGAGATTCAAGTCACTCTGCCGACTTGTACCCCAAGCAGGAATTGCCTTGGAAGCAATCATGTTACACCTTTTCCACTTCACCTTATCTGGAAGAGCACTAAGCTGGTACAACGCTTTGGATAGACACCCCATCATCACTACTTGGACTCCTTTAGAAGAGAAGTTTGTTGAGAAATTCTTCCCACCTTCGCTAACCTATGAGATTAGGGGACAGATTAATCACTTTTCCCAACTACCTGGAGAAACACTTGCTGAAGCTTGGGAAAGATTCAAAGAACTCCTGAGAAAGTGTCCTCACCATGGCATATCCCAAAATCAACTGATAGAAACATTTTACAGAGGAGTAAGTGATGATATCAAGCAATTCCTAGATTCCTCATCTGGAGGAAACTTTATGAGAAAGAATTATGAAGATGCCTGGAATATAGTTACGCTAGGGGCCGAGAACCAATCCAATTGGGGAAGGTCATCTAACCAACCCAAAGGCGTTCTCAAGGTTTACAAAGCAGAAGAATCCATGGAACTCAAGGCCATTGCTGAGGCTTTGAAGACTATTGCTAGCAAGCAACAAGCCCTCGAAACTTCTTTCGGGGAATATGATAAGAAGAAAAGCTCTCAGGTTCAACAAGTTAAGGCAGCTACTGGAACTTGTGAAGCCTGTCATGCATCCGATCATCCCACATTATCATGTGGCCTGTTATACAATGTCATGATGGATTTACAACCACCTATGCCGCAATATGAACCCATTATCGAGCATCCCGAGGACCAAATGCCAGAGCAAGTCAACTCCATACATTCAATACCTGGCCAAGTGTATTACAACCCAGATAAACCAAGGAACCACCCTGGTTTTCAATACGGGAATCCTGCAGGGACTGCCAACCCACAGCAACAGGCACAAGGTGGATCTTTCAATAGACAACCACCAGGATTTCAGAATAACTTCAATCAAGGGAATTATAGACAAGGTTTCCAAAGATCTAACTATCCCAGGAATCCTTCTTACCAATATGCCCATTCAGGACTGCACCCTCAGTTGCAACAACCTCAGTTGCAACAACCTCAGTTGCAGCAGCCACAGCAACCCCAGTTGCAGCAGCAGCCACAGTTAACTGCACCTCTACAACAACCAGGAAAGCAAGTTACTCAGTATCAACAAAGGGGCGCTCCTCCCCAATCATCTGATGAGATATCCTTGATTAGACAAATGCTTCAATCGCAACAAACCATGCTTGCAAACCAACAAGCTCAACAAAAGGCCGTAGAGGCCCTACTGGCACAGATTGCCGCTCAATTGAAACCTCAAGCCGGCACTTTTGCTGGGCAACCAAAGGAAAACCCGCGTCATAACCCAAACAGACCAGAACAACTTAATGCCGTCACCACACGGTCTGGTCGTGTCCTGCCTGATGTCACAAGAATCGACCATGATGATGATGACGTAGCCATTCTTTCCCCAACAGGGAATTCAAGCAGAGAAACAGAAAATTCTACAGAGAAAGAAAAGGAAAAGGAACCAATCCCAGAAGTCCCACCAAGAACTCCTTACCCAGACAGACTAAAAGGAACCAAAATGGACACTAGGTTCCAAAAATTTAAAGAAGCTATGAAAAGTTATACATTGATATTCCTTTTCTTGATGCCCTTTCCGAAGTGCCCGCTTGGGCAAAATACCTGAAAACCCTCTTGTTGAGAAAGTATATGATAGAAGAGCATGAAACAGTGAAACTTGCTCAAACCACTTCAGATATTCTGCTTAATAAAATGCCAAAGAAAAAGAAGGACCCAGGTTCCTTCGGCATTCAGTGTTCCATTGGAAATGGCTCCAGCAAGAAAGGATTGGCAGACCTAGGAGCAAGCATATCTATTATGCCCTATTCAATGTGTAAAAGATTAGGCTTCACTGATTTGTTACCTACGACAATGACAATTCAGTTAGCCGACTCTACCATAACTGCCCCTCTTGGCATTATCGAAGACATCCCTGTCAGAATAGGAACAAATTCTTATGTCCCGTGTGATTTTGTTATTATGGACATACAAGAAGACCTGAGATATCCGATAATCTTCGGAAGACCTTTCCTAGCTACCGCCCGAGCTCTCATTGATGTCGAAGCAGGAACTATTATTTTGAGACTTGGGAGGGAGGCTTTCCAGTTCAGAGTTCTAAACAACATGAAAGGTCCAAGCATTCAAGAGGAAGTCTTTCTCCTGGATGCTATATATCAAATGTCCCAGTTAGAAATGTCTGAACCATTCTTACGAATTGGAAAATACTCTTACAAATCCGGAGGTAGAATTCTCGGCCAGTGAACTAGTACAACAGTGCCTGCAATACTTAGAAAAAGCTGAAGAAGCTCCGACAGCCACGTTTGAAGAACTTAAAGCCATCACAATTATAGAAGCCACTGAGCCACCTAAGGCTCCAGAAATGAAAGCCTTACCCGAGGGGCTTAAACATGTTTTTCTTGATGATGAGAAGCTCTGTCCAGTAATCATCAGCTCCACTCTGGAGGATGATCAAGAAAACAGACTCCTCTATGAACTGAAGAAGCATAAGAAAGCCATTGGCTATAAAATGACTGATCTGTCGAGCATAAACCCTGCTTTATGTATGCACAAACTGCCCATGGTTGAAGAGTTTAAACCATCGCGAGAACACCAAAGAAAGTTAAACCCCAACCTCAAAGAGGTGGTTCGCCTCGAGGTCCTCAAGCTTCTAAAGGCAGGCATTATCTACCCAATTTCTGATTCTCAGTGGGTAAGCCCAGTGCAGGTGGTCCCTAAAAGGGGGGAACCACCGTTGTTCTTAATGACAAAAATGAACTGGTGCCCACTAGAACCGTTACAGGGTGGCGTATGTGCATTGACTATAGGAAACTTAATAAATCAACACGAAAAGATCACTACCCCCTACCTTTCCTAGATGAGGTCCTCGAGCGCCTAGCTCATCAGAAGTTCTTTTGTTACCTCGATGGATATTCCGGCTTTTACCAAATCCCGATACACCCGGACGATCAAGAGAAAACTACTTTTACCTGTCCCTTTGGGACGTATGCTTTCAGAAGAATGCCATTCGGGCTCTGTAATGCACCAGCTACTTACTAAAGATGCATGTCTGCTATCTTTGCGGGATTGACAGAGTCTATAATGGAGGTATTCATGGATGATTTTTCAGTTTATGGAGACTCCTTCGACAACTGTCTGCTCAACCTGGTTCAAGTCCTACAAAGATGTGAGGAAACAAACCTCATTTTAAATTGGGAAAAATGCCATTTTATGGTAACAGAGGGTGTTATTTTAGGACACAGAGTGAGCGACAGAGGGATCGAGGTGGATCAAGCAAAAATTGACGTTATCTCAAAATTGATGCCACCAAAAGACGTAAAAGGAGTACGTGCCTTCTTAGGACATGCTGGGTTTTACAGAAGATTTATTAAATATTTCTCCAAAATAGCAAAACCCATGACACAACTGCTGACCAAGGACACAGAGTTCAACTTTAACCAAGAATGTTTGCAAAGTTTCACAACTCTGAAAGATGCCTTGATTTCTGCACCAATATTACGAGCTCCAGATTGGTCGTTACCTTTCGAAATCATGTGTGATGCGAGCGATTACGCCATAGGGGCCGTTTTAGGGCAAAGAATCAACAAGAAACCCTATGTTATATACTACGCATCTAAAACGCTGGATGAAGCACAAAAAAATTACACCACTACAGAAAAGGAATTTTTAGCTGTCATCTACGCGTTCGAAAAATTCCGCTCATACCTGATAGGAGCTAAAGTCATTGTCTACACTGACCACTCCGCTATACGATATCTGATTCAGAAGCAAGACGCAAAACCTAGACTTATCCGCTGGGTACTAATGCTTCAAGAATTCGATTTGGAAATTAAAGACAAAAGCGGAGTGGAAAACGTCGTCGCCGATCATCTCAGCCGTATTAGAGTCGAGGATGAAGACAAAGTTCCTATCCAAGATTCCCTCCCGGACGACCACTTAATGAAAGTCTCCAATGGATTTCCCTGGTATGCCGACATTGTCAACTATTTGGCAACAGGAATCATTCACCCATCCGCATCCTATCACGACAAAAAGAAGTTCATTCACGATGCTAAGAAATATTTCTGGGATGAGCCCTATCTTTTTCACTTATGCGCAGATGGACTCTTTCGTAGATGCATCCCAGAGACGGAAATCACTCTGGTCCTTGAGCACTGTCACTCAGGCCCCACTGGGGGCCACATGAGTTGTAAGAAGACTGCACTCAAAGTCTTGCAATCTGGTTTTTATTGGCCCACCATCGCAAAAGACGCACATGAATACGTGCGATCATGCGACAAGTGCCAACTATCCGGAGGGATAACCAGAAGAAATGAAATGCCATTGAACATATGGCAAGAAATCGAACTCTTCGATGTATGGGGAATAGATTATATGGGCCCTTTCCCCTCATCTTATGGATTCAAGTATATCTTGGTTTCTGTGGATTATGTTTCAAAATGGGTAGAAGCTCTACCAACCACCTCTTGCGATTCAAAACCGGTAATCAAGATGTTTAAAGAGATAATATTTCCCAGATTCGGCGTCCCAAGAACGATTATATCTGAAGGCGGATCACATTTCTTGGAATGGAGCTTTGAAGCCTTAATATGGAGTCAACCACAATGTTTCTACACCATATCATCCACAGACATGTGGACAGGTTGAAGTCTCCAATAGGCAAATTAAAGCTATCCTGGAAAAAACTGTCAATCGGCACCGCACCGATTGGTCCACCAAACTATCTGACGCTCTATGGGCTTACCGTACAGCTTTCAAAACACCCATCGGAACAACACCATTTCGATTAGTGTATGGGAAGTCTTGCCATTTGCCAGTTGAATTAGAGCATAAGGCTTGGTGGGCCATTAAGCAACTAAATTTTGATCTCAAAGGTGCTGGTGAATTCCGACAACTTCAACTCCAAGAGCTAGAAGAACTACGAATGACATCCTACCACAACGCAAGAATCTACAAGGAACAAACTAAGATGTGGCACGATGGCCACATCAAAAGAAAAGATATAATCGTCGGAAACAAAGTCCTCCTATTCAACTCCAGATTAAAACTGTTTCCTGGAAAACTGCGTACTAAATGGTCGGGGCCCTTCACAATCAAACATATATACCTGACAGGAGCTGTCATTATTATTGACGATAATGGAGGAGAGAGGACCGTAAATAGCCACAGATTAAAAAAGTATCACTCTCCGGCAGACAAGTTATCAAGACAAACCATAGAGATTCATGACCCTATAAAGTCAGCATAGCCGGGGCAAAATATTGTCAAGCCAGCGACGTTAAACCAAGGCGCTTCTTAGGAGGCAACCCAAGGCCTGCGTATCACCTTCCCTTTTTTCTAGCCTTTTCTTTTGTTTTTAAACACCCTTTTGTTTATCTTTGTTTTTCCTTTTTCTTTTGCTTTCTTTAAATCCAAAAATACATAAAAATCCACATGATCTTGAGGTCAAACGGTCTCGAGACCGTTTGGGCCCTCGCGATCTCCAGACCGTGAGGCCCCTCGCGGTCTCCAGACCGTGAGGCTCCTCGCGGTCTCATGACCGTGAGGCTCCTCGCGGTCTCAAGACCGTTTGGGCCCTCGCGGTCTCCAGACCGTGAGGCCCCTCGCGATCTCCAGACCGTGAGGCTCCTCGCAGTCTCCAGACCGTGAGGCTCCTCGCGGTCTCACGACCGTGAGGCTCCTCACGGTCTCAAGATCGTTTGGATCCTCGCAGTATCACGACCGTGAGGCTCCTCGCGGTCTCACGACTGTGAGGCTCCTAAAAACCTATAAATATACCCCCACCTACGTGTCCCTCTCCTTGATTCCCGAAATCTCGAACTCTCCTGTTTCATTCCACTCTGACTTTCATCTCTACACTCCCGCGCGTCGCTGTTTCAAGTGCTTCACAGAAGACTCGGCTTCGTCGCCGTCGTTCTCGACTTCGTCGTCGTCGTTTCTAGCTCGTCGTCACTCCCGGCTCGTCACCAGCTCTGCAGCAGCTAACCCTTCACCGACCCACCGACCGCAGCGACAGGTTGACACATCACCGTTTAAAACTCGCGTTCGAGCTCCTTTCCGCCGTTGTCGCCATCATCGTTTCCGCAGCTCTTAGCCGACGAACGGCCGCGCAGTTCGTCTCCTGCGCGGTTCGTCTCCCTCGCGGTCTCAAGACCGTTTGGATCCTCACGGTCTCAAGACCGTTTGGATCCTCGCGGTCTCAAGACCGTTTGGATCCTCGCGGTCTCAAGACCGTTTGAGACCAAACGATCTCAAGACTGTTTGAGACCAAACGATCTCAGGACCGTTTGAACTAAATCAAACTAATAAAACTCAAATTCAAAATAATTTCAAAATTTAAGATTTCTAACTTTTGTTTCTTATCAATTATTTCAGAATGACTTCACCTGCTAAGCAAGGACCAACAGACGCTCCCTTCTGGACAAAAGAGAAGCTCACTACTGAACGAGCAAATCTCTAAAGCATAGTTTACGACTTCAAAAGGACTGGAAAAGTCCCAGCAAAAGTAAACCTGACTGCTGTCATGAAGGACATCAAGCGAATTAACCGCTGCCTTGATGAAGAACCTTCTGACGAGGAGGTCGAATAGACCTCATCCGACGAGGCCTCCGAATACCAGCCTTCCCCTGAGAAAGAATCACCTACTACAAAATCTAAGGGGAAGAGATTGGCTCAAGAACCAACAACTGAGCCAACATCTAAGAAGAGAGCCAGGAAACAGGTCCACCCTGCCTGTGCAAGGGAACAAATCCTAGCAGGGTGCATCCCACCATCCTCCACCACCGTCACCAACCCCGCCACAATAACTGTTCCTATTTTTCCTCCCATCACCACCACAACACCACCACCCGAGAACCTTCACCTCCAAATCATTCCCCCCATCAACCAACTCCTTAAACCAGCCAAGTATGTCTGCCCCAGCATACTGATGAAGATGGGGATCTACCACAGAATCCTCACTCTTCTTGACAATTCTAACCTTTCCCGGCTCTGCTTTGTATCTGAAATTTCCTACTCTGAGCCAACTACTGAATTCTTCACCTACTTCAACAAAGAAGTGGTGGACATCTTGCATAAAGAACGGGACGATGGTGACTGTAGAATAACATCCAGAATCTTCAACAATGAGGTGGTCATCACCGAAAATGTCCTGAACGAAATTTTCATCGACAATAAAGACCAGCTGAAGAATGCCAAAGCTGCTGGAACAGACCACCCCAGTTTCAACAAGCACAACTTCTGGAAGTCATTAACGGGGTTACCAACCTTTGATGCAAGGACAAGCAAGGCCTCCAACGTTCATTCTGGCCTAGTGCGCACGTTACACAAAATTATCGTCGGCTCACTTTTCCCTAGATCCGAAGGAGGAAATGTTCTCATATCCGACCTTTTTGTCCTCTGGTCAGTCCTCAACGGAATGCCTGTCAACATTGGACGGCACATGCTGATCAAGCTATCAGCCTTCTCCCTCGGGAAAGAAATCTGCACGGGTGGTCATATCACATCCATCATCAAATATCTCAAGATGGATAGACTTCTACCCAAATGCATCCCAATAAAAGGCGACATTCTTACCAATGAACAGACACTAAAGAACTCTTACATCTTAAAGGATAAGGATGGAAGGCTGAACTACGTGTTCTGCCCCACAAAATCTTCACGAATCCTGCTGCCACTTCCAGAGCTTGCTGACTATGATAAAGACAAGCTCCTGTTCACTGAAGACGAGATCGCCAAAATCATAGCTTCAGCCAAAGCCAGAGAAAAGAAAGCAAAGGCAGGGCAGGCAGAGCTTAGTATAACTGCCCCGGCAGCTAAAACAGCAAAGCTCCTAGTCAAACAACCTTCCAGAAGGCTTGTCAAAGCTCATGAGCTGTCAGGGACACCCACATCGAAACCTAACCCTGAAACTGAACCCCCCCTCCCTGAAGAAAATATTACATCCTCATCACTAGACTCTTTTATAATGAGTCTAAATGCTGAGCTCAATACCACCTCTCCACCCTCCACCACCCCAATATCCACCACCCCACCACCATCAACCACCCTTCAATCATCCTCCGCTCCACCTTCCTCTACCACCCCTCCACCACCTCCACCCTTCTTTACTTCGCGCACCCCATTCTCCACCACAATGCCCGAATTCTCCTCCTTCACATCCACCGACTTTCCATCAACATTCCCGAATCCATTTCCATCTTCGGGAATGCCACCATTTTTTCCATCCTCCACCACCCCGACATCGCTAGTGACTCCATCTACAGTCACCACGCAATTCGTGGGTCCATCAACAATGTCTTTTCCGCATGACACTATCATTCCACCCCGACCCCAGCCACCTCACCCTTCAATCACTGGGGTCCCTTTTACTAACGTCGGTGAGGAATTCGGACGTCAATTTGACACCATCCGGAATCTCCTCACCGACCCATATAACATTTTAAATTCTATTTTTTCATGCGTGCAGGGTCTAACTAAGCAGGTTGCCCAGATCGGCGAGCAGAACCGCGCCATGCCAGGCATCCTCCAAGGAATCCAACAACATCAAGCTTCAGTGGCCAAGCAAGTCGACCACATCGACGACCACTACAACAACTTTCCCAAGTTGATCCAGGGAGTACAATGCCAGCATGAAGTGTTGACAACGCAAGTCGATAGGATTTCCGCACAGACTTTACCTCTGCCAGAGACCCTACGCGACCTGCAGCAACAACAGCAAGCTTTCAGCACGTGCCTGGACGACATCACCACCACCCTCACGCAGCTACATAATCGCCAGGAGGAGTCATCAAATAATGAGCTCATTCAGCTAAGAGCTCAAGTAACAGATCTCACAGCAAGACTCCTCTCGGCCGAACAACATTATTTAGATCTTAAAGAAACCCACGAAGCACTGCTCGAAACACACGAGCACGTGCAAGTGGCTTATGATGAACTCCAATCCATCCATCGTCTGTGCAAAAAGAAAGCACAAAAGAAGACAACTAATGAAGATGAAGATGATGCTGATAATCATGACGATTCTGATTCTTCGGCGGACTCCACCAACAGTACATCCTCAGATGAAGACTCTGACAAACCAGATGATGCTGGGGAGGGTCCAAGCCAAGGAGCAGAACCCAGACAACAAAAAGATCACCATGACGGTGATAAGGATCCCAACTCCCCACACCATGATAATGTTAATATATCATATGGGGATCAATTTCTTGACTACTCTGCTATGGGATCCATCGGGGAAGCTGCTAAAGAAGCAGCCTTCGCCGAGTTCCACCAATGCATAATCGGAACCGGCGCCACCCCTCCTACAACAGTTGTCTTACCCCTCTCAGCGCCCACCACGACAGCAACCTCACCCCTCGACGAGTACGAGTCAGAACGAGTGCAATTAGATACTGATGAAGAGCTCGATTCTGCCTCGGACTCAGACAACGACACTATTGGCTCTGAGGAAGCCCCAAAAGTACATCCTTCCCCCCCTCTACAGGAGCTTCCCCCGCCACCACCCCTGCCGCACAAAATGCATGACCTTGATATGGCGGCCATTTCCACTTTAGATGCCCAGGATATCTTTATACTGAATACTATCGTGGACGATACAAAGGCAGGAGATGATATTATCTACCACAACACTAAAACGAAGCGCAAGCTGACACGTGAAGATTTTCGCAAAATCCTGCGACCTGGGTCGAAGATGCCAATGTCTATCTTCCGTGTCCTCCTCGCCAACTGTATCGAAATTTACAGAAGCCACAAGAGGAAGCAGCCTGTCTTCAATGCCTCACCCGCCCTATCCTTGGGCCTCCTATACAAGGATATCCAAGAAAAATCCATCGAACGTCTGCGTATCGGGCTAGCACGAAGAGCACGTTATCTTACTGTGCCATTCCAAAATTTAAACCATTGGCTAGCTATGATTGTCGATACAGAGGCTCGGGACGCCACGGTTTATAACTTCTGCAGCACCGAGCTACCCGCCGGCACGATAAACTTTGTGGGTGAAGCAGCCGGCGAAGCAAGATGCATACCCTTTCAGCTGCTTAAGCTAATTTGGGCTGCACGCCCATCTCTCCGCCAAGACTGGAGCCAGCCCTGGTTCAAAATTATAAACCCTCCAGTTCAAGCCGCAGAAGGATCCGGGGATTGCGCTTTCTGCACCATTCGTCACATCCAAGCGCTGAACCAAGAAATCCCTTTCTCTGCCCTGGTCACTAAAGATTTTCATTCCTTGAGAGGACGTTATGCGATGGAGCTCATCTGCGACAGATGGTTCTTCAAGGACCAAACGATGGAACCAGATGATGTCCCTCGCTACCTCTTCTCTGCTATCCAGCGACCACAGCGGCGACCCTTCCGCCAAGCTCTAAAAGAGTCAGAGAAATCAAAAGGACCGGCCTCCACTACCGAGCAAAGCAAAGACGCCAAAGACCCGTTGTCTGCCATCATACCATCTTTTCCAGACTTCGATCTCAGTGCTTGCAAAGGCCTATCCAGCTACGAACTACGTCTCATTATGTCAAAGCTTTCCGCCGAGAATGATGAGCTCGTTTTCATGTCTGGCGACATTCTTATAATGGCAGACACTCTGCGAGAATCTTTACAAATTAAAGGATCCCTCTCTGTTGGCCTTATGTCCGCCTATCAGCTTCTACTCGGACAAGATCACCCCACAGCATACATGGCGTCTCCATATCTGAAGGATGATCTTTTAAAGCTAAAGAACTTTGGCGCAGCTGAAACACTAATCTCATATCTACAACACACAATGCCGAAGTTCATCATGCTACCCTTCCTCTACCATGAACACTGGCTACTTCTGGCAGCAAACCTACCAGATGGAACAATTACAATTTATAACAGTTCCGATAGCCAGTACAACCCACGACAGAAAGTTTACGTCGTAACGCCAAAAACACCCACAGAGGTAGTGGCAAAAGAATGTGCTGAAAGATTAATTGATCTCCTTAGTCAGCACACAAAAGCTTACGCCAAAGAACACTTTCACCGCCCTTCCTTCTGCCACAAGTGTCCCCAGCAAATCCGACAATCCAACGACTGCAGCTTCCATGTCCTCTACTGGATGTATACCATCTTAGTTCTTCAGAAACCAGTAGAAGATATGACTGACGTAGACTATCACGCCCTGCGTGGACAGTTTGTAGCTAAGCTCCTCCAAGCACCAGGGGCAAGCTCAGGATTAACTGACGCCTAAATGCCCTTGTCCATGCACCTCTAAACCTATCCCTTTGACACTCTGTGGACAGAGTGCGTGATAAGTTAGGGGGGGAGTGCACTGGACAAGGGCGAGGTATCATCCTTCTCCAACTCTTCTAACTCATTTTTTCCCGCACATCATTTTCAAACTTTCTATTCGTACTTAGACTTTTTCCAGTATTTTTTTCAATAAAACAACTTCTAAGTATAACTTTCATCATGAAAAGTATCACCCTTACCTAAGTTAGAGATAAAGTAGTCCTCATATAAATAATAAGATTAGCTTACAGGCTTGAAATGGCGAATCCATAAAATTCATTCACTATTGGTTTCTATACTTTTGCTTCAATTCTATCTCAGACTCTTCACAGGTCAACTTCAGGGCCAAAGCGAACCGAAAACTCTCAAAGTCAAGAGGGAAATCAGGGAAATCCAAAATCAAGAAAATCTGGCGAGCAGACCACCAATAAAAAAAATAAGTGCATGTCAGGAACCCCAAGAACAGTTTTCTTCTTTCAATAAAAGAGGCTTGGCCGCCCAATCAAAAACCCTAACAAAACCCACTTCCTAAGCCTGTGAGATTCGAATAAAAGCCAGAGTGCTGAATAAAAACATGAGAGTTGTGCCATGCATAAGGACCTATATGAAGAGCCAACAAAGATCTCACCCGACCGGTACATACAGCTGCCCTCATGAAGGCAGATGTGTCGTGCCCGGTAATGAGATCCTAAGGTTTCCTAATATATGATAAGGCTGATAAAAGAGCTCACCCGGCCGGTACATTCAGCTGCCCTCATGAAGGCAGATGTGTCGTGCCCGGTAGTGAATCTCTAAAAAGCATAGACAAACCTTTCCCCACTTGAAGGGGGAGTTACACAATAAGCCTTTTAAGCCAGCCCTCATACCCACTCTAGCTACCAGTAGGTTTCTCCAAAGAAGTATAAAACTGATTAGAGTCGATGACATGCACACAATAAGAAAGGTGGTCCCAATGCGAGATTCACGATATAAAAGGAACCTGAGATCCATGCAAATTTTGATACTCGAAAGAGTTAGTGTAAGCAGAAGCCCTGATAAGACCTCGGTAGATCTCTGACCTAGAATTGAAGCAAGAGTATGGAAACCCTAATCAAATAAAATTGCCTCGCCATTACATGCCTTAGCTCTATCTAACTTGAGGACAAGCTAGACTCTAAGTTAGGGGGGGTGATAACCTCTCATTTTGTGACGTTATCTTATTAGTTATCTTTAGTTTTCCATACTCTTTCTTAGATAAACTAAATAGAATCATTAAACCTTCTTACTTTATTGCAGATACATCAATAAACTAACTTTTCCTCTTTTTCATTACAGAAAACACAAAAAAAATTACAAAGACTCCTCATGGTCCCAAGACCGCGAGAAGCCTCACGGTCCCAAGACCGCGAGAAGCCTCACAGTCCCAAGACCGCGACAAGCCTCACGGTCCCAAGACCGCGAGAAGCCTCACGGTCCCAAGACCGCGAGAAGCCTCACGGTCCCAAGACCGCGAGAAGCCTCACGGTCCCAAGATCGCGACAAGCCTCACGGTCCCAAGTCCGCGAGAAGCCTCACGGTCCCAAGACCGCGAGAAGCCTCACGGTCCCAAGACCGCGAGAAGCCTCACGGTCTCAAGACCGTTTGGGCTCAACTTGAGCCTATAAATAGGACCTCAAGGGCCACTTCAAAAGGATCGAATTTCAAGACGCCCAAAGGCTGCCTCTCCAGATCCAGAGCACTCTGGTCTTCCGTCCACTGCCCCAAGGCTGCCAGTTTTGAGATCCGTGCTCATCATCAAGCTTCCTTCTCTCTCATCTTTCTCTCTCTCCAACAAAGAAGGTGGGAAGAGAAAATCCTTCATCAAAGCAACCACGAAGTGCGAAGATCGTTGCTCTCTTCACCAAGGGTTCAACCTTCCCTCCTCTGTGGAGATGATGTTCTTTCTCTCTCTTCTCGCCTCCTTCTTTGTCATGAGCGAGTAGTTTCATTCACTAGGGTGCGGGGAGTAGCCCCGCTACCCATGTTTTCATTTCATGCGATGTAATTCAATAACTTGTAATAAAGATACTCTTCTTTTCAGTTTGGCTTCAATCGCTTAATGAATACTAGTTGCTTGATCATCAACTTGTGTTACATATTGTCTATTGGTATGAATTGTCTACGTTTGTACCATTAGATCTAAATATCGATTGAATGTTGGTTATGGATGTATGTAGTCGCCATATGTCTGTTTCGGTGTCTAGAAGTGTTTTCATGAGTGGAGTAAACTCACCCCCGTCGTTGCACTTTCATACTATGAAATGGAATCAGTTGACGTATGGAAGTGCAACCTTGGTAAGGTCGAGGAACACAATTCATGAAGGAGTAATGCAAAGCATGTGACCATTCATTATGGAATGGTTGGCATTGCAATACTCCACACTTCTCGTAGCTAGTCATCCGAAAGGAAGCTAGGACTACAAGATACTAACTGATTTGACTCTTTTTGTAGATTGTTTTATTATGTTGCATGACTTGATCCATGTGTAGTGGTGTGAAACCCGATAACATCCTAGTGGTTTTTATCAATTGTTTACAACCTTAATCTTTACTTTCTTGCTTTACTTTCTTCGCATTTAGCTTTAAAACCAACATCAAACTTTCGATCTAAATATCAACTGTTAAGTAGTTAAGTAAAACTAAAACGTTTTCCATCTTGACTTCGTCAAGACCGTTGTCCCGAGGATTCGACCCTTAACTATACTACGATAAGACTTCCGCGTGTCTTAGCACACGTGGGTGGAGTTCTTACCATAGTACTAGCAAGGCTAAACCTAAGGATTCATCACCTTAGGATTTTTAGTGGTGTTGCAAAACTCCATCAAGTACCTAGGGTAATGGTTTATCTAAAAAGTAATGTGATTATGAATGGCTAACCATCAATAATAATACATGATTCTCTCATAATATGGAAAGTGATGGAATTAGGGTTTTGAGGTGGTATGATGCTATTTAACCCTAATTGGGTACATATAAACCCTAACTCTAATTTGATGATAACAAGATAAGTGTGTTCACTATATTTGAATACTGTTATTCATGGATAATATTTTCTCTCATCCTACTTATGAAACACTAACTTGTAGGGAAATAAATGGTATAGCTAAGTAAATGTTGTGGCGAGCCCTATACAATACAGAGTGGTGATTACAAGTAGTGTTGAGGCTTTTTGTGATATTGAATATTGCAGGGGTATATGAATTCTAACGACCTACCAAATGTTTTGTGCATAATTGAGGGATTGACATCCCATAGTGATGTGTTGTTAATGATGACTTTGAAAATGGAAGTATTACAAGTGTTATGTGATTATGAGACAAGTTCT
Source organism: Alisma plantago-aquatica (assembly GCA_963693085.1). Classification (NCBI taxonomy): domain Eukaryota; kingdom Viridiplantae; phylum Streptophyta; class Magnoliopsida; order Alismatales; family Alismataceae; genus Alisma; species Alisma plantago-aquatica. The sequence continues at coordinate 1,147,006,767 of OY856410.1, forward strand.
CACTTATCTGAAGTTGCATCTTACCTTATTTTTTTTGTAAGAATTTATTTAGGGTTAGTATGTTGTAACTTGATTGATGCATTAAAAGATACTCAATTGGCATATCTAATCAAGTGAAACCCTAATAGTGTAGTTGCCCTATACCATAGATCCATCTACAATTTTAGTATCCAGCTAGATGGTGAAACGAGTAACTCCTACAGGAAAACTCATAGCTCATATTGTTGAATATGCAGGGTGCAAGTGATAAATATATCCTTGTATCCTTAAATTGTTGAAACAATGGTATGTTATTCATTATTGAATGGCCATGCATGATCCAGTTCCCTAGTGTTGTGCCATGTACCAAGGTAGACTAGTTGTTTACTGGACCATAGCTTGACTATGAGTTGTTGTCTCTACTAGACTGTAGCTATGACTACAAGTTGTTCTATTTTAATAGTATGACTATATGTCACTGCATTGTAGACTTGAACTGACCAAGTAGTGCTGGTGATGATTGTGGAGTCTCACTCTTCCATTGATCTTATATGGTACTAATTTTGAATTAGCAGTGGTCGGTTGGATTTAAGTGGTATGCCACATATCCTCAGAGAATAAAATTGGTTAAACAACCATGTAGTATATTTTCTTAGGGTCAAATACAAATCACATTGGATGACCCCATGCCTTAGCTTTATACTAATTTCTTGAATTATAATGTGATAAGAGAAATCAACTGTTATACATGTTCTTCATATTCCTTCTAAAAGTATAAAATGTTCTACTATATAGTTATATTTGCTTAAGTTGCTCAAATAGTAATACATGTTCCATTTATTGTTCTTTTAAATCACAAAGCTTATAATAGATGTTGGCAAAGAGTTATAACTCTTACTAGGACATTTGGTCTCACTCCATTGGTTCCCTAACTTTTTAGGTGGTCGTGGATGAGGAGGTCAAGGTCATGGTGCAGGTGCTGAGCAACAAGGGGAATAGTAACTACTAGAGGTGTGACATGCTATTAGTTAGAGTTTTGTAGAAGTCCTCTGTGTTGTCCCTATACTCTTAGGTCCTTCATGAGATTTTGTGTTTAGTATACCGAGACATAGATTTTGGCATTATGCCATGTTTGATTAGAAATGGTAGGTACATATGAACATGTTGTATTATGTATAACAATGATAGCTTGATAGCCTTGAATCTGGCATGTATAATCTTTTGGCATATAATGAGTATAGGTGGCCTGTGTTGAAGGCTTGATGTGCTAAACTTCCACTTAAAACATTGAATTGCAAAATGGTTTTAATTTACCTTGTTTTGTGGTAATTTTATGATTTGTAATAATTCTATGTTTTTATGTGAGTAATCTCATTTTTTGTGGAAATGTTTGTCACACAAATTGACATGGAAACTAGTGGGTATAATGAATGCCCACGAACTTAGTATGGGGCACTATGCCATACAATTGTCATGCGAGGAGGACTAATTCAAATTTCTCATAGGAGGGCTCTGGGTCATCTTCGACAGCTTCCTTATGGTGTGGTAGTAGGATCTGTACTTCAAACCTATTGAGGAAATGCCTAAATGAATGGTGACATGGGCCAGAGTCCTGGACTTACAACTACACCTCTACCACAAGATGGTCTTTAAAAGAATTGGACAGGTTCTGGGAAGATTGTTGAGGTTGGACGAGCATACTTCTGGATGAACTAGAAGCAAATTTGTCCAGCTTGTACTGGATCTTGTGGTGGAGAAACTAGTCAGGACGATGGTCATCATTGACAGATATGAATATAAGGTTGAATATGAGGATCCACCTAAGATCTGTGTCAGCTGTGGGAAAATGGGGCACACCAAGATGACTTGTGGGAAAATATCAAAACCTACCAAAACTACTATAACATTAGAGGAAGGGGTAGGGGTGAAGTGGGATGAAGAGAAGGATCAGTGGCATATCTACTACGGGAAGAACCTGCATACCAGGAAGCCTAACTACAAAGGGAAGTATGTGGGAGGGGAGACGAAAGAGAAGGTGACTAAAAATAGATATGAGCCTCTAGAGGAAGAGGAGGTTGAAGAACATAAGGAAGGGGGGAGGAGGTAGAATAAGTGCTTGTGGAGGCATATGTTCGAGCTACACAAGGGGGAGGATAAGAGGAAGGAAGAGGAAGGTCTCAGCATAGGATATGTCGTAGGAATAAGTTCTAAGAGAAAGCATTGAGAAGGTCAATGAGGCAGATAACATGGGTGGTGATGTTGTAGGGAAGACAACCAAGGGGCACACATCAGTCAATCTAGGAGTTGTCGAAGTCATCACTAACCAAATAGGGGAAAAAAGAAGGCGGTTGTAGTGGAAGAAATCAGTGAGGTGGCCCCTCCGGTGCTTGATCAAAGGATGGGGGACAAGCAAACATGACATGTAACCTCGGTAGAGAGACAAGGAGCATATGTGAGGATGAAGGTAATAGGATACAACACTAGGTATCATGCTAAGATGGATGTGCACATGGCTGGGGGCACAACTTCGGAAGGCAGAACCCAATGAACTGGTTCTCTTCTTTCTCCTAGTGTGTGTTAATTCTTAATACAATTCCCTAGAATGTGAGGGGCATCTAGAATGATGACACCCTCAATACCCTAAAAGTTATGATACAAAGACACAAAACAAAAGTGGTTGTGATCCTTAAACCTTGCATCTCAGTGAATAAGGTAGACACCACCATTCTTAAGTTGTGATTTAACAGATCACATAGAGTTCAAGCCTGAGGTTTCTCTGGGGGGATTTGGCTTCACTGGAATGAGTAAGAGTGCACTGTTGGGGCGTTGGAAAGCCACCGACAATACATCTACTATAAGGTTAATGACTACTTCTACACAACGGTTTATTCTAGCCCAAACCCCTTACTTCGGCCACTATTATGGAAACATATTGAACGGATCGAACATGGCATGAATGGGGCATGGGCGGTGTTTGGGGACTTCAATGCCATAACTGACCAAGCTGAAAAGAAGGGGAGTAAAAGATTCAACTACAATGAAGACGCCAAATTTCAAGAAACTCTCATGAATGCAGGTATGAATGACATAGGCTTATCGGGCCCCCCTTCACCTATAAAGCTGGCATTTTAAGGGAGAAACTTGACAGGTGCATAGTGAATGAAACTTGGATCCAAAGTTTTAGCAATTATGGCGTCTGACACCTTCCAAGGGTCATCTCAAACCACAATCCTATCCTTATATCGATGACTCAAAAGCAGGGCAAGGCAAGAAGATTTAGAACCAAAGTTTTTTGGGCTAAGGAGACGGAGTTCCAACAGGTGGTGTCTGTGAACTGGGATAAAAATTTGAACTTCTAGGAGGCCCTGACGAAGGCCAAGAAGGGGCTGATTAAATGGGATTAGAAACACTCCAATATGAAAATAAGTAGAAAAAAGATTACATTCTAACTGGGATTGGGCAGCATCAAGTGGCGTTAGAGGCTGACTATAGCCCAGATATGGACAGAGTGTGTTCCTATCTAGAGGAAGAATATGAGGAGATGCTTGACAATAAAGAGGAGAATATGAAACAACATAGTCACATAACCTAGATGGAAAATGGGGACCGCAACACTAAATACAATCATGCTTTCATTAAGAGCCGAAAACAAAGAAACATCATTAAATATTTAATGAAGGAGGATGACACTTGGGTCAGTGATAATTCCAACCTAGAATGAATGGTGGGGGACTTCTTCCATGCCCACTTCACAGCCACTGTGACTCCTGCTCAGTCTAACATAAGGAGAATGATGGGAATCTATAAGGAGTTAAACAAGGACAAGCTGCTCACATAGCTAGAATTCTTGATGAGAGAGAAATCCATAACACTCTTAGAAGGATGGATAAATATAAAGCTAGTGGTCTAGATGGGGTGGATGCTGACTTCATCCTAACAAACTGGAAGCACTCAAAAGAGTCTGTTGTTAGCACGATTCACAGTGCCAATTATGGGGTTGCCTCTTTCAGTGGGAATGTGTGAATCAGTGATTTATCTCATTCCTAAGGTTAGAAATCTATCCTTCTACAATCAACTAAGGCCCATTCTATGAATAACAACATCCTCAAGCTATGCTCCAAACTAGTTGGGGAGTGGTTGAAGAGTTATGTGCTGATTAGATCTTGAAAGAACATACAAATTTATATGAGATGAAGGATAACAGAGAACATCATCACTATTCAAGAGTTGATCCACAACATGTGTCAGGCCAATCAGGGATCTTTAATTGAAACCAAGGTTGACTTATCTAAAGCCTATGACAAAATGGATTCATGATTTATTCAGGACACCATGTTGCATGTAGAGTGGCCAGAGAATATTATCAGACATGCTATGAATTCCAGGATGGGAGGTAAGACTAATATGTTGCGGAAAGGGAAGCAACTTCCCCACTTCAAGGCATCCATGGGTCTCCACCGGGGGGATTCATTATCTCCTTATCTGTTCATGTTGTTTTTTGAGCGACTGGGTCAACTCATCCATTGCAAGGTGGAGAGGGGGGAGTGGAAGCCCCTGAAGCTTGCTACCGGGGGCCTACCTTCTCGTAATGGCCTTCACAGATGACATCATTATGTTTGTTAGGGTGGACACCACACATATTGATACAATTGTGAAGTGTTTTAAAGAATTTGAGAAAGCCTCAAGCCAAGCCATTTCTATTGAAAAGACGATGAATTTTTTCACCAAAAGTACTCCTACAAGGGCCAGGAGACAGATTTGTAGGAGATTGAGTTTCTTCTCTACATATGATGATAGGAACTGATTGTCTGGGAAATACTTCAAGAAGTTATGCAAGGGCATCCTGTATTACTGAATAGAGCACCCATCCTGCATAGATTAGGAATACAGGCATTCCAACCTATTTTAGTGGAGGGACGCGCTATTGATCAAGAATTTCGGTCTTTGGGAAGTATCTTTTTTCCACCAAGAACGTTTTATGAAACTCTTTGACCCCCTAATTTTGAGTATCCTACTTCCACACGATTCACAGGGTTCAAAAAGCAATCCATATTTCATGATCAAAGGTGTAGTACTGCTTGTAGTAGCAGTCCATCTATCTCGTATTAACAATCGAAGAATGGTCGAAAGAAAAAATCTCTATTTGATGGGGCTTCTAATCATCCCTACCTACATTATGTAGTCGAGCAACCTCCCTACACCTATTAGTAACAAGATTGAAAAAATCACACATAGCTTTCTGTGGGGCGGAGGGAGGAAACCAAGGCTGCTTTAATTGGTTGCCTGGGATTGAGTCACAAATCCAAAGGAGGAAGGGGGGCTAGGGTTGTGTGCAGGTAGGATTAGAACATGGCCTTCCTAATGAGGAGTGCTTGGGATCTGATGCCAAACCTAGACACACCTTGATGTGAATGGTTGAATACTAAATATAAGAAGTACAGTGGTAGACCGGGGTAAAGATCGACCCCCTTCTGGAGATCCATCTACAATATGAGGAGCATGATAATAGACCATAGCAGGAAAGTTATTATGAATGGTGAGGACACAAGTGTGTAGAGTGACCACTAGGACCCCATTTTCCCTAAGATAATACTACTTACCGCAAGATCAATGGAGGATGACCTTGTAGACCTCAAAGTGGGTGATATGGTTGACTTGCATGGAGAATGGGATGTGGGGGCCTTGAGGAGTTATTTCCCGACAATTGTGGTTCGGGCCATATGTCGGCTACCTACACCAATCTGAGGTGGGGGGAAGGATATTTGGGTGTGGAACATGTCTTAGGATGGAAGATTTACTGTTAAATCTACATACCAACTCCCGTGAAAAGGAAAAATCAGAGCCAGAATGAGTCCTTGGCGTAAAATATGGTCTTTACTTGTGTCATCTAAAATGCAAATTGTCACACCCCGATCTCACACTAACCACTAATCACGAGATTAGGGCGCGACAGAGGGATTATCACATAAACAAATCGCTGAAAACTTTTTCTTTTTTAAAACTTCGTAATGATATCCGGATTATTGCTGTAAACTAAAACACAATAAACTATTGTGGAAGCATTTCAATTAACCTGGCTAGAGAACATAAACAAAGTTTACAACATGTAACATTGTTTAACAGAAAGTAAACATAACAGTTAATTTACATCTTTATACACATTCCACAAACATACTCTCTCTCACCCACACCATGTCCCAAGGACCGAGGGGAAAGGACTAAGAGACCTCTAACTAGACTAACTACAAACCTTCTATAGACTAGGCGTTAGGATGAAACGATCCTTCCGATTCTTGATACTGATGCTGACCTGAAAATGTTTTGAGTAGAGGTATGAGCCTACTCGCTTAGTGAATAGCCTTTCATTTAGCTATCACTAAACAACTCATCAGTTTTATAGAATTGAAATAAAAATAAATACAGTACAAGCAGGGCAGTCCTAATGACATAGCAGATAACAATTTCATTTCTATGCAACATCAGATAATTTAAACAAATAAACAATTATAGAGAATTGATACAGCAGTGCAAATCTCTTAACATATTAAATTTACTGTGTTCCTATATGATTACATATTTATTTTATTATGCCCTAATCATATCCAGTGTACCCTGCATACAAAGATCCGTAGCGAACTACGATCCCACCGTACAAGACTTAGCGACACACCCGGGAAATGCTAAGTCTGACGCCAGCCCTGCTCTGCCACAGGACCACAGGCTCTCCGGCCTACAGGATCTCTGGCCTCAATGCACTACTCCGAGTTCTCTATACTCCTCCTCTAACCTGAGTACACAGGCGGAGAGTCTCACTGGGTTACCACCGTGACTCCGCACGGATTAATGTTGAATAACCCCTATTTTCTCCAGTGCCACCGTGACTCCGCACGCGTTGTTGTTGGACACTGCCTCTCTGTCCTCGTATCTCCATGACTCCACACGGATAATGTTGCAACACGAGTTTCACCCCTAAGAAGAAGATCTGTCAAAGGGGTTTTACGGTGTTAGGGCACCTAAGTCTATTAACTTATTAACATATAACCATATAAATAGGAAAATCACATTTACTGATTTCATATCAGATCACAATACACTGTCATTCTAAACTGACAGAGCAATATATTTTAAATCATTGTAATTTCTGAGAAATTCTCATACCATGCATTCAGACAAATTAGAAATGCATAAATAACCCAACTTATTTCAATTTGGCACATACATAGCGAATTTACGCAATTGAACATCTTATTGCACAAATTAAAGAAATTTACTTCACATATGAGAATCATACTCAACAATTATCAATTCTCTAAATTTCTCGAAAAATGTGCACATTAACCCAAATCCTGGTTTGTGCATCACTTAACTCAATTAAGAGTTAATTACATATCACAACACAATTTAATAACAATACTTGAGAATTTCTAGTAATATTTCAGAGAAATGTGCCATTTCATGTAAATATCAATTTACACATATTAACGTCAAAAGATATATGCAATTAAGGTTTTCATGCATATTTTATTTATTCATATCAACTTTGAAATCGTACATCTGATAATTTATCAGAAATCTTCATTGTCTGGGTTCATACCCAAATCATACCATTTTCAGACATGAATTTCTAATTTCAACATTCAAACAAGCAATTTAGGTTCCAATGAACCATATAAATCTACCGATTCAATCCACACTGATCAATTGCTAAATTTAATCATATAACAGTGTCTATAAGCAATTTATGAAATAAAAAGGCGGGCGACGCCAAACGCCACCCTACGCCTGATAACGCCTGTTATCAGCGTAATTCGCGCACAAAACAGAAAATATTCAAACGCCTGAGTTTATTAATGATAAATAAATGAAATTCTACTCACAACGATTTGGACTGTCCGGATTCGTCCGGAGATGCGTTCAGGGTCTAATTCCGGGCGATTTCGGGTCGTCTTCTACCTTGCGACCACTTGGATTCGAGCCTGCTGCACACAGCGGCTGCTCCCTCACGCACAAGTTGAAAGGGGAGCTGGACCAGCTACTAGCGGTAGCTATTGACCGTCAATTCGATCTCTAGGCTCTTGTCCGTGCCCACAGGATTTGAATCGTGCTACTCCTCACGCCCTAGGTGGCACAAAGCCATGGCAGCAGCTACTGCTGCTCAAACTGACTGGGGCGCTGCCCTTTGCTGCTTGGCATCATGGCTAGGGCTAGGATGAAGGGGAGGATGGAGGCGTAGTCATGGAGGTGTGAGGGTGCTGCGGAGCCGCCCCTCATCTTCCCTTGGCAGTTGGCTACGTGCAGCATGTTGGGGCGCAGCGCAGCAGATCAGTTGCTGGTCGGCCTTGTTGCTGGGGCGCCGCCCTAGCAGATCAGTTGCAGGTGTGGCACGCAGAGGTGAGAGGAAGGGGAGGAGGAAGAAGAGAGGAAGGAAGGGGGAGGGTAAAGGGCGCCATGGATCGGGCTAGAGCTCCAGAAATCGCCCATGACTCCTTCTTGCGGCTACTAGAAATTGGGAGCAGGTCGGCGCTTGCTCAAGTGGCCGACTCCTATTTTATCGAATCAGAGAAGAAGGAGATAAGGCAAAGGGGCCAATTAGAAATGGGTAATTTACAAAATTGACCCAAAGAACTTATAAATACCATAACTATGACCTCGGGAGTCCGATTGAAAAGATTTCTTTTGCAAATTCTCAAGCACAAAAACCACTACAACCTCGAAGCAAGAAATCACAATTATCATCTTGCCACCACTGGTCAAGGCACCAATTACATCTGGAGTACTTATTCAAGTTAATTAACTTAATGATCATCATTGCTATAATCATTAATTACCTCAGATGATTCAATCTCAACTATTGATTCATCATGTAGCTTATATTGATTAACCGTGTTATTTAATAAGATACCCATCATTAATCAAAGTGTTTACTGATTAAATTAGAAGTGGGTCATAACACAAATGCTCTTGTGGACTATTGCCCAAGATGATCTGCCGACGAACATGAAGAGATAACGTAGGAAGCTAACTCATGACCCTAGTTGCAACCACTATGGAGAAGAGGAGGAAACTTTCTTGCACATCCTAAGGGATTTCAAATTTGTTGTGGAGGTCTGGAAAAAGCTGGGGCTCACAACTAACAACTTCTTTCATAATGAAAACCTTGCCTCATAGGTTAGTCGGAATCTCAAGGATAAAGAGGAGCAATAATTAAGATTTGTTGTTGGGTTTTGGAAGATCTGGCACTTTCAAAACAAGGAAATTTTTGAGAATACTGAGATCCTTATGGAACAATGGGTTAATCTCATTGAGAAGGTTTTGGGTAGTCTGAGAAGAATGAGAATGAGAAAGCAGGATGAGATGACCTGTGTGAATTTGTGTAAAGGGGAACATGTTGGGGATGGGGATGGGACTGTTGTGCACATTAACATGGATGTTGTTGTTCATTGACAAAAAGATGCTATTGTAGCTGTCGCTAGAACATGGGATGGAAGTTGGATTATCGGTCATGGTAGGAAGCTCGTAGTAACATCTATTTTAGAAGTCAAGCTGATTGTCATTCTCTTAGGGATCGACATGGCTAAGAAGAAAGGTGGCTCAAGGTGAAGATTAGATTGGATAGTGCCACATCGGTTCAAATGTCGTATGGGAAGGATGATGAGAAGTTCCCTACTTAGGCATCGTGGGGAGCTCACATTAAGAGGCATCTTGAGGGGACCAAGAAGATTACCATCTCTCACATCAGTAGGCAGGTTATTGGTGTTGCGGACAACCTTGACAAGGTGCACCTTAAACAAAAAATCTCCTTTGTGGAGTATACCCATCCTCTGGGCAGCTGGAGATTAACTTTACCTAGTTGTAAGGGCAGTAGAATGCCCAATTTCCCTTAAGAAACTTTAATTCTACATGTAATTTGGTTGAAACCTACACGAGGAAAGTGGGATAAATAAAATAGTCTCCCAGATTCTTAAAAAAAGATAATTTCTAGAATAATAAAATGATAAAAAAAAGAATTTGCAAACTTGGCTCATGGATCAGGGTAGGGATCAGACTTTGTGGATCCTTCTATTGACCCGTGCCCATAGCTTGGATTAAAGTGGCTCTGACAGGGGCGAAAGGGAAAATTTTTTCATTCCAATAAAATCAAAGGTGTGACAATGGGATGGTATAACAGTCATATCAAGATCTCAATTCTTGAACACTGCTCACACCATGGCGTAAATGTGAGGTAAACTTGAGAATAGAGGAGGACGTAAACCAAGTTGAAGGGTGTGAAATGAGTTGAGCCTACTATTGATGGCTTCACAGAGGTAGAATGTGAGGTCAAAGAGAGATTTCATAACTAAAATGTCAAACCCAAATAGAAAATATGATATCAAGTTCCAAGTTACAAGAATAGTTTCTAGGGACTTTGTGAATTCATCCTATGCTCTTGGCTTCATCCTTTGGATCCTGAAATTTCCTGCCATCGAGGTCCACATGAGAAAAGAAAGGGATCTCATCATTGGGACATTCAGAGCCATAGATACATCAACCAAAGATTGGGGAATCTCCATAGTGGGTCACTAATTGTGGAGGAGTAAGGAATAGGCATAAGAAGCTTACAATGATGAGCAATGCTCACAAGTTCAGGTGAAGGAGAAAGCTTGAAGGCGGAAAAGTAAGGGCTAGGAGACGATCAATTGGAAGGGTCAATGTGACTAAAAACGGGTGGCGACAGTAGTGGAGTCATTAAATAGCAACCCCATGGTATAAGGTTCAACTGGAGCTTCTCCTCCTTAGAGCCTAGTCTGCCTCCCTTTGGGATGAGGGAGAGCGGGTCAGTTAGGGGTTGTTGAGTACAGGAGAGAAATGCAGATTTGATGTAAATAATTTGACCCAGTAGGGTTTAGATATGAGGGAGAAAGAGGGGTTCAAATCTCAACACTATAGTGTGTGAGATACCCCGCGATAGGCAGGTTGGGAAGATGACCTTGGCCTCGCATTCTTGGATCTGGATCTGAGTCCGAATCTAGGTGGCATGGTCGAATTAGGCTAGAAGCTTAGGTATTTAGGGTTATTTCATAAGTATTTCTTTATAAAACCATAAATATCGATTTGATTCTCCACAAATTCTATAATTTTAAACCAAGGACTATTAAAGTCTCATAAATCTATATAAAAATTTCAAGATAAAACTATAACGTTTGCTCCATCTATACACTCTAATGAGTAACACTATAAATTGAGACAAATTTGAATGTCGCAACATATATATCATTTGATTTGGGCTTCAAAATTGCAAACTAAGTTTGAAAATAGTCTAAGGACCATGGGAGTAATGAAGTGGGATCAGTTGATAAAATTTTGAATAGTAGAGTGGCATAATTGTGATTTAGATCATAAATTTGGAAAAATGAATTGCATCACATCCTTCCCTCCTTAAAAAGAATTTTGTCCTCAAAATTCAAATAATCCATCAATCATGATTGTGACTGCATATCACATATCATAACCAACTTGGTATCGACATATTACATAATTGAGTAATCAAGCATCAAGGTTAAAACATAGTCACATATTGTTCAAAATCATCACATGAGTCACAAATCAGAAGAGATCATCCTACAGATCACAAATTTGGAGAGATCAATGTTTAAGTCAAATGAATAGATCTCTTGACTCAATAGTACAACATGACTTTAAGTTTCAGTATTTTAGGGTACTAGATTTTACATTGACCTAGGTGGGGTTATACATCCATGATTGAAATTTCATATTTCAACAATTCAAGGCAAATGTCGTAATTTCAATATCATGATTTCTTGCTCAAAATCAATGGAAGGTCCCACCCTAATCCTCATGAGATATAAACCCTAAGTCATGAATAGAGGGATTATTCATAGTCATCAGCTCAAAATTTTAAAATTTAGGATTGTGAAAGTCATTAATCATATATTGAGGGCGATCTCAACATCTAAATAGTGTGACCATAAGATTTGTATCATTATGGAGATTTATAATCATGAGTCAAAATTTTATTAGTCAATATCAAGAGTATGATTTTTGGTCCTCAAAAGTCATAAGTTCAAAATTTCGAAGCTAGGTTTTAAAAATTCCTACTTTAGACCTTAGGGGTGATCATTCATCGATATACAACAATTGAGAAAAATTTTAAGAAGTCAATGTTAAGTTCACTATCATGGTGTTCAAGATTGATGAATGATCTAGACCTAGGTATTTCTAGAAATTCAACCACATGCTATAGTCAAAATTGTCATATTTCAAGATCATAATTAAATCAAGATTCAAGATTGAGTATCGATATCGTCATGGATTTAATCTATTAGAGTCTTAGGTCAAGCAATCAAAATCTGGTGAAAGGGGTTACCTTTCCAAACTCTAATTAATCAACAAGATGAAGATTTATCGGTAGTCATAATAAGGATGTGACCTATGTTAGGGGAGTGATGGACCAACTACTACCCTAATATAGCACATTAATCTAAATTAGTCACAATCAATAGAGCATTTACAAATAGTTGGAGTATCTATGATCAAATCATATTCCTCAAGGTTACAAGATCAAAGATCAAGATTTAAGTAAGGAAACTATGTCTCAAGATTCTACAAATTCAGGTTCACAATTGTGTTCTCTTTCTTTCATGATCAAGGTAGTGATGTAATTTGGAAATTGATAAGTTGGATGGGGAATTCAAAATATCTATGCATATTAGTGCAAGATTTAGATCCATATTCATCTTATCAAAATTGAGATTATAAGAAGGCATTAATAGTCAATAGGGAAGGTACCTTTTGTATCAAAGTCTTGCATCATGATTTCAAGAGTCCTAAGGCTTAGTCATCTGATGGCATGATAGTGATATGTATCAGATAGGGAAAGTTTGCTTAACTATGTTTGAGGTTTAATCAACAATAGGGCAACATGGACTCAATTGAATATAGACCTCATAAAGTATGAGGTATAAGGCATAAATAATCCTTATTTCACCATATCAAGATTATTATCATTTATCTCAAACATAGAAAGCATGCAGTCTAGTTTTGGTGAAATTGAGTTTTCAGGATATGAGGGGTCATACATGGGTATCTTATATCAAGATTAGATTCATTTATGAAAATTGAGTTTTCAAATTGAGGTTAGATCATGGCATCATTATTTTAAACAACTTTCATAATGTCATGTGGAATTTTAGTTTCCCCATGTATAAGTTACCCGTAATCGAGATATCATGTGGTAAATAGTCATGAGACAAGTACCATATTTGAATATGAGAAGACTAAGTAATCATCATCTACTTGGGTGGATTTGGGTAGTCCTTAAAGAAGATATGAGATGCTAGAAGACTCACTAGGGTTTTAGGGTATTCCTTCAGTCCATTTTGGATCCACTAAGGCCAGGTGGAGCAGGGGGAGCCTCAGCCACCATGAAGATAGATAGGAGGAATTACTATTAGAACCCGCTTTATGCTCTTTCTAGACAACTCGGTTTCACCAAAGTGAACTTTTGTGATTCCTTGGTTTAGACCTTGGAAATATTATTTCATAAATGTATAAGAAGTGTGGGGGGGGGGCTCTGATACCAACCGTCATAGAACTATTCTTACCCTAATCCCAATCCCACTACCTGGGTAGGTAGTGTTAAGGGGATTAAAGCGCCCGTCTCTGAGTGGCCCAAAGATCACACAAACATGATATGCAAAAAGAAATAACATTCTATTTATTTGAAAAAGAAACAAGTCTATTACATCTGAGCTTGTAGGGAGATGGAAAAGAAAAGATACAATATAAGAAGATATGACTAGATACTACATCCCATTACATATAATCCCATGTGATGAGCATTCTGTATTCTAGCATATATTGGCAAGAGTTTTGTAAATCATCTTTATCAAGTCTTCAAGTCTTCATGCCTAAAATAAGGTCATTCAAGATACAATCAATGTAAATGCATTTGTACGCTATGAAAAGAACAATATTTAAAAAATGAAAACATTTATAGAAAAATATTGTACTTGATACTTGGAAGGACTTATAAGCAAAATATTCAATCTGATAAACAAACTCTAGTTTATTTTGACAATTTAATTTTGTATCACGAATTTCCTCATTTATGTTGAATCAAGATGAATGCATATATGTATGGTTCCATTGCCCCAATGAGATGGGGGAGGTTGCCATGTTATACAAATTCCACCCTCTAATATGAGGAGGTCATTTGTACCAAATATCAATAACATTATTATAGGCAATCATAACGTTAATTATCATTTATGTTCAAGGTTTTTCAAAAGTATATATATACAAAGCAAAAGACTACTCAGTAGGGAACGTTGTAGCTCAAACAAGTACATAGCCAAGATTTTCAACAAGAGTACATACACATATCATTCAATACCACTAGTCTATTCTAGGAGGATTAAATATAAAAGTGTACCTATTTTGGTGTCTAGAGTATTCTCAATATCCAAATCAACAAGTCTAAAGAGTATTTAGATCCTCGTACAACATGAGAACAAGCATGTATCAATATATATGATTCCTTGCTTTAATGATTTATTAGGGCATTCACTCATGTGCTATTATTATTGTGCTCATAGAATTTGTTGACCTTTAGTAATTAAAGGTACTATCTAGAGTCAAATTATTGAGATCAAGGTCTAATATGATGTTCACAATATGAGGGATAAAAGATATTAGAACATGTATGGAGACGATGACACACATGGTAGACAAAATGCCTACCCCTCAACTATGGCATCCGTCCTCGATGCAAAATACCCAGGAGTTGGAAAGAACTTTGAGAGGTCGAGATGTGTGGGTGATGTGGAGTATGCTAGTACGACTAATCCAACAGATGTTGATCTTTGGATGATAGAGTTGGAAAAGGCTTTTAAGATCCTTAATATCCCTAAGGCTAATAGGGTGAAGCACATAGTGTATCTCCTGAAGGGGAGTGCTGGCTATTTATGTGCTATCAAATAGGAAAAATGTCCAGGTGTTGATATCATTTGGGAAGGAAACAAATGAGAGTTTGTCCGTAGGTACTTTCCGTGTACCTATTTGGATGAGAAGATTAGTCAGTTTGAGCGGATCTAGCAAGGATCCATGTCGAGCAACAAGAATGAAGCAAAATTTATGGAGTTGTTGAGGTTTTGTCCTCACACGATGTCGAAATGTGATGAAAGGATCATGTGTTTCAAGAAGGGTCTGAACGGTGAGATGACAATGGTGCTGGAAGGGCTTGAGAATCGTGAGAAGTTTGCAACATTTGTGGAGTCTATCAGGAAGATTGAATGGTCTGTGGTCAAGAAGCAAGAGTGGAGTGTCAAGAAGAGGCCGACACAGTCTCAAGGGATGTCATTAGGAGGCTTTAAGAAGCCTAGGTTTTCTCCACCTCTAGTACAATAGATGTCTAGTGCACCAACACAGTGGTCGCCCAGTAAGGGCAAAGGATGTAGTTTTCCATCGACGGGAGCTCAGAGTGTGGCATCAACCTTGGAGAGAGGGCCATCTTGGCCATTGTATGAGAGAAAGACCTACTACAAGTACGGACAGGTTGGGCATACAAAGTTGTTCTTACCTATGAAGGATGAAGAGGTCACGCAACAACCGAGGCAGATCTAAGAGGGCTCACTGAGATAACAGTTCTGTAGCAGTGGAAGGGGAAGTGGTCAAGCATCTCAAGCTGGTTCTTCAGGATAGGCCAGTAGAGAAAGAGGGTGGCAACATTCGATGGCTAGATTCTATGCTATGAGTCATCCTGAAGGAGTGGTCAACATGTGAGTAGTGAGAGGTCAGATGGAGTTATTTCATTCTGATTTGTCTTCTTCTTACTTTATATCTATTTTGGTTGACTTGGGTGTGACTCACTCTTTTGTCACTCGATAAGTGATTGATGCTTGTTCTTTGCATATTGTTAGTTGTAGATGGGATAATCTTCGTTTAGAAACACCATTAGTTGGTCCTGTGGAGTTGTGGGAGGTGTGTGCTTCTTGTGTCCTTTCTTTCTTAGGGCATAACATTCAAGTGAACCTCTTACCACTTGACATGAATGGATTCGATGTGATCCTTGGAATGGATACTTTGAAGAAGTATCAGGTGGTCTTGGATTGTAGTTCCAAGGCTGATGCCACACTCTGAGCTCCCACCGATGTTAAACTACATCCTCTACCCTTACTGGGCAACCACTGTGTTAGTGCATTAGACCTCTACTGTACTAGAGGTGGAGAAAACCTAGGCTTGTTAAAGCCTCTTGATGACTTCCCTTGAGACTATGCCAACCTATTGTTGACACTCCTCTCCTACTTCTTGACCATAGACCATTCAATCCTCCTGATAGACTCAACAAATGTTGCAAACTTCTCACAATTCTCAAGCCCTACCACCGCTACTATCAGCTCACCATTCAGACCCTTCTTGAAACATTTGATCCTATCATCATCTTTCGATACCATGTGAGGAAAAAACCTCAACAACTCCATAAACTTTGCTTCGTACTCGTTGCTTGACATGGATCCCTACCAGATCCGCTCAAACCGACTGATCTTCTCATCCAAATAGGTATCTAGAAAGTACCTATTGACAAACTCTCGTCTGTTCCCCTCCCAACTGATAACAACACATGGACATTTTTCCTATTTGATGGCCCCCAATGGCCAACACTCCGCTTCAAGAGATACACTGTGTGATTCACCCTATCGGCCTCACAGATATTAAGGATCTTGAAAGCCTTTTCCAACTTTGTCAGCCAAATATCAACAATAGTTGGATCAGTCATACCAACATACTCCACATCACCCACACATCTCAACCTCTCAAAGGTCTTTCCAACTCCTGGGGATTTGACATCGTGGACAACTTTCCCTAGGTTGAGGGGTACGCATTTTGTCTGCCATGTGTGTCACCGTCACCATAAACTGCCCAAATAAATAATGGAAGGCAAGGTTCTCTATCGTATTCGGGTCAAATTGGGGCTTATCAGGCACCCAATCTTCTCTTGCTTGAGCCCTCACACCACCACCAGGTGCAGTAACACCGCTCTATACAATGTGTTCTTCATGTTATCTAGCCATCTTTCTACTCTTCTTCTTCTTCTGCATGGGCAAAAGTCACTATAAGACAGACCAAATACACTAGAATAGACACAAACCCCAGTCCTAGGTCCCTGTAGATTCAACGAACCTAAATCTCTGATACCAACCAAATTGTGATGCCCCATCGCACTACAAAGCGAGATTACTCATAACCCAAAAGTAGAAACAACACTAAGGAAACGGATTACCAGAAAACATAGGTAATTAAAACTAATTTCATCAAAGCACCATAAGCCAAAAAATTATTACATATGAGTCCACCAAGTTGGTCACATGCAGTATATAACATGTCACATGGTTCTTACATCATTGTAGGTCAACATTCCTATCATATAAGATATTGATTCCACATACATATACAAGCCAAAAACCTCGTATGGATCTCATAACCACAAAACATCTCAAAAACCCCAAAGACCTAAGTGTACAGGGATGACTCTAAGACTTTAACACCAAAAGACTAGCAACACATCCAACCTTTTCAGCTACTGCTCTTATTGCTTCTCTTCCTCAACTATAAAACTCTACCTCTTTGAGCACGATCACCTAAAAGATGTGGAAACCCATGGGGTGAGACCAAACATCCCATCAAGAGATATAACTCTTTGCCAACACTATTAAAGCACATGTAAACTAAATAGGTAAAACAACGTATTAACAGGATGAGAAAATTTAGCTAAATGATGTATATGTAACCGGTAAAATAGATTAAACAAGATAAGGTATCCACCACTGAATAGTAGATGAAGTTATATTCTAAAAAGGAATATGAAGAACATGTATAACAGTTGAATTCTCTTAGCGCATCATTGTAGGTCAACATTCCTGTCATATAAGATATTGATTCCACATACATATACAAGCCAAAAACCTTGTATGGATCTCATAACCACAAAACATCTCAAACACCCCAAAGGCCTGAGTGTACATGGATGACTCTAGGACTCTAACACCAAAAGACTAGCAGCACATCCAACTTTTTCAGCTATTTCTCTTGTTGCTTCTCTTCCTCAGCTACACAACCTCTACCTCTTTGAGTAGGGTCACCTAACAAATGTGGAAACCCACTGGGTGAGACCAAACATCCCAACAAGAGATATAACTCTATGCCAACACTATTAAAGCACATGTAAACTAAATAGGTAAAACAACATATATATTAATAGGATGAACAAATTCAGCTAAATGATATATATATATATATGTGTGTGTGTGTGTGTGTGTGTGTTGGCTAAAAGGACATCTGTAAAATCCATTTGTTTTGAAAATGACAAACATTTCATTCTTGTTAATCTAACGTGCTACTTGAATGTTGTAGGAATAAGGTGGATGACAAAGCACTAGGGAATCTATATGCTTGAATGATTGTAAAAGTCATGAAATGTAATCAATTGTAAACTTGTACAAATATATAATGTACAAGTACTTAGACTTCATGTAAATCAAGTGTTAGATCTTCCCTAGCTAAACACCACATTTAGATAGGTCATCCCCTTCAATAGTGTCACATATGCACACTCATACACACACTTAATATCTTCATTTGAAACATTGAAATAGGGTCCATCTCGGACGACAAAATCCTCGACCGAGACACTCTCATTCGACAATCTTCTCGACCGAGAAAGACCCAAGTAGCCGTTAGACACAGATGACAAGGTAGTTGGTAGTTGGAGATAAACGTTGCATACACTTGATCCAGAGAGCCTGTCGGTCGATAAAACGTCGACCGAGTAGGTGTCTCGGTCGACCATTTCTCGACCGAGATGGTCTCTGACAGCAACTGCAGAATTAATTAAGTAGTCATTGTTAAAGCAACTAACTTATATATAACGGCTAGTTAAGCACTTAAAAAACCGTAGAAAGTGTCTAGAACGTCCTTAAGCACTTGTAGGACATTCCTATATATAGGACATGCCTTAGGACACCTAAATACACTTGCTTTTACACTTGAGCAATCTTTGAGCATACATTGACTTTGTGCAACCTGTTTGTGAGAAATTGAGCATTGTGACAATTGGCTACTTCCCCTCTTAGCTCAAATTTTGTGTCCTATAGGCTAGCATCTCCTATCCACTGCAATTACTATTCCATACACTTTGGTTAGGAGATCTACACGCTTGATCTAGGCAAATCAAGCCTTGTGCTACAAAAGGATAAGTTGTAATTTCCTTTTTCCTTTCTTGTTCTCTATTATTGTTTATACTCTCCTTGCTGCTCCTAGGTTGGAGGCTGCGGATTGGAGAGGTTGGAGATCTTCTTGGTGAAGAAGGGGACCTTGAGCTACTTCAAGAAGGCTGGTGCAACGGGAGGTTACTTCTAGAGAGGAAGGCTACTTCAAGGGGGAGCTTGGAGTTACTTCAAGAAGGCTACCTCGGGTTGGTGCATCTACTTCAAGTGAAGGCTATTCAAGGGGTGTAAGAAAGTATTGTATTTTGCGTAAATCCTTGTGAAGGTAATAAAATTAATACTTTCAAAATCCCAGTTGGGTAAGAAACCGGGTAGTGGACTGACAACCTTAGTATTTGCTAAGGTTGGAACCACTCTAAACACTTGTCTCCTTCTTCCATTTTCAATTGTGGTTGTTTTGAGTTAAATAATTGCTAAAATATTTTAAAAACTCTATTCACCCCCTCTAGTGTTTTTTCAATTGGTATCAGAGCAGGCTTCAAGGAACCTTAACAAGGTCTTGAAGAATGGGTGACGGGGTGCTTAACAACCTTAACCTTGAAGGGACACTTGTTGCTAGACCTCCAGCGTTTGATGGAACAAACTACACATATTGGAAGAGAAGGATGCAGTTCTACTTCCAAGGCATCAATTGGGACTTATGGAGGATGGTGTAAACCCCATACGAGCTTCCTCAAACACAATATGCAGAGTGGGATGCAAACACGATAAAGTTGGCTCAAATGAATGCCAAAGCTGTAAGCATTTTATATTGTTCAATTTCAGTAGGAGAATTTAATAGGATATCAAACTGTGACACAGCCTATGACATTTGGCATAGACTGTCCATCACTTATGAAGGTACAGTTCAAGTCAAGAATTCTAAGATTAGCATGCTTAAACAAAAGTTTGAACACTTCCGTATGGATCCAAATGAATCTATTAGTGAAATGTTTGCAAAATTCTCTTCTATTGTTAATGGTTTAAATGCCCTAGGAAAAACTGTTCTTGAAGAAGATCAGGTATCAAAAATCCTTTGATCACTTCCTCCTAAATACAAGCCAAAGGTGACAGCCATTGAAGAAGCTAATGACCTCACTCGACTGAAAATGGAGCAACTCATTGGCAATCTAGAAGCTCATGAAGCAACCCTAGAAGAGGAAGAAAGAAGAGAACGTGAACTTTAGCAAGGAAAGAAGAAGGATGTGGCTCTAAAAGCTTCAAAGATAATCACACCAGAAAGTGAGGAGTCAAGTGAAGAAGAAGGAGAAGAAGCATTGATTGTCAATGGTAAGAAATATAGAAGATTTAAATCTAACAAAATTTCTAGTTCTTCTTCTTCTCCTCCTAGGTGCTTTGAGTGTGGAAAGAAAGGACATTTCAAAAATGAATGTCCTAAAACAAAGAAAGGAAAGAAAAGCTCACACAAGAAGAGGGGAGAAAAAGCCTATAAAGCTGCATGGGACGAGTCAAGTGAAAGTGAAAGCGGAGAAGCAAAGGTGGAATGTCTAATGGCAAGAGAAGATGATGAAGACTCTCAAGAGGTAAGCCTACTTGATCTTCCTAAAGAAGAGTTAATTACTAGTTTACAAGAAACTCATGATAAGTATGTTGATGTCAAGAAGAAACTAAAGAAGGTTATCAAAACAAATGATGAGCTATATGCTAAATTAAATGATCTCTCTTCTGAAAAGAACAACATTGATCTTGAGAATTTGTCTTTAAAAACATCTTTAAATGATTGCACTAACAAGCTACTCACTCTAGAAACAAATGTTGATCTTCTCTCTCAAGAAAAGACTGAATTGTTAGCTAAACTAAAAGACTTTCAGACTCAATCAATTCTGTGTAACCATCTAGACTATGGCAATATTGTAAAAGAAAGAGACTCCCTATTATTTGATTTAGATCAAGCTAGAAAAGATTTACACAAGAAGATGGATGACATTGCTAAGCTACAAAGAAACCTACATGAGTTAAGAAGAAAAGATATCCTTGACAACATCCTAAAAGCCTCCTCTAGTTTCAATGGAAGAAAAGGTTTGGGATATGATCCAAAGAAAAATCAACCCAAAAGAACTCGGACTATGTTTGTACCTAAGAACACAATTCCTAGAAAGAGAAATGAAGTTGACTCTATTACTTGTCATTTTTGTCTACGTCTTGGACATTATTCATTTTCATGTCCGTATAAGACCAAGGATTCCTACTTAGTTTGGGTCCCAAAATCCCAAACTTAGTAGAGTCGAATGCAATTCAGTTGAGATATGATCAAATGTTTAATTTTGCAATTCATATTGTCTTATCTCAACTTAATAAAAGGTTTTATGCATTATGATAATTTTTTGAACTGCTGTACTGAAACAGAAACTTAGTCGGTCGAAGTATTGTCGACCGAAAATATAATCGGTCGAACTTTTGTCGACCGACCAGATGCCTGTGACAAATCAAAATCAACAGCAACTATTTCGGTCAAAAATTGGTCAACCGGGTGAATTTCTGTCTTTAATTTGCAATACAACAACCTTCTTGATCGACGATTATTCGACCGAGAAAGATGTCGGTCGAACAATTGTCGACCGACTGAAGTTCTGAATCAAAATTTTTATACAGTCTCTACTTAAATGCTTCTAACCATATCGGACCATCACATGGGTACCAAAACCTACATTCTAATGCATGATTGGGTGGTTGACAATGGATGTTCCAAACACATGACCGGAAACAAGGATGCATTTCAAACTTTTGAAGAAAAGAAGAGTGGAACAGTCACTTTTGGAGATAACGGTAAAGGTAAAATTGTTGGAATAGGTAACATTGGTACAAACCTAGAAATAAAGAATGTTCTACTTATTGATGGTTTGCACCATAACTTAATAAGTGTGAGTCAATTATGTGATAGTGGCTATGATGTTTTATTTAACAAAACCTGCTGCAAATTATTAATAGAAAACACTACAAATGTTGTCTATGAAGGAAAAAGAGTTGGAAATCTTTATATTCTTAGACCCAACTCTATGAAATATGTAGTAGGAAAATGCTTGCTTGCAAATGAAAATACTTTACAATTATGGCATAAAAAGCTAGGACATGCTAGTTCACATGTTATCAAAAAGTTAGTGAAATATGATCTTGTTCGTGGTTTTCCTACTTTATCCTTTGATCAAGTTGAAAATTGTGAACCATGTACATTGGGAAAGCAAACAAAAACCTCTTTTAAACCTAAACATGAACTTAGCACCAGTAGATCTTTAGAATTAATTCACATGGATTTATTTGGACCTATGAGGACACAGTCTATCGGTGGAAAAAGATATTGTTTTGTTATTGTTGATGATTATAGTATATATACATGGATACATTTTATTGCAACCAAAGATGATACTATTCATGCTTTTATAAAATTTTGCTCTATGATTGAAAATCTATTACAAAGCAAAATATGTACCATTAGAAGTGATCATGGTGGAGAATTTGAAAATCATGTATTTGAAGAATTTTGCACATCTCAAGGGTACACTCACAATTGTTTTGCTCCACGCACTCCACAACAAAATGGCATAGTTGAAAGGAAAAATCGATCACTACAAGAAATGGCTAGAACTATGATGCTCTAACATAACACCCCCAAAACCTTTTGGGCTGAAGTTGTAAACACCGCATGCTATGTGTTAAATAGAGTAACGGTTCACTCTCATTTGAAGAAAACTCCGTATGAAATAATACATTCTAAGAAACCTAGAGTTGACTATTTTCATACCTTTGGATCTACATGTTATATCTTAAATACCAAAGATGATAGAGATAAGTTTGATTCTAAATCACACAAAGCATTCTTTTTGGGATATTCTACCTCTAGCAAAGCATTTAGAGTCTACAACACTATCTCTAGAAAAGTTGAGGAATCTATTCATGTCTCTTTTCATGAAGAGTCCAAATCAGAAAATCTAGAAATAATTGATCTTACTAATCAATTCGAAAACTTAAACATACCAAATGATAGTGAGAAAGATACTACAAACAATAACCAAGGTGAAACACAACCTATACCTAGACTTATTAAGGATCATCCTCAAGAATTAATTATAGGAAATCCAAATGATAAAGTAAAAAATCGGTCTTCCTTTAAGGATGTCGCAAACATGGCTTTTGTTTCTATCATTGAACCTAAGAAGATATCTGAAGCTCTTAAAGATGATTACTGGATAATAGCAATGCAAGAAGAATTAAATCAATTCACAAAAAATGATGTATGGGATTTAGTTCCTAAACCACAAGATAAAACCATCATTGGAACTAAATGGGTTTTTAGAAATAAGCTCATTGAGGCAGGAGAAGTAATAAGAAATAAAGCTCGGTTAGTAGCACAAGGATATAATCAACAAGAAGGAATAGACTTTGATGAAACGTATGCACCAGTAGCTAGACTTGAAGCTATTAGAATGTTATTAGCTATTGCTGCACATAAAAACATCAAACTCTACCAAATGGATGTAAAAAGTGCATTTCTAAATGGAATCATTCAAGAAGAAGTATATGTTGCCCAACCACCCGGTTTTGAAATACCGGAAAAAGGTGACTATGTTTATAAACTTAAGAAAGCACTTTATGGTTTGAAACAAGCACCTAGGAACTGGTATGAAAGGCTCAAGACATATCTTTTTGATAATGGTTTTTCTATTGGAAATTCAGATTCTACTTTATTTTTCAAAACATATACATCTGATTTTCTTATTGTTCAAATATATGTTGATGATATTATTTTTGGAGCTTCAAATGAATCACTGTGTACACAATTTAGTAACATTATGCAAAAAGAATTTGAAATGAGCCTCATGGGTGAACTAACCTTCTTTCTTGGTTTCCAAATTAAATAAATGCCTGCCAGGATTTTTATAAGCCAAGAAAAGTATACTAAAGAACTCTTAAAACGTTTTGGGATGGATCAGTGCAAACATGCTACTACTCCTATGGCCACTTCTACTAAAATTGATAAGGATGAAGATGGGGAACCTATTGATGATTCCTTATATAGAGCCATGATTGGTAGTTTTCTTTACTTAACTGCTTCTAGACCGGAAATCATGTTTTCCGTTGGTCTTTGTGCTCGATTTCAATCACAACCTATGCATTCTCATTTTCAAGCAGTTAAACGAATTTTTCGATACTTAGCCGGCACTACATGTCTTGGTTTATGGTATCCAAAAGGACAATCCTTGGATTTTAAAGCTTATCCTGATGCTGATTATGCTGGTTGTCGACTTGATCGCAAGAGCACTAGTGGTGGCTATTTTTTTGTTAGGGAGAGCTTTAGTATCTTGGTTTAGCAAGAAACAAAACATGGTTGCCCTTTCTACAATTGAAGTTGAATATATGGCAGCCAGATCTTGTTGTGCTCAAGTGCTTTATATGCAATAAGTATTAAACGATTATGGTTTTACTCTTTCATCTACACCTATTTTTTGTGACAACACAAGCGCTATAAACTTAGCACATAATCCTATCTTACACAACAGAGCTAAACATATTGAAATCCGTCATCACTTTTTAAGGGATCATATTTCTAAAAACCATGTTTCTCTTCATCATGTTGATACGGAAGATCAATTGGCTGATATTTTTACAAAACCACTTCCATTAGACTCAATTCAACAAAATAAGGAAGCAATTGCTTATCACTCCTTTGGAAGATGTTTTCTTTGATATTTGTGCTTCCTAACACTGTCGTCTATTTGCATCATTTTGGCTTTTAATGGACATCTTTGTCATTGAATTTGGTATTTGTTGGGACATCTAATTAAGGGGGAGCAATACATATTCTTAAACGGATATTTTTTTTGAAATGACAAAGGGGGAGAAATAAATATAAAACTTGGTATTTGTGCAAAACTCAATCAATGAGTTTCATAAACTCTTGGCTTTACATTGAAAGTTGCTATATTCCCTAAAGGATTGGTTTTCATATTCCATAATTCATGGGGAATAATAAGCACACATTTTATAAACAAGAGAAGAAATTTACAAAGGTAATCTTCAGGTATGAAACTCACATGTTTTTATACTTTCTTATTTTGTATTTAGGAAATGTTTGTCATCTTCAAAAAGGGGGAGATTGTTGGCTAAAAGGACATCTGTAAAATCCCTTTATTTTGAAAATGACAAACATTTCATTCTTGTTAATCTAACGTGCTACTTGAGTGTTGCAGGAATAAGGTGGATGACAAAGCACTAGGGAATCTATATGCTTGAATGATTGTAAATGTCATGAAATGTAATCAATTGTAAACTTGTACAAATATATAATGTACAAGTACTTAGACTTCATGTAAATCAAGCGTTAGATCTTCCCTAGCTAAACACCACATTTAGATAGGTCATCCCCTTCAATAGTGTCACATATGCACACTCATACACACACTTAATATCTTCATTTGAAACATTGAAACAGGGTCCATCTCGGTCGACAAAATCCTCGACCGAGACACTCTCGGTCGACAATCTTCTCGACCGAGAAAGACCCAAGTAGCCGTTAGACACAGCTGACAAGGTAGTTGGCAGTTGGAGATAAACGTTGCATACACTTGATCCAGAGAGCCTGTCATTCGACAAAACGTCGACCGAGTAGTTGTCTCGGTCGACCATTTCTCGACCGAGATGGTCTTTGACAACAACTGCATAATTAATTAACTAGTCGTTGTTAAAGCAACTAACTTATATCTAACGGCTAGTTAAGCACTTAGAAAACACTAGAAAGTGTCTAGAACGTCCTTAAGCACTTGTAGGACATTCCTATAAATAGGACATGCCTTAGGACACCTAAATACACTTGCTTTTACACTTGAGCAATCTTTGAGCATACATTGACTTTGTGCAACCTGTTTGTGAGAAATTGAGCATTGTGACAATTGGCTACTTCCCCTCTTAGCTCAAATTTCGTGTCCTATAGGCTAGCATCTCCTATCCACTGCAATTACTATTCCATACACTTTGGTTAGGAGATCTACACGCTTGATCTAGGAAAATCAAGCCTTGTGCTACAAAAGGATAAGTTGTAAT
Organism: Alisma plantago-aquatica; assembly: GCA_963693085.1. Classification (NCBI taxonomy): domain Eukaryota; kingdom Viridiplantae; phylum Streptophyta; class Magnoliopsida; order Alismatales; family Alismataceae; genus Alisma; species Alisma plantago-aquatica. Next base: position 1,147,033,061 of record OY856410.1, read on the forward strand.
TTCCTTTTTCCTTTCTTGTTCTCTATTATTGTTTGTACTCTCCTTGCTACTCCTAGGTTGGAGGCTGCGGATTGGAGAGGTTGGAGATCTTCTTGGTGAAGAAGGGGACCTTGAGCTACTTCAAGAAGGCTGGTGCAACGGGAGGTTACTTCTAGAGAGGAAGGCTACTTCAAGGGGGAGCTTGGAGTTACTTCAAGAAGGCTACCTTGGGTTGGTGCATCTACTTCAAGTGAAGGCTGTTCAAGGGGTGTAAGAAAGTATTGTATTTTGTGTAAATCCTTGTGAAGGTAATAAAATTAATACTTTCAAAATCCCGGTTGGGTAAGCAACCGGGTAGTGGACTGACAACCTTAGTATTTGCTAAGGTTGTAACCACTCTAAACACTTGTCTCCTTCTTCCATTTTCAATTGTGGTTGTTTTGAGTTAAATAATTGCTAAAATATTTTAAAAACTCTATTTACCCCCCCTCTAGTGTTTTTTCAATATGTAACCAGTAAAATAGATTAAACAATATTAGGTATCCACCACTGAATAGTAGATGAAGTTATATTCAAAAAAGGAATATGAAGAAAATGTATAACAATTGACTTCTCTTACTGTCTTAACAAGGGTATCCAAACTGAAATAGCTCATGGGTTGTGACCAACCCTGATGTCACAACTACAACACACCAAGAAGAAAGGCCTATCATGACCCTAAAAAGCAAAATGTGGCATTATGATCATGAGCAAAAATGCAACGTTATGATCACGACCAATACTAGGGCAAGAGATGTCACGACTCAAGAAAAAACATGGAAAGGTAACCGCTAAGGGTCAAGCCACCACTAAGACCAAGAACCAAAATCATACAAGGTCAAGAGATAACTCATGGCTAAAATAGGTGACACAACAAGGGAAACCCATCATCATCATAGAGGAAAAATCTCATGTAAAACGGTCACAAAACCCTAAAACACACTTCATGAAAACAAAAGAAAAAGGACCTTAACAAGGAAGAGAAACCAAGATTTTTACCATCAAAACTGAACCAAGGCTTCATAGACATTAAAACACTTGATCTTCATGTGTGCAATCAAAACCATGAGCAAAAAGGAAAACCACCATGCACCACAAACACCCAAAACCGGTTACAAGGAAACTAGGGTTTCAGATTGTATCCAAACAAAGCATGATCTCAACATCCTCCAAGCTCTAGAGATTATCAACACCTACTAGCACATTAAGGTAACATCTAGAGAGATTAAACAACAAAATGCAAGCATGGAAAGTTTGATAATAGAGAAGGTTAAGAGTTATATAACCCGCCTCAAGGAAGATCAGTCCAAGGGAGGCAAGTTCCAAGCACACGACCACCAAGGAAGATCAAGCTCCACCAAAAGCTCCACTTTTGACCACAAGATCACCTCAAGAAAGAGGAAACACCAAGGTCAAAAGATAGCTCTAGAAATAGGCAAGAATCTCAAGGCCGAACCAAAAGAAAGAAATGGGAAAAGAGAGAAAAAACTCCCTCTCACTTGGGTGTCACCTTGTGAAAACATGGTGTATCACCCTTGTGATGAGGAGCTTACTCTGAAGAATGACCACCATGTAAATAACATATTCTAAGGCTGAGAAAATGAATAAGGTGGGGTAGAAGATCCAAAGAAAATATCAAAGAGGAAAGATAAACACTCACCAAGGTTGAGGATGACCAAGGATCACGACAAACACCACATTCAAGGGTGAGCCACCTCCAAAGCAAAAAACAAATCCTTGTTGCTCCACCAAGATCCAAGATCATCCAAGTAAGGAAGGAGAAAGAGGATGACTAAAAAAGATCACTTGCATGGAGAAAAGAGGGTTTATATAGCAAAGGAGGAGAGAGGTAGGGAAAGGGATGAGGTGTCAATGAAAGAAGACCCTAAAGGGACACTTGTCCACCCAAGAAACTAACATGCAACCACATAAAGCCCACATGCAAGCATGGTGATCCACTATAGGTTGGATCTCGACCACCTAGGACACCCAACCCTTATGTCGTGACCACAACACATGTTATAACCCCATTTTTTGGGTTTATTTGATGAGAAATGTAATTTCTCATATTAAGGATATTTGAACAAATAATGAAATAATTTGGTTCGAATAAATGGATTTTGTTTACAATAGCCTTGATGTTTGTGTTGTGGGCTTTATTTTTTATTGGGCCCAAATAACAAGAAAATTCAATTAGTGAATCAATAATTGAATATTTGAGAAAAGAAAAATGTGGAAACCTCTTGAAGGCAAATCCAAAGAGGGATTTTCGTGCCTCTTGAGTTCCTTGGGTTCCAAGGAGTCCAAATTTGCATAAAGAGTGCAATAAAAAAAGAAAAGATCAATTAAGTATTTCTTTATTAAGAAAGAAATTGAAAATATTGATGAAATGTGGAAAATAAGTGAAAAGAGGTATAATTGAGTAATCATTGGTGGAATTTCGTATCCCAAGGATTCCTAATGTTGAAAGGAATACCAATGAGGAAAATTAAAGAGAAATAAAGAGAAAACTTCAAAAAGAGATATTTTAATGAGAAATAAACAAAGATAATGTGAAATAATGTATATTGATGCATCTAGAAGGATAATGAGTATCCAATAAAAAGGATTTCAAAATAATAGAGTGCCTTGGGATACAAGGAGTCCCAATGAAGGAAGAGGAAAGAGAAAATACCAATAAAGTCAAATAAAATGATAATGTGATGCTTAATGAATGAATTTCGTGGCATTGTTAAAAAGGAAAGTATTTTTCTATTAAAAAGGGAAAACATGATTCTGTGACAAATAATTAAAAGGAAAGTATAAATGAGGATAAGAAAGAAGATTTTCGTATTTCTATTTAACTGAGAAATAAGGAATATTAAAGAGATGTTTAGGAGAGAGAGAAAGGGGAACTTGCTTCATGATGAAGAAATCCAATTCCTAATGGGAAAGGACTCTATTTCTTCGAGGGCAAGTGTGTCGGGGCATGGATACTCTTCCCTATATAAAGGGGTAGATCCATGGTTCGGGCCCATGGAGATCCCACATGTATCCCTCTCTCTTATCTATATTCTTCTTCCATGACCTTGTCTTCAACCCTAAGTCACGTGGTTGGTGTTCTTCCTGAAGCGATGGCGAGCTGTGGGTCACCTTGATGAAGGTTGGACGTCCCCGATGACCTGAGGACGGTCGACTATCGTCCCCATGCCCTCAACCTACCACGCTAACCTACAGCAGGTCTGCACGACCAACCGAGAGTCGCGGGCTTGGGCGCACTGGAGTGGCCACCTTGGATGTGAAGAAGAAGCGCCCCGGGCCTGGCGGAGGTCGACGGAGGAGGGGCGACCGTTTTCGGCCACCCTCGGGCTTTGGAGTTGAGGGGGTGAACCCCCACAGTCGACGCCCATCGAGCGCAGCGCTAGGGCGCGCGGGGGAAGAAGATGACCGACGTTTGACAAATATACCCTCGGCATAACAAAGGAGGGGCTACTGAAGTGGAGGGCAAAACAATCTTTTCGTTATGTTTTCAAGCAGCCGAGCAACATTGCATGCTAAAGGCTACGTGGCGCCTCTCCATTGGCCCAAGTGAGGTATTTCTTCTGAAAATCATAACTCTTTAATAGTAGCTCGGATGAAAAAATTTTATACATGAATTTTGTTAAAAAACGAGGGGAATCCACTAAAAATATAATTGGAGTCTGATTGTACTTGCAATTCGAAAAGTAATGGAAGTTTTTACCTTTAGTGTAATAGTGATTAAGAAACCCTATTTGGATATGATTAATGTGATTAGTAGGGTTTAATTGATGGTTAAAGTTGATATTAACCTATTAATCATAAAGAGATACATTAAGATCGAAAAAGATGAATTTTGTACGTAATTAGTTAATTTAGAGTTTCATTTGCATGAATATACTTTAATGGGACTTGAAACCCTAATGTTGGCAAATTTGACTCTTAATGACATTAATTATTCAAATTTGTGAATAAAGTTAGGGGATGACAATTTTAAGCTATTTTGACAATTAAAGTTCCTAATTGTGGTTAAATACCCTAAATGTAGTAATTAGGGTTTTCTAATGAATAAAAGACAGAATTAATGGTAAATCAAGTTCATATGTGAATTAGACTATAATGAACTTTAAATTGATGATAAATGAGAATAATGATCTTGTCATGGATTAAAAGGATTAAAAATAGCTTTAATGTAAAAGAGGATTAATGGACTTATTTAATGGTTAAATATGCCTTTAATCCAAAACTGAGGATTAGATGTTGAAATAATTAGGGTTGGTGATCAATTACGTTAAATTAGGGTTTGAAATAGTAAAAGATGAAGGGAAACCCTAACTGCAATGGAAACCCTAAAAGTGGACTAGAAACCCTAGGAAGCGAGCTAGATTTAATAGATCTTAATGACATGAGTAATAAAAGGAAATTGTATAATTGTTTCAGGACCTTATTGAATGCTTGATTGCCTATTGGTTGATTGGATTATTTCTATCTCACATCAACTTGACATGTATGTGGTTACACTTATGATTATTCTGCATTAGTTTTCCGAGGATTTTATCGATGTTTACATCGTGGCTTGAATAAATTGTTAGATGAATTTAATTCATGCAAATTATAATGTGAATATGACTATCACATAAGAGATGTGCCTACTAGCTCAGATCCTAGTTCCCTCTGTAGCCTAATGGGTTGACCTAGTACATGGCTACCAATGGGGTAGGCCCATCAGGTCATCGAATGACTTAGTACATGGTTACCAATGGGGTAGGACCATCAAGTCACTTGGAGTCAGAGATTGGATTACCAATGGGTAGTTCCATGCGACACAACCCTAGATATTGATCTACCTATTAGGTAGGATCATGCATGGTTTAATAAGGATCTACCTAGAGAGAGGTAGTATCTCAGTCCACTACAGGGATAACACAGAGATAGGGGATAGGAAAGGATTGAGTAGTATGGTTTAAAATGTAATCTTGGTTGTTAAATGATAATTGGTTGATTACTTTGTTACTATAGTTGCATGATTATTGTTTCTCCCACATACCAGCTTCTTGCTGACCGACGTTTTGTTTGTCTGCATTTTAGGTACAATGAAAAGAACAAACAGTAAAGTGGCATATGTGGAAATAAATGAGAATTAACGCACACAGGAGGATTAGTTAGATTAGTATCTTCATGGTTAGAAGTTTAGAAATCCCAGTTTTAAAAAGGTAAGCAAAGTTTTTATTTTTACCATATTTCAGTATAGTTGGCAGAATTTAATAATTGTTAATGATTATTTGTCAAACCTTTGATTCAGGTTATTGGATAACGACTCTAATCTCTTGGTCTCCCTTAAGTGGGGGTTACTGGGAGACGGGGTCGTTACAATTGGTATCAGAGCGAAGGTTCCTCACCTAATCTTTAATAATTATTAAATTCTAAAAATTCCATAGAACCCAAGGGAGTTATTAGAGGATTATCCGAAAGACAGAGGTGTCTAGAAAAGGATCACGACCGGGGGCTGGCAATATTTTCCTCCACACCGCTAGTTAGAATACGAGGACTCCTGAATCCATGTGACTGTCTGGCCAAAGTCTTAGGGTATGAATCAAAATAAGACACCTTTTGGACTCTCTCCTCTTGTTCATCCCTTCTCAACTCAAATTCTATTAAGGATATTAAGGATTAGGGTTTTCTCTCGTTTCCTCACCCTCTTGAGGTATGGGTAAGGTAGATAAGGATTAAGGAATCCTCCACCAAATTAATAAAACACATGTAAATAAGATGTCATGGACATAAGCTTAATAGAGTAAGTGTAAAGGAATAGATACATGCTTAGGTCGTACGACACGAGTTGTCTTTTCCCTCAGGAGAGACCTGAGGCTAGACCTACTTATCAGGAGGATGAGTAGAGAAAGTTAGTCTTGGAGGTAGAGATCTCCATTAAAAGTAGAGACCCAGCACATCCTCCGAGGATGATGTTAACTCTAACTCTAAGTGAAGGTTAGAGAGAGAGATGACATGATGAGTTAGATGTCATGGTTGACCGGGTGTTTGGTCAGATATGCCTTGGGATTTCCATACGAGCCATGAGAGGTTGGATAACCTAGTACCTTTGGCAACCCTACCGTGGGAAGGGTCGTGCATGTTTAAGCGAAGGATAGCTCCTTCATGGATGAGGTTAGAGAAGAACCTATAGAAACCTTATGGGCTATTGCAAGTAAGGTATAGCTTGCACCTAGAGTGTGTCAATAGTGCTGATAGTAGGTTGAAACCCTGGTTAAGGGAGTATGTTGGATAGATTATGTGATAAACATAAAGAGCTAAGGATAATCTTGAGACAAACATGAGTTGAGCAAAGGCTTCACCCAGGTAGGGATATGCTGGTAAGCCTGATCCAACTTCATGTAGTGAGGCTGGATGTGGAGTTAGATCTAGAGAGAGAAAGCAGGACCCAAGAAAGAAGGTTGGAAGCTTAGATTCTGAGACATGAGGAATAGTGGGGATTCGAGGATGATGTGACCTAAGTGGATGATAGTGGATGCTTCTAGTACCTATGGTATAAGTGATTACCTACTGGATGAGATCAAGAGTTCTTTAGACCCTGAGGAGGTTTAAGTAACCAGTTGTGAGTCTTTATACCTAGTTGGTTGTCCTGGAAGGGGACTCAACTCTGAAGTGTTGCTTGAGTAGAAGGATCATGGAAGTACATGACATACCCTGGACATGATTGATTCATGGTTAAGAGATTGAGCATGCAGTTGGACACCCAAAGGTGAACCTAGGGTTTCTAGGCCTAAGAGGGGAAGCAGTGTACCCAATGTTCATGATGAGATTTGAGTCGTCTATTGTTGCGAGCATGGAACTCCTCATGTGTAGAGGTAAAGGAAACCCCTTAAGTTAAGGGTATGTTTGATGAACCCCTCCCCACTAAGTTGGTCTAATGTTGAGGATGAGAACAAGTGTGACCTAGAATGGTTTGTTAAGTGTCTTCTTGTGCCTTAATGTCTTGCTAGGGTCTAGCATGCTCATGTAAATAAAAACCCTAATGACGTTTGTGACCTTTGTTATCGAGGTGAAGCTTTCCTCCCATCCTTAGAGAGGGACCCTTTGGTAGGGTGTATACCAATTTTGTTGGTTTAGGTTATCCTAAAGAGGTCTCATAGGATCTTGAGAAGCTAAGTGAAAAGTACATGGTATGAGGATGAACATGTAGACCCATAGATAACCATCTCTATGTGCATATGGATGTGTTACCATGGAGGTAACTGGTATGGGGCCTGACCAAGGTAGGCAGGTCGCCATGATCCCTATGAAAGGATGAAAGTCAGACTATGAATGTAGAAAGAGAGATGATGAATGGTTGAGTAAGGTTCTAAGTTGAACATGTACTATAAGAGAATCTTAAGTCTATCCTAGGGTCAGGTAGGGATAAGACCAATGGAAGTAGGATTTTCCTAATTCCCTAGTTGCACATGACCATAGGGTCAGGAGGTAACAACTATCATTGTTTGAGGGCCATGGGTTAGGAGATTGATCACCTTCATGAACTCATGGGACCCAAAGGGTAGATGAGTAGGGCACTCTCTGATGCATGAGGGTAGACGGATGACCCTAAAAGTGCCGACTCCCTATAGACCTGGAGGAGATGACCAAGGATTGTGTGGTGACCCAAGTAGGTTCGAGACCAGTTTTCCATGAAAGTAACTTTGATATCGCGATGATTGTGATGTAGAGACATAAGTTGCACGTTTGAACTTAGATTCCAAGGTGTACTGGTAATGTGGGTTGTACCATCTCTACTCTTGGAATAGGAAGAACTATGTATTTGGACGACTGCCAAATGCTTATTTCTTCTTGTTATGGGAGTGAGAGATAGGACAATACACATGCCCTACACCAAGGTAAAGATGACGTGAGTTGGGACGTTGCTATAAGGAATGAGGACAGAGATGATAGTGTGCCCTGGTGGAATGAATGATACATGGACATGTACAAACGATAAAAGTATTAAGATAATCACCTTGTAAGGATGTTCCTAGTAGAAGCTTTGTGGAATGTGCAAGTTATACAAGGTTGAGTTTGATCACCAGGTGGATGAGCTCAGAGTTTCTTGATGAAGATAAACTTAGAGTTTGACATGAGATGATAAGTATAATACATGGAGGATGAAAGGCGATAATTAATGCTCTAGTTGAGATATAGTAGCCTAGTTTATCTGGAAGCTAGAAGAAGTTGAGGTTGCTAGGCTGACCTTAAGTTGAGGAAAAGAGATAAATTTGGCTAACACCCAGATGTATCAATAGCGATTAATCAAGTTAATGATTGTTTGGTTAGCCAGCCTAGTCCTTGATGTGTTAGAAGGATGGTGGTAGAACCTCAGATACATTTCTTTGGATAGGAAGGTAATAAAACCCTGATGAGAGTGGTTTAGGGTTTCTGAGGAATCGATCTTGAAGGATCATGATATATAGGAAATCATAATTTTAAGATAACCACACACCATGAAACTACAAAGATAGTAAGGGATAGTAGCACTTTGGATGCTAAAATAAAGTTGCATGTAGCATGTGGCCATGCAAGCTAGGAGGCGAAGGACGAACACCAGTAACCCAGTACATGGATATAAAGTATAAAGAGTTCTCGAGAGGGAATGAGAGTTCTTCACTGTGGATGTTGTGAGTCTCCCCTGGACCAAGGAAGGTCGAGATCCAATATGGGTTATGGTAGATCGCCTTACCTAGATGACATGAGAAAGGAAGAGTACTCTCGCGAGACAGTTTTGGTTGAACTACTTAAGAGAGAAGATGGTTCAACCACACCATGATGCGAGTTCAAAAGTTCTCAGGTATGACAAAGGTTCGCTTCCATAAGTTGGAAGTAGATACATGAAGAACTCAAAAATAGTAAAGTTTATCACCCCGTACTAATGGACAGTATGATCCAGACTAGAGGGTCTGATGAGAGCATGTGTGTTCATTCAGGGTGATACATAGAGACAGTTCTTAAGATGTGATGTTAACCACCATAGCCTTTATCGGGATGCAAGAAGTTCTATAAGGAGGTTGTGTCGGTCACCACTTCATTATGATGATGTTGGTGAAGGAGGCCTCGCGAAGGTCAGAAAAGAACCACAGTGTGTGCAGATAAAGTCGCTTGATCATGCAATGGCTGAGAGAGAGCTCAAGGGTGACATGAGTCACGAGTTGATGAAAAGTAGACTGACATGCAGTTCACTGTGGGAGAATATAATGTGAACATCTGACCCCTCTGAGCTACAGCCGAGAAAGCTGAGTCCCCGATATATGGGTCCATTTGAGATGGATTGGCGGAGAAGGTCGTGTTTAACCTTACCCCTCAGGATAACATGATGTATAATGTATTACATGAGTCTGATCAAGAGCACTATGTGAGGTACCCAAGCCATGTGTTGAGCCCTGAACCTATTCAACTTTGGAGAGGCTGAAATGTCTTGAGTCACCTATGAGGGTATGATATACCAAGGTGAGAAAGAACTCAGATGGAAGAATATGAGATGATGAAGGTTCTTGGGAAGCACCATGGAAAGGGTGAAGCCACATGGGAGACATGATGGACATATGAAAGGCTTATCCTGTTTGTTTGCTTGCTTGATGGAATTTTGAGGGCAAAATTCTTATAAGAGGGGAAGGATGTTACAACCCCAAATTTTGGTTTAATTGGTGAGAAATGTAATTTCTAATATTAAGGATATTTGAACAAATAATGATATAATTTGGTTCGAATAAATGGATTTTGTTTACAATAGCCTTGATCTTTGTGTTGTAGGCTTTATTGGCTATTGGGCCCAAATAACAAGAAAATTCAATTAGTGAATGAATAATTGAATATTTGAGAAAAGAAAAATGTGGAAACCTCTTAAAGGCAAATCCAAAGAGGCATTTTCGTGCCTCTTGGGTTCCTTGGGTTCCAAGGAGTCCAAAGTTGCATAAAGAGTGCAATAAGAAAAGAAAAGATCAATTAAGTATTTCTTTATTAAGAAAGAAATTGAAAATAGTGATGAATGTGGAAAATAAGTGAAAAGAAGTATAATTGAGTAATCCTTGGTGGAATTTCGTATCCCAAGGATTCCTAATGTTGAAAGGAATACCAATGAGGAAAATAAAAGAGAAATAAAGAGAAAACCTCAAAAAGAGATATTTTAATGAGAAATAAACAAAGATAATGTGAAATAATGCATATTGATGCATCTAGAAGGATAATGAGTATCCAATAAAAAGGATTTCGAAATAATAGAGTGCCTTGGGATCCAAGGAGTCCCAATGAAGGAAGAGGAAAGAGAAAATACCAATAAAGTCAAATAAAAGGATAATGTGATGCTTAATGAATGAATTTTATGGCATTGTTAAAAAGGAAAGTATTTTCTATTAAAAAGGGAAAACATGATTCTATGACAAATAATTAAAAGGCAAGTATAAATGAGGATAAGAGAGAATATTTTCGTATTTCTATTTAACCGAGAAATAAGGAATATTAAAGAAATGTTTAGGAGAGAGAGAAAGGGGAACTTGCTTCATGATGAAGAAATCCAATTCCTAATGGGAAAGGACTCTGTTTCTTCGAGGGCAAGTGTTTCGGGGCATGGATACTCTTCCCTATGTAAAGGGGTAGATCCCTGGTTCGGGCCCATGGAGATCCCACACGTCTCCCTCTCTCTTGCCTATATTCTTCTTCCATGACCTTGTCTTCAACCCTAAGTCACGTGGTTGGTGTTCTTCCCGAAGCGATGGGGAGCTGTGGGTCACCTTGATGAAGGTTGGACGTCCCCTAATGACCTGAGGATGGTCGACTATCATCCCCAAGCCCTCAAACTCCCACGCTAACCTGCAGCAGGTCTGCATGACCAGCTGAGAGTCGTGGGCTTGGGTGCACTGGAGCGGCCACCTTGGCCATGAAGAAGAAGCGCCCTGGGCCGGGCGGAGGTCGACGGAGGAGGGGCGGCAGTTTCCGGCCACCCTCGGGCTTTGGAGTTGAGGGGGTGAACCCCCGCAATCGATGGACGTCGAGCGCAGTGCTAGGGAGCGTGGGGGAAGAAGATGACCGACATTTGATAGATATACCCTCGATGTAACAAAGGATGGGCTACTTAAGTGGAGGGAAAAATAGTCTTTTCCGTATGTTTTCAAGTAGCCGAGCAACATTGCATGTTAAAGGCTACGTGGCACCTCCCCATTGGTCCAAGTGAGGTATTTCTTCTAAAAATCATAACTCTTTAATAGTAGCTCGGATGACAAAAGTTTATACACGAATTTTGTTCAGAAAAACGAGGGGAATCCATTAAAAATATATTTGGAGCCTGATTCTGCTTGCAATTCGAAAAGTAATGGAAGTTGTTAACTTTAGTGTAATAGTGATTAAGAAACCCTATTTGGATATGATTAATGTGATTAGTAGGGTTTAATTGATGGTTAAAGTTGACATTAACCTTTTAATATAAAGAGATACATTAAGATAAAAAAGATGAATTTTGCACGTAATTAGTTAATTTAGAGTTTCATTTGCATGAATATACTTTAATGGGCCTTAAAACCCTAATGTTGGAAAATTGGACTCTTAATGACATTCATTATTCAAATTTATGAATAAAGTTAAGGGATGACGATTTGAAGCTATTTCGAGCATTAAAGTTCCTAATTGTGGTTAAATACCCTAAATGTAGTAATTAGGGTTTTCTAATGAATAAAAGATAGAATTAATGGTAAATCAAGTTCATATGCAAATTAGACTATAATGAACTTTGAATTGATGATAAATGAGCATAATGATCTTGTCATGGATTAAAAGGATTAAAAATAGCTTTAATGTAAAAGAGGATTAATTGACTTATTTAATGGTTAAATATGCCTTTAATTCAAAACTGAGGATTATATGTTGAAATAATTAGGGTTGGTGATCAATTGCGTTAAATTAGGGTTTGAAATAGTAAAAGATGAAGGGAAACCCTAACTGCAATGGAAACCCTAAAAGTGGACTAGAAACCCTAGGAAGCGAGCTAGATTTAATAGATATTAATGACATGAGTAATAAAAGGAAATTGTATAATTGTTTCAGAACCTTATTGAATGTTTGATTGCCTATTGGTTGATTGGATTATTTTTGTCTCACATCAAATTGACAGGTATGTGGTTACGCTTATTATTATTCTGCATTAGTTTTCCAAGGATTTTATCAATGTTTACATCGTGGCTTGAATTCATTATTGGATGAATTTAATTCATGCAAATTATAATGTGAATATGACTATCACATAAGAGATGTGCCTACTAGCTCAGATCCTAGTCCCCTCTGTAGCCTAATGGGTTGACCTAGTACATGGCTACTAATGGGGTAGGCCCGTCAGGTCATCGAATGACTTAGTACATGGTTACCAATGGGGTAGGACCATCAAGTCACTTGGAGTCAGAGATTGGATTACCTATGGGTAGTTCCATGTGACTCAACCCTAGATATTGATCTACCTATTAGGTAGGATCATGAAGGGTTTAATAAGGATCTACCTAGAGAGAGGTAGTATCTCAGTCCACTGCATGGACAACACAGAGATAGGGGATAGGAAAGGATTGAGTAGTACGGTTTAAAATGGAATATTGGATGTTAAATGATTGGTTGATTACTTTGTTACTATAGTTGCACGATTATTGTTTCTCCCACATACCAGCTTCTTGCTGACCGACGTTTTGTTTGTCCGCGTTTTAGGTACATTGAAAAGAACAAATAGTAAAGTGGCATATGTGGAATTTAATGAGAATTAATGCGCACAGGAGGATTAGTTAGATTAGTATCTTCATGGTTAGAAGTTTAGAAATCCCAGTTTTAAAAAGGTAAGCAAAGTTTTTATTTTTACCATATTTCATTATAGTTGGTAGAATTTAATAATTATTAATGATTATTTGTCGAACCTGTGATCCAGGTTATTGGATAATAGCTCTGATCTCTTTGTCTCCCTTAAGTGGGGGTTACACGGAGATGGGGTCATTACAACACACAAAGGGAACCAAATTTGCCACGAAACATCACTAAGAACCACTAGGTCGTGACACAAGGTCACCACAACCCTAGGTCGAAACATTCTACACGGGCACCCATATCAACCCAAAACACCCAATACCGTCTCTATCTTGACAAACTTACCTAGGGGAGGTATCTCAACCATGACACTCTCTAACCAGACCCTAGGTCATGACCTTGGCTAAAACATACCAACAAGGGTCACAAGGTCAAGATACACCAAACCCTAGAAAACCCTAATCATCACTAACGGTGATACCATTCAACTAAGGGTCCACCAAGATGCCCAAAAGCACCAAAACCTCCTTCGTGAAGCCAAGAGAGAGAAATAACACTCTAGAGGTGGAAAATTTCAATAATACCCCTTCTAATGAGTAATTTGCAATTTGCACCAAAACTAGCACAGAAAGCATAAACAACATCCAAACAAGCTCAAACTCAAGGCTTAAGCTCTCCACATGCTCTAAGATCATGTAAAAGGAATATAGAAAGGTTATAAGAACAACCACCAAGCCAAAACAAATAGGGTTAACTAAAAACATAGGTAAGGGGTCTTACATAGGGGAGTTCAAAAGCTAGTAGGTGAGCTAGGTATGTTTCATGACTTTTTATATTGAAGTACATACCTCACATCCTATCTCTTAGTGTTTTTTTCTTATAGTCTAGGTATATCCTAAATATTTAGCCAATGATACTAGGGTTTGTTGTCAATTATCTACTGCATTTGTATTCCTAACTAACCCTAATTTTCAAAGATGTGTATGAATGTAGATTATTTAGAGACTCATATACCATGTTTTAAAGACTTGATCCTTATCAAATATTCACAAAATTGTATCTTAAAATATAAAAAAATATTTTTACAATCATGATTTACATCAAAATTGTGGAAGCATATAACTAATGATGGAATCCATTCCACATCCTACCCAATTTCCACATTTTTCTACAATTTCCCATATTCTCCACCTATTTAAATCACCCTTTTTGTCCAATTTCACCCATTTTGAACTCTTCCGCAAAGGAACCTTCTTTCAAATTGAAAGTGCTCTTCAATTATGCCTTAAATAGGATATATTTTTAGTAATTTCCCAATTAAATTGCATGGAATTAAATATTTTCTTTCCCATTTCCTTTTAAGAAAATCTGAGAGATAACTCTAACTTATATGTATGTGTAAGTATTATACGATGTTTTCCAAAATATCCTAAAATTACTTGAAAAACAAGAAACTGTCTTTTATTCACCCCAGGACACCATGCATATCAAATCCATCTATTGGTGCCATATGGGTAGATCACCTCAATCTTCATGCCTTATGTAAATCATTAGCATGATTTGCCGCCTTTTCCCATAGGTTTTGTCCAAAATATTGAACCCCATTCCTGGACTAAAATAGCCCCCCATACCCAACATAGTCCAGGCTTCTCACGTCACCCCTAAAGCCATAGAAACAAATACATTTCTCTTTATTTCCATATTTCTTGTTAAAAGAGTATCCTTCCTCTAAAACCACTCTCTCTACTAGATATGTAGAATAGAAAAATTCTCTAACTGTTGCACCTAAGTAAAGCGTCTTCTATCTATTTCTATCTGATCTATATCTACTACGCCTGACCTGACCTACATCTACATATGATCTATTATCCTTCTATAACTACTTTGTTACCCTTGTAATTGTCACTTTTTTCTATTTTTGAAAGAATAAGTTCTAGTTTTCTATGCATACTTCTGCTACTCATCCCCTAACATCCTACACATCAGTTTTAGTCAGAAATGATAGATCTCCACTATGGGAGGTTCTGAGGTGATTAGGACCACAACACCTAAAAATAGGACTTTTGGATTCATGATAGGAAAATCATAGACATCTTTAGTCTGGAAAACCCGCCCACAATAAAAACAATTTTTTGTCTTGTTTTCATGTTTTCTTTAATTGAACCATATTGAATTTCTCAATTTCCTAGTGACCCAATGGTGTATTGGTACCTTTTTATTGAGCGAGATAGGGGTATTAATCCTTCCCCATCATAACTAAAATGTCAAATTTGATCTTTGGTTTTGCTTTTATTTTCTATTTTCTTATCCAACATGGACAATTGCTCTATTTACACTATGGCTCTCACGATACATCTTTTTTCTTCATTTCTTGTAAAAAATGTGATTGCGACTCCGAAAAACCTTTCTTTTATTTGAAGTTTCACTATTGAAAAAGGATAGAGCTTTATTCCCCCAATGTTACTCTTTTGTCCCCTATTTGGGCAGAATGCGATAGACTGTCAACTTCACTGTGGAGTAAAGTCAAGTCTATCTGAGTCAAAGTCCCACTATTCTAGTTTGAAGATAGAGCATCCTTTGGATTTTTTTCTCTATTTCTCTTTCTATTTTCTTTTTTCCTCTCTGACCTAGTCAGAATATGGTAGTAGATCACCCCGATACGCCCACTCTGGGTGTGAGGAATGAGGCAACACTACTAAAATAATGGTCTATAGTGTCAATTTTTTTAAGTTTGTAGCGTCACTTTTTAACCGACGCCTAAGTGGTCGTCACTATAGAATTTTCTCTATAGGGTCGGTTTTTTTGACCAATGAAAACCGACCTTATAGAGTAAAAACCGACCCAAGAGGGTGTAAAAAAACCTGACCCAAGCGAGAAAGAAGAGGCTGTAAGGTCAGTTATGTCTAAAAAATCAACCCTAGAAATGTCTTGTAAGGTCAGTTATTGCTAGAAAACCGACCCTATAAAGCAACATAGGTTTTCTCGATCGAGAAATATGTCGACCAAGAAGATTTCGGTCGAAAAAATTGTCGACCAAGAAAGTACTGTCTTAAGCTTCTTAGAGGTCTTCTAAGGTCAATTATTTATGAAAAATTGACCCAATAGAGTACAAAAAATGAGCTTTCTGATCCCATTGCCTATATGGTCGGTTATTCCTAAAAAACTGACCCAAGAAATCTATAAAGTTGATTGTTTTTTAAATAAACGACCCTAGAATTTAAAAAACCGACCCTATAAAGCAACTGAGTTCCTGTAAGGTCAGTAACTTGCTCATTTGAGAAATTTGTCGACTGAGTGGATTTCGGTCGAGAAAATTGTCGACGAAGAAAGTATTGTCTTAAGTTTCCTAGAGGTATTGTAAGGTCGGTTATTTCTAAAAACCAACCTTATAAAGAAACAAAGGTTTGCTCAGTCGAGAAATACGTCGACCGAGAGGATTTCAGTCGAGAAAATTGTCGACCAAGAATGTACTGTCTTAAGCTTCCCAAAGGTCTTGTAAGGTCAGTTATTGCTAAAAAAAACTGGCCCTATAGATCTATAAGGTCAGTTTTTTAAAATAACCCACCCTAGAGTTTACAAATTTTTTTTAAAAGAAAAATTTTGTAGAACAAAAATCTTCAGAACAATAACCTGTAGAACAAAAATCTGCTTTACAAAGATCAAAACGTACAATAGAAAGTAGACTTGCAAATGCAATGATGCAATCTAGAAATTCATTCCAAAGCCACATTTGCTAACTTTTATGTCCATTCAAATTATCAATTTGCAAACCACACATTCATAACAACAATTATTCATATATATATATTCAATTGAGACATTCATACACACATCACATCATAAGATTCATAAAATGATAGATTGCAAGTCTGAGATGATATTAAAAATTAATGTCAGATACGAAAGTAAATTTAAAAGAGTTCCAAAACCACATACATAATGGAGCTGACATATACATTCAATCCAATGCTATATTGACTTCATTTAGAATAGCATCTGACCACTCTTCTCAGAATTCATTTAAGTCCTCAGGTGTGTAAGGCTGAGTTGTAAAGATCTGTAATAGAAAATGTACATGCTAATATTTTATAAAATGACTACAACTCACTTGTAAATTTATGATGTTATTCTTTATTACCTGATCTATAGTCTGAATGCCATGTGATGCTTGTTTGACAATAGCTTGCATATAAATCATTACATAGTAGCCACAAGCCCACCCATTATTTTGTATAGGACAGTACAAATAACAAATTATACTTAATGTTAGTAAACTACTATAAACAAAGTTGAGATAAGAATATAAGAGTTGATATATAAGAGTTGAAAATTATTACATATAAGACTAAGCAGTTGTCAAAGTAGCTACCTTGACATTTTTCAAAGTCAATGTGTTTAATTTGTGGGTATTTGTCCTCCACCTTCACAAAAAGCCTTTATACCCCTATCAATTAAACGATAGTTGGTAAAATAGAAATTCTAAATAGAAATATAATTTTGAAGCATTGACTAAATTTATGCTTACTCCATAGCTGGCAATTTCAGTTTGTGACCCCTTGTTGTTTTTCCCATTGGGTCAAGATAATAAAGAGTCACAAATTTTGGGACAACCTCCACTAATTCCCAATGTCTAGATCTGAGTAAGAATAAAACAAACATTAAAATAAATAAATTTGTTCATTACTAAAATTATATTTAATAATAATGCTTGCTGGACGTTAAAAGGAATTAAGATAATTTCCTTTCCCACACTAGAAAAATATTTAAATGCAGTAGGGAAGAACTCATTCACATCCTCAATATGTGTCTCCACTTGACTAGTGACTGAAGGAACTAAGAATCCAACATTCCTTATATCAAAGTTTATGGTCTCGGTATATAAATGGCTGTAAAACATTTGTAATTATTTTCATATATAGAAATAAGCTAAAAATGTGTATTGGAATTTTCTATATTGATAGATCGTTACCTTATGCATACTTCTAATATCGAAGTATTCAGCTAATCATATCGGAACAACTCTATAATATCATCAAGAAAAATATAACGGTCAAAGTCCCTCCCAGTTGCATCTTCTATTAAAGTGACTAACATTTGTAATCCAGAGCTTTGGTTGGCTACGTATCGACACAAACATTTACATTTACTTCCCAACTCGTCGAATGTGGATTCTAGAATAAAAGATGGCTTGGGCATAGGAGGACGACTAGTAGAAGTTTTACTTTTTGGTTTGCAAACCTGTTAATTAAATTACATACTTATATTACAAGAGTTCATATATGCAGTCAAATATGAAAAACATGGTAGAATTCAAGTATTACTTGTCATTGATAACCAAGTGTCTAATCCAACCCACCATAGCACCCTCTGCTTCTTCAACTGTACTATATTCAGGATTAGGTATGGGTAGTGGTTTGTCCCCCATTCCGTCATACATAAGATGGATGGACACATGAAAAATGTCATCAATAATTTGTTGGCAATGCAATGTACCACCAATGTTGTATACCTTGCCCACTGCCACAACATTATATTCTGGAACCTCAACTGTAAGTTTATAGTTCATACCAACCTAGAATTGAAATAATATAAGTTATATACGAAGCGGTAAACCAGATACCTACTATAACTTTCTCTCTATCTATCTATCTCTCTCTCTCTCTCTATATATATATATATATATATATATATATATATAATATAATATATCATACTAATAACACAACATATAGAACAAAAACTTACTAAAGATTGTTGTGGTGGGTCATTGGGAGTGCTCTCATGACCTTCTACAACTGGAGCATGGGCTTGTACCTCATCATCTGAGAGAAGCATAGTTTGAATAGGTTGAGAAGGTTGAATAGGCTGAAATGAAGACATTATTTCTTTTACTTTCTGTGCTACTAATGCTTCAACTTCCTCTTGTGTAAGACCTTCTGCACGACCTCTTTTAGATTGCGAAGGGCCAAAATCAGACTTGAATCCTATGACAACTCCTAATCCCCTAACACGGCCAGGAGGCTCCTTCGTACCAAGAGCAACTGATAGTTCATCCATGTGGCCAATTAGGATGAACTTTCTTTCCTTCCTTTGTTCATGAAGATCAATCTATTCATAGTTAATAAAAATATATCACAATATCAATTAGATATAAATAAATCTAAGTTTGTGGGAGTTACTCTTTACTTAGTTGGGATAAACCTACCATCTTTTGTGCCACCTCCTTAGTTGCAGGGTTGACAATTTCACCTGCTCGATTCTTTCTAGCATGAATCCACTGTAGGTGTTAGGGTGGACACTCATCTTGAGTTGTACTAGACTCTTCTCTAGAAGAGAGTTTCTTCTCTTGTAGTTGGCGGATGAAGGCATAACCACTGGGCCCCAAGCGATGGTCATGCACATTTTGTCCCATCTTTCCTTTTGGGCCTCATGATTAGCCTGATCATTTAAAATGAGGTATTGCAATTTAGACATGGCAAACATATATAAAAAGATTCACCTCCTTAATTGTATAAAATTAAATATTCATACAATACATCACAATCTTTATTACCTGAAACTCTTCCAATTTCCTAGCTGTAACAAATCTTTCCCACACCTCAGGATCTATAAAAACATATATATCTGTTGCTTTCTTCTTTTGTTTAGGATTATCTATAAATTCCCTTTTGAGATATGTCTTAAAAGCCCTCCATCGTACACCACAACATTGTAACACATTTTTCTTGTGATCTTTTTCATTTAGATTAAAAACACCCTATACATGAAAAAGAAGCAATAATGTTGTCTTAAAAAGGATATGTCTTTCCAAGAAAACTAAATTAGAATCAATAAACAAAAACATATTAAAATAATATCACTTCCACTGATAGATATATCTTTCCATAGGAGGTCATTTAAGGCATTAGAAACATCATGCCAATTTCCTATATCTATTGCCACCTTATTGCATGTGGTTGCCCGTATGTAATGCTTGAAAGAACTAGCATGTTCCCCAATAGGTGCTCCTGTGACATCAAATTAGACTGCCAATTTCTCCCCTTTGGCCCTGAGCTCCTACAGCCTACGCATTAGTGTGGGACCTCTACTTTTCTTAGCATCACCACTACCATCCTCATGGTGCTCATGCTTAGAATATTCATCTTCACTTGCCATTTTAGAACCTGCAAGTATACATGATAAAAGAAACTTAAGTGATAATAAAAGCAAAAGTGGTTGAATGATATATGATGTATATTTAAAAGATTACGTGCTTGAATGATAATAAAATAAATAATTCAAAGAATACATGCCTCTATCATTAGTTGAGTTGTTAGTCAAGAAAATTCCTTCAACATGGTCTTGACATTTATAGTATTCATTGGTGTTATCTTCTACATTTACACTTGGCAAACCAACTGAGAATGGGCTGGAATCATCATACTTTTTGTAGTATTATTTTTCATTTATAGGATCTACAGTAAACTATCTTTTTCCATGAAGAATGATAGACCAATTTTTATTTTCCGGGTCATCAATATAGAATACTTGTTTTGCTTGGTCTACCATGATGAATGGCTCATCTTTCTCACCAATCTTTTCAAAATTCATCAATTTGAAACCCAACTCATCCACTAAAACTCCTTTGTTGTTGTGAACCCAATTACACCTAAATATAGGAACTAAAAAATTTGTATAGTCCAATTCCCATATGTCCTCAATGATGTTGTAATATGACATCTTAGCTTCACGTGGTCTTTTATCTTTGGCACTAGTAAAATACAACAAACAAGCTTGAACAGTGACCCCACTATTTTGGACTACACTACTTTCATCTTGACACTTTGTGTAGTATGAAAATCTGTTTATGTCATAACCTTCGTAAGACATGACATCCATTTTTGGCTTAAAGGCGAGCCATTTTATGTTCTCAGCAACATTATTCGATGTTTCAGATAGTTGATTAAAGACTTTCTCTTCAAACCACCTAATAAATGTTCGATTATGCTCTCTTGCAAGCCACATTGAACTGGATCGCGGATGATTTCTCTTGATAAGATCATTGTGTTCTGTGATGTAGCTACTAACTTCATCGATGTTGTGTAAAATATACAAATGTGATTGTTCCCACAACTTATGACTGATTCGTTTCACTCGTCCTCCCAGAGTTCCTTTGCCACAATAAGATTCAGTGTGATGGGAATTTTTTAGATCACTACAAGTTTCATTGCAATTGAAAAAATCATTGCAAAAGTCCATCACCTCCCTAGCCACATAACCCTCAATAATACTCCCTTTGGGACGATAACGATTCTAAACATCACCTTTAAAAACACTCATGTAGCGTTCAAATGAATACATCCAGTGTAAGAAAATTGGACCCAACATCTTCATCTCCCTTGTAATATGTACTACAAGATGAACCATGATATCAAAAAATGAAGGAGGAAAGTACATTTCAAGCTGACACATGGTAATGATTACATCTTTCTATAATTTATCAAGAGTGTTAGGATGTATCACTTTGTTGAATATTTCATTGAAGAAGAAACAAAGTCTTGTGATTGCAAACCTTACATGCTTTGGAAATATAGATCGAATAGCCATAGGTAAAATTTGTTGCATTAAGGTGTGACAATCGTGAGATTTGAGACCTATCAACTTCAGATCCTTCTTTGATACCAATCTACGAATATTAGAAGAGTATCTTTGTGGAACCTTAATATTATACAAGCACTCACAAAAAGTCTCTTTCCCCTACTTTGACAAAGTGTAACAAGCTGGTGGTAAATATGTGCGGTGACCCCTAATCTCCACTGATAATTCTTTTCTTATACCCATTAATTCTAAATATTTTCTAGATTTGATTCTGTCTTTAGTCTTTCCTGGTATGTTCAATGGCGTACCAATGATGCTATCACTAACATATTTTTCAACATGCATGATGTCAATGTAGTGTCTAATTGCCAAAAATCTCCAATAAGGAAGATCCTAGAATATTGACCTCTTCTTGTATAGAGATTTGTCACCTGCGAGAGTATGACTACTTGAACTCTTTCCAAATTCATTAACAATATGTTTCACCCTATCATATACAACATTTCTTGGTATAGGTTTAGAAGCACTTCGTTCCTCAGTTGACCCATTAAAGGTTTTGCATTGCCTTCGATAAGGATGCACTGGTGGGAGAAATCTCTGATGACCATGATATACGATTTTACCACCATGTTTCAGTTGGATTGAATCAGTATTTTCCTCACAAATAGGACATGCTTTGTATCCTTTTATGCTATATCTAGACAAATTTCCATAAGTTGGAAAGTCATTTATTATGCAAAACAACATAGCACGCAAACTAAAGATCTCTTCACGTAAAGCATCATATGTCACAACACCTTCTTCCCATAGTTTCATTAGATCATCAATTAGAGGTTGAAGGTAAACATCAATGTCATTTCTAGGTTGCTTAGGCCCTGATATCAATATTGACAACATGACATACTTATTTTTCATACACAACCAAGGAGGAAGATTGTATATAACAATCATAATAGGTCAAGTGCTATGTTGGATGCTTAATGTACTATAAGGATTCATTCCATATATACAGAGTCCAAGTCTTAAGTTTCTTGGTTCTTTACCAAATTGAGGGTATAATAAATCAATTTTCTTCCATTGTGGTGAATCAGATGCATGTCGTAGGATTCCATCATCATTGGCCTTTAACTCCCCATGCCAAGACAAATTTTGCGCATCTTCAGTATTAACAAATAAGCATTGAAATTGTGGTATTATTGGTAGATACCACATCACCTTGGCAGGAGAGCCATTTTAGCCTTACCTAAATTTGTGGTCTTATACCTTGACGCACCACATTTTGGATAATTTATCAAATTACTATAATCCTTCTGAAATAACACACAATCATTTGGACATGCATGAATCTTCTTAGCCTCCATTCCCATTGGGCACATTATTTTGATTGCTTGATATGTTGAAATTGGAAGCATGTTGCCTTCAGGAAGAATTTCCTTTAACAAAAACAACAGTGAAGTGAAACTCCTATCACTCCACCAGTTTTGAGCTTTAAGAGTATATAATCGCATCACAACACTCAACCTCGTGAACTTAGTACAACCCTTATATAATGGTTTTTCAGCATCATGGACAATGTTTGCAAATAAAGAAGGTGGATCAATGACATTGTACCAACAACTACGTATCACCTCATCAACCATATCATCCTGAATCGGGTCATCCTAAATCAGTTCATCATTGACATTATCATCATTATCTATATCTTCTATGCCACAACTATTAATATCGACATTTTCTGATCCGTAATTAAATTTCTCTCCATGCCAATACCATTCATTATAACCTTGTATGATCCCATTGCATTTGACATGATTCTTAATTTCCTCAACAGTATCAACTTTCTAATTGTTACCACAATTACTACATGGACAATAGAACCTATCTGTGGGTAGTTTCCTATGTTCATCAGAAAATTTGATAAATTCATCAAGACCTTTGGCAAACTCTGGACTGTAACGGTTCTTGATAGACATCTAACTTCAATCCATTTTCTAGATCACATTAAAATTAATTATAAAACTAAGAATTTAATATTGATACTATAAGTTGTAAGTTTTTTTGATAGGAAGTTAATTACTTTTATACTAAAGTGTACCACCTATCCTATTTTTGAATATTTAATCTCACTAGCAACTATGTAATGTATGTTTAGTTTTGAAGAAAATTTTAGTAGCATTTCCTCTAAGTTCTCCAAGTACATCGATGTAAATGGAAAATAACCACTCACATATGTACCCATAGAACAAATCAGGACATCCTACTGAAATTTTCTTCAAAACTAAACATACATTATACAGTTACATCCTAAGTGAGATTAAATATCCAAAAACAGTCCCAGATCGGGGACTATCCAAAGTTTACTCCTAATGAGTAAATTTTGAACGAGATTCTAAGTTAATATATAAATGTATTATTTTCATATTTATATATTAAGTTAAACATCATGCATCAATGATCTCATCTATAAACCCTAAAGTGTCAATCTAGGAATACACAATTCCTATCCTCATATTTATAGAACATATACAGTGATTACATATGTGACTGATAAGAAAATGTAGATATGAAAGAATTCATATTTTTATTATTGGTTGGGTTACTAGTCAAATAAAATTGAAAAACAATGTATATGTGAACCGTCGAGATGAAAAGGAGAGAAGACTGTGGCCAATGGAAGGTGCACATGTGGCAAAGAGAAAGAGGATGGCCACTGAGCATCGGAGCTTCTACGAGCAAGATGATTGATCGCTGGTTGTTGGATTGCCATGCCGATCAGTTAAAGACCTGCAGTTGAGGAGGTGAGGGTTCAATATATGTGGGCTGAGGAAGGTGAATTCTGGAACTACTCTCACAAATTGTTTCTCCTTCTCTGTCCCTGTGTTGGATCTCAGGAATGGGTGAGGCTAACTCTGTGAGGGTTAGGGGTCGGCACTAGTGCCTGGATGATCCCCGTGACCTCCTAGATAGATGGCAAGCGTCAAGGAGTAGCAAACTCCTTCTATCATAGCTAAGAGTTGAGAATATAGGGGAAAAAAAGCAGTAATGGGGAAAGGAAGGAGGAAGAGGATCGTATCCTGTACATGTCCAGAACACAAAATGAAGCACATGATAAACTTAGAGAGACCAGAGAAGCATTACACATGTGCACATTGGGAGAGTGAGGTGGCAGAGACAATACCTTGATCAGCTGGAGATGGCTGCTCTGGCAGTTGATCTGATCTGGGGGTGGGGGAGCTTGTACGGGAGAAGAGTAGGTGCGAGAAGAGAGCTTGCAACAATGTCGATGGCAGTGGTCGGTGGCGGAGGGTCGATGGTAGAGTAAGAAATTAGAGCAGCGATGGCAGTGGTCGGTGGCAGAGGGTCGATGGTAGAGCAAGAAATTAGAGCAGCGATGGCAGAGCAAGAAAGTCAAGTTTTGATGGCGGTGGTCGGTGGCAGAGCATCAATGGCGGAGCAAGAAAGTAGAGCGGCGCCGAAGTTGGTGGTTGGGGAGACGACCCTTGCAATTTCGGAGGCCATCATTGTCATCCAAGAAGAAAGAATAGCAGTTGGGTGTCATCTTCGTCCAAGCAAGAAAGGAGCGGCCGAAACCCTGACGAGCTCGTGAGGTAATAACCAAAGCATATAATACAAGAGCAAGGAAGAAAGGAAGAATAGCGCCTCGATCGATAACATAGCTCGATGACCTTTAGCAAAAGTTTTCTAGAAAAACCAACCCAAGAGGGTTAAGTGGTGCCCAAACCACCTATAAGTAGGGTAAGTTAAAAAACTAACCCTATAAAGAAACAAAGGTTTTTTCAGTCGAGAAATACGTTGACTGAGAATATTTTGGTCGATAAAATTGTCGACCAAGAAAGTACTGTCTTAAGCTTCTTAGAGGTCTTCTAAGGTCAGTTATTCCTAAAAAACTGACCCTATAAAGCAAGGTTTGCTCGGTCGAGAAATTTGTCAACCGAGTAGATTTCTATCAAGAAAATTGTCGACCAAGAAAGTACTGTCTTAAGCTTCCTAGAGGTCTTGTAAGGTTGGTTATTTCTAAAAAACTAACCCTATAAAGCAAGGTTTTCTCGGTTGAGAAATACGTCGACCGAGAGGATTTTGATCGAGAAAATTCTCGACCAAGAAGTACTATCTTAAGCTTCTCAGAGGTCTTGTAAGGTCGATTTTTTTAAGAAAAAACCAACCCAAGAGGTCTTAAATGGTGCCTGCAGTTTTTGTAGACATATAAGGTCAGTTATTTGAAAAAACTGACCCTATAGATCGAGGCTTGAAGCCAAAATCGAGCCAATTTTCATCCTGGAAAACTTAATTGGTCAACTTTCTGATCCCATTGCCTATAAGGTCAGTTATTTTAAGAAAACCGACCCTATAGAGATACACTACAAGATCGGTTATTTTAAGAAAACTGACCCAAGTGGTCTTAAGTGGTGCCCGCATTTTTTGTAGACATATAAGGTCAGTTATTTGGAAAACCAACCCTATAGAGATACACTACAAGGTCGGTTATTTTAAGAAAACTGGCCCAAGAGGTCTTAAGTGGTATCCACATTTTTTGTAGACATATAAGGTCGATTTTTTCGAAAACTGACCCTATAGAGATACACTACAAGGTCAGTTATTTTAAAAAAACCGACCCAAGAGGTCTTAAGTGGTGCCCGTGTTTTTTGTAGACATATAAGTTCGGTTATTCTAGTAAAAATAACGCTACCAATAGTGACGTTATTGGCCAAAAATGTAGTAGTGTGATCCACCGTCCCTAGCCCCTAGTTTTCCTTTGTAGGGTGCCTAGTCCTAATCCTATTTTGCCAATTTGGATGCCTCAATCCCCTACCGATTAGGGTTTTGGTTCCAGTTTTACAGTTTAGGATTTTGTCTTTTGCTTCCTTCGTTTTAAAAAAGAACAACAAAAAACTAAAAATAAATGATGAATAGTAGGTGTAAGTTAGATACAAAATTTGATCTTTCTTAGAAACATGTTTCTATTATTCTTTATTTACATATATGTGACTATCATGAATTATGAGCTTTCTTTCAAACTTGTTAAACCCATCATATGCACTTCACACTCCTACAAACCCACACATCATAGAACATGTGCCAACCTCATGTTGGATCCCTAGAAATGATGTGGGACACCAGTAAAGGTATTGGCACAATGTTAAGATGAACATCCAAAGGCCGCGAAAACATCCCACTCTCCTAGCACTCATAACTGATTATGACCTTAATAGTCACAAGGTGTATTGGGAGCATTACATTTACCCACAAAATCACAAATACACCTAGATGAGTGTCATCAATCCATAGAGAAGATAAGGACCCACCCCTCCTATATAGGTCAGCTTAAGTGAGGACTTAACACAAATCTGGACTCATGGCCTAGAAGGACGAATGTTTGCTGCCTGTGTATATGTCTTGTCTTCACTACTAAAATTATATTGAGATTTTTGCTAACCCTTTCCTAGTATATATTTCAAACAATTTATTTCAAATATTAACAATTTCAAACTTAAATTTAAAACAATCATTTTCAAATATTCACAATCCCAACTCAAAATTTCAAACAGTCTTTTTCAAATATTGACAATCTTGAACTCAAATTTCTCAAACAATCCTTTGTAAAGATTAACAATCTCAAACTCAGAATTCTCAAATAATTTATTTTCAAAGATTAACAATCTCAAACTCAAAATGATAAACAATATGTTACAAAGATTAACAATCTCAAATTAAATTCTTAAACATTTCTTTTAAAAATCTAACAATCTCAAAATTAGATTTCAAACAGATTTATTCAAAGACTAACAATCTCAAATTAAATTCTCAAACAATATTTTTGAAAGATTAACAATCTCAAATTCAGATTTCAAACAAGATTTTTCAAAGATTAACAACTCAAAAAATCTTTTTAACAAATTCAAAAGGGGGTATGTCCTCTAAACTTGGGAGAATAGTGGGGGATTCCTCCACGTCATGTAAGACACCATTAGCTAATGCCAAGTCTTCCCCTCATAATCCTAAATTATAACCTTAAACTAATCCCAATTTGACTTTCAAATCTTTTTGGGTCCCAGGCCACAACCTAAAATTGACCAAAGCATATACACTAGTATAGAAATGGGTTATAACGTCCCTACGTGTAGGGTCGGTTTTACCAAATAACCGACCTTATATGTATAAAAAAACACAGGCACCACTTAAGACCTCTTGGGTCGGTTTTCTTAAAAAAACCGACCTTGTAGTGTATCTCTATAGGGTCGGTTTTCCAAATAACCGACCTTATATGTCTATAAAAAATGCGGGCACCACTTAAGACCTCTTGGGTCGCTTTTCTTAAAATAACCGACCTTGTAGTGCATCTCTATAGGGTCAGTTTTCCAAATAACTGACCTTATATATCTATAAAAAATACGGGCACCACTTAAGACCTCTTGGGTTGCTTTTCTTAAAATAACCGACCTTGTAGTGCATCTCTATAGGGTCGGTTTTTATAACATAAGCGACCTTATAGACAATTGGTTTAGAAATGTATTTACAAGTTTCCCGCGGCAAAAAATTGCTTGATTTTTGGCTTCGCGCCTCAATCTATATGGTTGGTTTTTCCTTATAACTGACCCTAAAGGGCTCCTCAGTCGACAAATTCATCGACCGAATAAGTGCTGGATTTCACGTATACGATAACCTTTAGGGTCAGTTTTATCCTTATAACTGACCCTAAAGTCCTCTTCGGTTCTGCACCTCTAAGGTCAGTTTTTCCTTTAAAACCGACCCTAAAGGATCCTCGGTCGACAAATTCATCGACCGATCACAATTCTGGATCCAATTTACTTCACGCATGTATAAGCACCTCTAGCGTTGGATTTGTACTTATAACCGACCTTAGAACTTTTCTCGGTCGACAAATTCAACGACCGATAAAGAGTCAGATTTCAAGTGTATAAGCAACTTTTAGGGTCGGTTTTTTGCTTATAACTGACCTTAGAAGTCTATTCGGTCGACAATATAGTTGACCGAATTGGACTTTAGGGTCGTTTATAAGCAAAAAACCGACCCTAAAGGTACTTATACAACAAAATCTGGTTGTTTCTCGGTCGACGAATTTGTCGACCGAGAGAGAGCCATATTCGTTCGTATAAGCTCCTGGAGCGTCGATTTTCCTTTATAACCGATCCTAGAGGGATTTTCGGTCGACAATATTGTCGACCGAGATAAACTTAGGATCCAGTTTAGTATTTCACACATGAATAAGTTCCTCTAGGGTCAGTTTTTTGCTTATAACCGACCTTAGAAGTCTATTCGGTCGACAATATTGTCGACCGAATTGGACTTTAGGGTCGGTTATAAGCAAAAAACCGACCCTAAAGGTACTTATACAACGAAATCTGGTTGTTTCTCGGTCGACAAATTTGTCGACCGAGAGAGAGCCAGATTCGTTCGTATAAGCTCCTGTAGCATCGGTTTTCCTTTATAACCGACCCTAGAGGGATTTTCGGTCGACAATATTGTCAACTGAGATAAACTTAGGATCCTGTGAACCTCCATTTTCTTGAATTAAAAAGGCAATATTTTGATTAAAATATAAATCATAACGGCTAGAAAATTGACCGTCGTAACGGAAGATGACCGTTGCGGGCGTCGGTTGATAAATTGTCGACCGAAATGGCTTGAAAATCGACCGTCATAACGGCTACTTCGATCGACCGTCGTAATGGCTAGTTCGATCGACCATTGGCCGACCGGGAGATGAATGTTGCGGGCGATGGTCGACAATTGGTCGACCGAAATGGCTAGAAAATCTACCGTCATAATGGCTAGAAAATAGACCGTCGTAACGGCTAGTTTGATCGACCGTTGGCCGACCAGGAGACGACCGTTGCGGGCGTCGGTCGATGAATTGTCGACCGAAATGGGCTCGGTTTTGCTATAAATAGAACCTAAAACGATCCATTTCTTTACACCTTCACATTCTCACTTCTCTAGCTCCTCTCTAGTGTATTCTTGTGAAAATCTTTAGCTTCTGTACATCCAAGTCTTGCTTGCTACTTCTCCATTTCAAAGCAACGAGATGGCTTCCTCATCAACGCGTGGAAAGAAGTAAGTTGCAGGCAGGAAAGGAAGGACGGTCTCTGATCCGCTGCCATTCATCAACAACGTCCCCTTCAAAGATGCAGCTGCAGGCGACTGCTACCTCAGGCTCTCCTCAAAAACTCCTCTTCCACGACGGCCAGTCGACGTCATGGACTTCCACATCATTGTCGATTTGGAGGAACTCTTTAAGGTGCAACATTTGATTGATTTTTTGATCCCCTCCTTCCATTCCTACTCCTCCAAAGTAGTTAATGAATTCTATGCCAATTTAACACCACATCCTGACCATGATTCCTTCTCCTCTATGGTTGGTGGGTATTGATTCCATTTTACTGAGGAGGGTATTCTTGATATGCTTGACATAGACATAGAAGAATATAAAGATTTTATTGATCTCACCAGAGGAAATCCACTCAACAAACTCTCCCAAGATGACACTACAACTAGCCTTAGTGATGTCAAAAGAGCCATCTTTCAATCAAATACGACTTGTCATGAAGATAGGAGTACCTATTATGCCATAAATTTAAAACCTGAAGCTAGGATCATAAATCTCATTGTTGCCACCAATATCCATCCTAGAGCAAACAAATCTGAAGTACCCACCTTTCGTATATACCTTATCTATGCCATTCTCAAAGGTATTCCCATAAAATTTATTCGTATCATCCTTAAGAATATGTTTGAGTTTTCTAGAAATCCACCTTATGCTGACTTTGTATGCCAAATCACTCAACATTTTCTTAAGAAGAATATTGAGGACGACTTAGGTTACACATGGGATAGAAAACCCCAAAAGATAAGTAAAAATACGATGGAAAATATGGGAATCGACTTTGGCCACAAACGGGCTAGGACTGAAGGGGAGACATCCACCCAAGACATACCTCCACCACATCCTCCTACCAACCTACTCCATGATCCTATTACAAACACCTTGACATACATTGCTGGATCCCAATATCACCTAAGTAGGCAATTGGATTATAATCACCATGGCATGACTTATTTAAACCAAAGGATGCAAGCTCTCTCTCCTAACCAACCTGATGAATATCCCTATTCCCTTAATCCTGGCATGATAAATCCATACAATCCTTCCTACAACTACTATCAAATTCCACCTCCACAATCTCCTGATCTCACACATACTCAGTTTTCTGCAATTCAACTTCAAGACATTGCTGCCCACTTTCGCTTTGATCGTGTTCCCACCTTTTTGGAGGCTTATGCCTTAACCAAGACAGGTGCCTTGGAGTGGCAGACACTGGTCAAATATTATGGAGTTGAGCCCTTTCTTGGAAAAGATCCAGACATTGATGTAATCCTTCGGTCTTTTCAGTGAGATTATGAGATATCTTTGTAATGATTGTAATGGAAATCTTTTTATAAAGCAAGTATGTCATGCTTCATCTTATAAAGTGTATGGGAATTAAATTGTTATGAATAAAAGTGTTTTCCATGGCTTCATTTGGACATATACATGTTATATAAGAATATTGTTATTTAAAATGATTGAAAAATAAATTATGGCTAAATTTGATAAAGCATCACTTGGTTTTAAAATTAAATATCTTTTTAAGGGAGTGCATAGCATAAAATTAAGAGGGAGAAATAAATAATCATACAAAATGATTATATTGGATATCATGTAAAATCTTGTACACGTACTTAATTTAAACATTGAAATAGGGTTAATCTCAGTCGAAAAACTACTCGACCGAGACATCTCGGTCGACATATTTATCGACCGAGACAACTCGGTCGACATATTTGTCGACCGAGAATGAGAGACAAATTTCCTTTCATGCGTGTACAAGCATCTCTAGGGTCGGTTTTTTCTTTAAAACCGACCCTAGAAGGTCTCTCGGTCGACAATATTGTCGACCAAAATGAGTTTTGGATCCAGTTTAGTTCACGCATGTATAAGAACCTCTAGGGTCAGTTTTTTTACTTTTAACCAACCCTAGAGCTCCCCTCGGTGGACGAATTTGTCGACCGATAACATCTTGGTCAACAAATTTGTCGACTGAGAATGAGAGCCAGATTTCCTTTGTGCGTGTATAAGCACCTCTAGGGTCAGTTTAAAAAAAAACCCGACCCTGGAGAGTCTTTCGGTCGACAATATTGTCGACCGAGTTTAGTTTTGGATCCAGTTTATTTCACGCATGTATAAGAACCTCTAGGGTCAGTTTTTTATTTTTTTAACCGACCCTAGAGCTCCTTTTGGTCGACAAATTTGTCGATCGGAAGAAGAGCCAGATTTCCTTTCATGCGTGTATAAGAACCTCTAGGGTCGATTTTTTCTTTAAAACCGACCCTAGAGAGTGTCTCGGTCGACAAAGTCGTCGACCGAGAAGTCTTTGTTGTTACCTCTAGGGTCGGTTTTAACCATATAACCGACCTTGTAGGAGGCAACATCGGTCGACAATATTGTCGATCGAGAAGCTTGTTCGGGCATCGCTTACCTGTTGGGTTGGTTGTTTGCAAATAACCGACCCTACAGGTTTTGAGTAACAAATAGTCGGGGTCTTATTTTCCCTCCATTCTCGCTTCCAAGACCTAAGTCTTCTTTTCTCTTTTCCCTCCATTTTCACACTGCCAAAGCTCATTTCCCTCCATTCTCACTCATCCAAAGCTTCTCTTTACCAAAAGAGCTGCCGTGCCGCCAAAGCTTTGCTAAGAAGGTCGTCGTCGTGTTCGAAGGGAGCTTGTCGTCAAAGCCTTGCCTCCTCTCCGTGAAACCCTTGCCGCCTCTCCGTGCCGCCAAGCCTCCTCTCCGCAAAAGGAGCTCATCGTCGCCACCTCTCCACACTTCCACGAAGGTTACCGCCTCTCCGAGAAAGTCGTCACATCCTCCACGAAGGTCACCGTCATTTCCAAGTAAGGCCGCCGCCTTGTTCCTTCATTCTCGAGTTCGTTCCCGCCGCCATGGAAGTCTAGGTCCAATCCGAGAGCCCACCTGCGCGCGGCGTCCAGGTCCACTCTCGGTCGAGAATTTGTCGACTGAGGGTGGACCTGGACGCCGCGTGCAGGTGGGCTCTCGGTCGACGAATTGTCGACCGAGATTGGACATGGACTCCTTTAACTATACAGTTATATTGTTTTTCCATTTTATATGGTTTGATAACATCACACTTCCTTAATCAATTGCTTAACAACCAATTTTGTTAGTTGCATCCTAGACTAGCTCTCTTTTACTTTCCTTAGTGTTAATTTCTTAAATAATTTTCTCTAGTTAGTGTTACTTAACCTGCTTTTAGTTGTTTAGTTAGTTGATTTCCTAGTTAGTGTATGATTTCTTTGTTTAGATAATTTCTCTAGTTAGTTGATAGATCAGGGTTGCCATTATTAGATTAGTGTAGTTGCTTGTTCTTTCTAGCTTAGCCTAATTGCTTGCCATTTCCAATCTTCAACTAGCTTCTCTCTCTTGCTAGTGTATTGATCATTTCTTTCTTAGTCCATGATATCTAATTTTCCAGGGCTGGTCTAGATTTTAAAATGACATCATGACTGGAAGGAAATATTTAGATTATTAGGAGTAAACTTTGGATACTCCCAAATTAACAGTTTAGGGTTGATGCATGAAATAGTGCATTCATATATTAACTTAGAAACCCGTTCAAAATTTACTCATTAGGAGTAAACTTTGGAGAGTCCCCAGTTTGGAACTGTTTTTGGATATTTTAATCTCACTTAGGATGTACCTGTATAATGTATGTTTAGTTTTGTAGATTATTTCAGTAGGATTTCTTCATTTGTTCTCTGGGTACATATGTGAGTGGTTATTTGCCATTTACATCAGTGTACTTGGAGAACTTAGGGGAAATGCTGCTGAAATTTTCTTCAAAACTAAACATATATTATACAGTTATTAGTGAGATTAAATATTCAAAAATGGGATAGGTGGTACACTTTAGTATATAAGTAATTAACTTCCTATCAATTAAAACTTATAGATTATTATAGTATCAATATTAAACTGTTAGTTTTATAATTAATTTTAATGTGATATAGAAAATCGATCGAAGTTGGATGTCTATCAAGAACCATTGCAGTCCAGAGTTTGCCAAAGGTCTTGATGAATTTATCAGATTTGCTGAGGAACATAGGAAACTAGCTACAGATAGGCTATATTGTCCATGTAGAAATTGTTGTAACAATTTGAAAGTTGATACTGGTGAGGAAATTAAGAATCATGTCATATGCAATGGGATCATACAAGGTTATAATGAATGGTATTGGCATGGAGAGAAATTGAATTATGGATCAGAAAATGTCGATACTAATAGTTGTGGCATAGAAGATATAGATAATGATGATAATGTTAATGATGAATCGATTCAGGATGATATGGTTGATGAGATGCTACGTAGTTGTCGGGACAATGTCATTGATCCACCTTCTTTATTTGCAAACATTGTCCATGATGCTGAAAAACCATTATATAAGGGTAGTATTAAGTTCACGAGGTTGAGTGTTGTGATGCGATTATATACTCTTAAAGCTCAAAACCGTTGGAGCGATAAGAGTTTCACTTCACTGTTGTCTTTGTTAAAGGAAATTCTTCCTGAAGGCAACGAGCTTCCAATTTCAACATATCAAGCAAAGAAAATAATGTGCCCAATGGGAATGGACGCTAAGAAGATTCATGCATGTCCAAATGATTGTGTGTTATTTCAGAAGGACTATAGTAATTTGATAAATTGTCCAAAATGTGGTGCGTCAAGGTATAAGACTACAAATTCAGCTAAGGCTAAAAATGGCTCTCCTGCCAAGGTGATGTGGTATCTACCAATAATACCATGATTTCAACGCTTATTTGCTAATACTAGAAGATGCACAAAATTTGTCTTGGCATGGGGAGTTAAAGGTCAATGATTATGGCGTCCTACGACATGCATCTGATTCACCACAATGGAAGAAAATTGATTTATTATACCCTCAATTTGGTAAAGAACCAAGAAACCTAAGACTTGGGCTCTGTACAAATGGAATGAATCCCTATGGTACATTAAGCAGCCAACATAGCACGTGGCCTGTTATGATTGTTATATACAATCTTCCTCCTTGGTTGTGTATGAAAAATAAGTATGTGATGTTGTCAATATTGATATCAGGGCCCAAGCAACTTGGAAATGATTTTGATGTTTACCTTCAACCTCTAATTGATGACCTAATGAAACTATGGGAATAAGGTATTATGACATATGATGCTTCACGTAAAGAGATCTTCAGTCTGCGTGCTATGTTATTTTGCACGATTAATGACTTTCCAGCTTATGGAAATTTGTCTAGATATAGCATAAAAGGATACAAAGCATGTCCTATTTGTGAGGAAAATACTGATTCAATCAGACTGAAACATGGTGGTAAAATCGTATATCTTGGTCATCGGAGATTTCTCCCACCAGTTCATCCTTATTGAAGGCAACACAAAACCTTTACTGGGTCAACTGAGGAACGAAGTGCTCCTAAACCTATACCAGGAAATGTTGTATATGATAGGGTGAAACATATTGTTAATGAATTTGGAAAGAGTTCAAGTAGTCATACACTCGCATGTGACAAATCTCTATATAAGAAGATGTCAATATTCTGAGATCTTCCTTATTGGAGATCTTTGGCAATTAGACACTACATTGACGTCATGCATGTTGAAAAAAATATTTGTGATAGCATCATCGGTACGCTATTGAACATACCAGGAAAGACTAAAGATGGCATCAAATCTAGAAAATATTTAGAATTAATGGGTATTAGAAAAGAAGTATCAGTGGAGATCAGGGGTCGCCGCACATATTTGCCACCGGCTTGTTACACTTTGTCAAAGAAAGAGAAAAATACTTTCTGTGAGTGCTTGTATAATATTAAGGTTCCACAAGGATACTCTTCTAATATTCGTAGATTTGTATCAATGAAGGATCTGAAACTGATAGGTCTCAAATCTCACGATTGTCACACCTTAATGCAACTAATTTTACCTGTGGCTATTCGATCTATATTTCCGAAGTATGTAAGGTTTGTAATCACGAGACTCTGTTTCTTCTTCAATGAAATATGCAACAAAGTGATACATCCTGATACTCTCGATAAATTACAGAAAGATGTAATTGTTACCATGTGTCAGCTTGAAATGTACTTTCCTCCTTCATTTTTTGATATCATGGTTCATCTTGTAGTACATATTACAAGGGAGGTGAAGATGTTGGGTCCAATTTTCTTACACTGGATGTATCCATTTGAACGGTACATGAGTGTGTTTAAAGGTGATGTTCAGAATCGTTATCGTCCTGAAGGGAGTATTGTTGAGGGTTACGTGGCTAGGGAGGTGATGGACTTTTGTAATAATTTTTTGAATTGCAATGAAACTTGTAGCGATCAAAAAAATTCCCATCACACTGGATCTTATTGTGGCAAAGGAACTCTGGGAGGATGAGTGAAAAGAATCAGTCATGAGTTGTGGGAACAAGCGCATTTGTATATTTTACACAACATCGATGAAGTTAGTAGCTACATCACATAACACAATGATCTTATCAAGAGAAATCATCCGCGATCCAGTTCAATGTGGCTTGGAAGAGAGCATAATCGAACATTTATTAGGTGGTTTGAAGAGAAAGTATTTAATCAACTATCTGAATCACCAAATAATGTTTATTATCACTTATTTTTTTTATCATGTATACTTGCAGGTTCTAAAATGGCGAGTGAAGATGAACATTCTGAGCATGAGAACCATGAGGATGGTAGTGGTGATGCTAAGAAAAGTAGAGGTCTTACATTGATGCGTAGGCTGCAGGAGCTCAGGGCTAAAGGGGATAAATTTCTAGTCCAGTTTGATATGACAGGAGCACCTGTTGGGGAACTTGCTAGTGCTTTCAAGCATTACGTAGGGGCGACCGTGCGCAGTAAGAAGGAAATAGATATAGAAAATTGGCATGATGTTCCTAATGCCAAAAAAGACCTCATATGGAAAGATATATCTGTGAGTGGAAGTGATATTATTTTAATATGTTTTTTATCTATTGATTCTAATTTAGTTTGCTTGGAATTAATTCCTTTTTAAAACAACATTATTAATTGCTTCTTTTGTATGTATAGGGTGTTTTTCATCTAAATGAAAAAGATCACAAGAAAAGAGTGCTACAACGTTGTGGTGTACGATGGAGGGGTTTTAAGACATATCTTGTAAGGGAATTTATAAATAATCCTACACAAAAGAAGAAAGCTACAGATGTATATATTTTTATAGATCCCGAGGTGTGGGAAAGATTTGTTGCAGCTAGGAGATCAGAAGAGTTTCAGGTAATAAATATTGTGATGTATTGTATGAATATTTAATTTTATACAATTAAGGAGGTAGATCTTTTTATACATGTTTGCCAAGTCTAAATTGCAATACCTCATTTTAAATGATCAGGCTATTCACCAAGCTTAAAAGGAAAGACAGGATAAAAATGTGCATGACCATCGCTTGGGGCTCGGTGGTTATGCCTTCCGCCGCCAACTACAAGAGAAGCAATCCTCTTCTGGAGAAGAATCTAGTACTACTCAAGTTGAGCGACCACCCCGACACATGACATGGATTGATGCTAGAAAGAACCGAGCAGGTGAAATTGTCAACCCTACAACTAAGGAGGTGGCACAAAAGATGGTAGGTTTATCCCAACTAAGTAATTATATCTAATTGATATTTTGATTTAATATTTTTATTAAATATGAATAGATTGATCTCCACGAGAAAAGGAAGGAAGAAAAGTTCATCCCAACTGGCTACATGGATGAACTAGCAGTTGCTCTTGGTACGAAGGAGCATCCTGGCCGTGTTAGGGGATTAGGAGCTGGCATAGGATTCAAGTCTTATTTTGGCCCTTCACAATCTAAACGAGGTCGTGTAGGAGGTCTTACACAAGAGGATCTTGAAGCATTAGTAGCGCATAAAGTAAAAGAAATAATGTCTTCATTTCAGCCTACTCAACCTTCTCAACCTATTCATACTACGCGTCTCTCAAGTGATGAGGTACAAGCCCATGCTCCAGTTGTAGAAGGTCATGGGAGCACTCCCGATGACCCACCACAACAATCTGCAGTAAGTTTTTGTTCTATATGTTGTGTTAGTATGATAAATATATGATAATATATATAGTTGTAACATGTATCTATTCTACTATTTCTTATATAACTTATATTATTTCAATCTAGGTTGGTATGAACTGTAAACTTGCAGTGGAGGTTCCAGAATATAATGTTGTGGCAGTGGGCAAGGTGTACAACCTTGGTGGTACATTGCATTGCCAACAAATTACTGATGACATTTGTTGTGTGTCCATCCATCTTGTGTATGACGGAATGGGGGACAAACCACTACCCATACCTAATCCTGAATATAGTACAGTTGAAGAAGCTGAGGGTGCTATGGTGTGTTGGCCTAGACACTTGGTTATCAATGACAAGGTATACCTTATTTCTACCATATTTTTCCTATTTGACTGCATATATGAACTCGTGTAATATAAGTATGTAATTTAATTAACATGTTTGTAAACCAAAAAGTAAAAATTCTACTAGTCGTCCTCCTATGCCCAAGCCATCTTTCATTCCTGAAGCTACATTCGATGAATTGGGAAGCAAATGTAAATGTTTGTGTCGATACTTAGCCAACCAAAGCTCAGGATTACAAATGTTGGTCAATTTAACAGAAGATGCAGTTGGGAGGGATTTTGAGAATTTAATTTTTCTTGATGATATTATAGAGTTGTTCCAGTATGATTGGCTAAATACTTCGGTAATAGAGATATGGATAAGGTAATGATCTATCAATATATATATCAAATTCCAATACACATTTTTAGCTTAGTTCTATATATGGAAATAATTACAAATGTTTTACAGCCATTTATATACTGAGATCACAAACTTTGATATAATGAATGTTGGATTCTTAGTTCCTTCAATCACTAGTCAAGTGGAGATAAATTTTGAAGATGTGAATGAGTACTTCTCTACTGCATTCAAATATTATGCTATTGAAGGGAAGGAAATTATCCTAATTCCTTTTAACGTGCAGTAAGTATTATTATTCAATATAATTTTAATAATGAATAAAATTATTTATTTTAATGTTTGTTTTATTCTTACTCAGAGGTAGACATTGGGAATTAGTGGTGATTGCCCCTAAATTGATGACTCTTTATTATCTTGACCCAATGGGTAAAACAACAAGGAGTCACAAACTGAAATTGCCAGCTATGGAGTAAGTATAAATTTAGTCAATGCTTCAACATGATATTTCTATTTAAAATTTCTATTTTACCAACTATTATATAATTGATAGGGGTATAAAGGATTTTCGTGATGCTGGAGGACAAATACCAACAAAATTAAAGACATTGACTTCGAAAAATGTCAAGGTATCTACTTTGACAACTGCTTAGTCTTATATGTATTAATTTTCAATTCTAATATGTCAACTCTTATAGTGTTATCTCAACTACTGTTTATAGTAGTTTACTAACATTAAGTATAATTCGTTATTTGTAGTGTCCTATACAAAATAATGACTGGGCTTGTGGCTACTATGTAATGAAATATATGCAAGCTATTGTCAAACAAGCATCACATGACATTCAGACTATAAGTCAGGTAATAAAGAATAACATCATAAATTTACAAGTGATTGTAGTCATTTTATAAAATATTAGCATGTGCATTTTCTGTTACAGATCTTTACAACTCAGCCTTACACCCTTGTGGACTTGAATGAATTTCAAGAAGAGTGGTCAGATTCTTTTCTAAATGAAGTCAATATAGCATTGGATTAAATATGTCAGCTCCATTTATGTATGTGGCCCTTTCATATTTACTTTTGTATCTGATTAATATCATCTCAAACTTGCAATCTATCATTTTGTAAATTTTTATGTGATTATGAATCATTTTTGTCATGAATGTGTGGTTTTGAATGGTGATGGTTGAGCATCAATGCTCTCCTCTCCCAGAATATATGAATCTTCTTGTTCTTCTGTTCTATTCCATTTTCTGCAGAATTTTTTTTTAAAAAATCGAAACTTCTAGCGTCAATTTTTTAAATAACTGACCCTAAAGATTGAATGACCACTTCAGTGTGATCCTCAGTCGAGAACATTTTTGACCAAAAATATTTCGGTCGAAAATTGTTCTCGACCGAGGATCACACTGAAGTGGTCATTCAATCTTTAGGGTCGGTTATTCCAAAAAAACCGACCCGGTAAAACTCTCTCGGTTGAGAAAATTGTCGACCGAAATATGTTCTCGACCGAGGATCACACTGAAGTGGTCATTCAATCTTTAGGGTCGGTTATTCCAAAAAAACTGACCCTGTAAACCATATCGGTCGAGAAAATTGTCGACCGAGATTGTTACAGGGTCGGTTTTTTTTGTAATAACGGACGCTATAGAGCAAATTCTCGCCTGGGTCGGTGTTTTGCGTCGGTGTTTACTCTATAAGGTCGGTTTTATTTGGTCAACTAAACTGACGCTATAGAGCAAACTCTATAGTGATGGCCACTTAGGCGTCGGTTATAAAGTGACGCTGCAGGCTTAAAAAAACCGACGCTATAGACCATTCCTGTACTAGTGATACTTCATCTTCCTAAACAAGGTCCTGAACTATGACCTAAGACTAGACCACAATCTTTTGTTGAACAACACAAAAGGAGAGGCCAAGATGAGTATTCCTCCCTACTAGCCATTCCTCATAAGGAATATGTTGGGTTTTGGGGGAGGCAGAGAAGGCAGCGGAAACAAAAATTTTCTCCTCCCCAAACCCAGAACAAGGAAATGCGTCAACGTTTGTACAATAGG
Organism: Alisma plantago-aquatica; assembly: GCA_963693085.1. Classification (NCBI taxonomy): domain Eukaryota; kingdom Viridiplantae; phylum Streptophyta; class Magnoliopsida; order Alismatales; family Alismataceae; genus Alisma; species Alisma plantago-aquatica. The sequence goes on from OY856410.1 coordinate 1,147,073,396, forward strand.
AAAGGATGGTTTGTGGAATCATACCTTATCCCGAGGCTTGCTCGGCGACAATACCTCGCGGCTTGTGCGGTCTTCACCTCTGGTCTTGGACGGTGTCTGTGCAGCTCCTGGTCACACCAGGACTGACGACTCCTGGTCTCACTGGGACTGTCAGGATTGACAGTTGTCCTATGAGCGGCAGAAATCTCCCGCCTCTGAAGTAGTCCACACGGACCACCTGGAACTCCAATCTCCTTATCCCATAAGGAATTGGAAGGAGTCACACCCTCCTGTCAGCGTACTAGTCACTGACACACTCTCCTGCCACCAGTCACTTTCTGCAGTTGTCTTTCCCTTGCTGTGCCTCCCTTATCGGGTAGCACTTGCTCGGGCTTTCTCGGTTACCAAAAACAGAGAGAACGAAAACTTTACAGAGCAACTGGTTGCACTGAGTTGTACTTTGAGAAGCCCCCAATACCCCTATATATAAGAGGGTCATGGGACATGGTTCTCTATCCCGGGCAATGTGGGACTAAAGCAGGAGTAGAAGGGTTCGAGATTTTCCACAAAAACAACCTACTACGCAACTTGAACCGATCGTTTTCATTTCTGAAATAGTCGGCTGGGGACCTGAGCTGGTCGGTTGACACCTCAACTGATCGGTTGGGACCCATGAAATGGTCGGTTCACTTCTAAACCGGTCAGTTCGTGGTCCTGGTCAATTCCCGACAGACTTTTCCTCTTTTGATTTGAATTGGTACCAAATACTTCTCCTTATTCCAATCAAATTGGGCAAGTGAAACAAAAAGCAATTTCTCACAAATCCTACTTTCCCAACTGGCTCGGTTGTATCAATTTAACCGATCGTTTCAACACTTGAAGCAATCGTTTCACCCTGTCCATGAGCCGATCGACTCACCACCTGAGCCGATCGGTTCACCAAGCTCAGCCGATCGGTTCATCATATGAGCCAATCGGATGGGAGTGCAGATTGTGCAGAATTAGTCAATTGCAGTTTCAATCAATCCGATACTCTAATCAATCAGTCCAACACCTTGAACATTGTGATACTGAGCTATCAATTGATTGAGTGTTTAATTGAACTGCTAAACTCCTTTAGCAATAAATCTAAACATTGTTTGTGGACAAAACTCCTCTTCTAGGTTAAATCCTATGTGTGTGACCCTGCAGGTCCATTTCATGTTGGCAGTGAAAGTCCATAACACTTATGACTTCACAAGCAAAGAGCGGTGCCTAGTCACACATCAGTGCTACCCAAGTGAAATAGAAAGTTGGAGAACAACTTTCAATCCTACAATTCGTGAATGGTGTTATAGTGAATGTATAATTCCTTTGTCACTGATATCCCGAATGAACTCGAGGCATGGAACAGTCATCCTATCAATGTTCATTCACTTTCTTGATCTCAGAGTAGATTGGAAGAGATATGTATGACATCAATATCACATACTGATTCACACATGCATGCGCGCCTTTCTCAATCCTACTCATCAAGTGGCCATGGATATCAAACTCCCTCAGGAGGGACAAATCCCATATCTATCACTCACCCCTCAAAAGCCCCATGTGTCAAAGCCACCCAATCATCACCTTTATAACAACCCATGTTTTAGGACTGCGTTTGATGATGTCAAAGTGTGCCCAACGACATGTGTTGAGTGTAGTGATTTCAGGTCAAAGAATTACACTAACCACCATCACTGTGAGTACTGACTATGACTACCATGTCATGGTTCCATGTGTCAAACTCATGGTGGGTCTGTCTGGTACACTTGTTCTCTAACAAGTACCTATTTGTTTGGTTTGATATCTCTATATCATGACTAATGAGATTCTGTCATCAACCATCACCACAATCTAGTCTTGTGTGTCATTGCTGTCTATCTACCTTCCACAATGACATCCAACTAGGGACATAACAAGAATGTACAAACTCTTAACATTTGTATGATCTCATCGTTCAGGTCCTCAACCTGAAAGCATACGTCATTGAGTATTGTCATTCTCTAGACATTCAATATGTTCTATCACTATCTCATATGACTGAACCAGAAAGAATTGGAAGCTTGCCTTTGATGTTTATCAAATCAATCTTAATGTATCCCACCAATCATCCCATGATTGTCTCTCAGGGCATACATACGAACAGACTCCCACTTGCACTGCGAGCCAATCACCCTTGAATCATATTCATAGTGATCCTCAAACATGTCCCACATGTTACTGTGCTCTAGTGCGAACATAGTGAGTTATGGAAACACCTTGCCAAAGTCAGTTTTTAATTGCATGTCTCACATCTCTTTACTGTACATCACACGTATGAGATGGAGTTTCCGTAATATGTGATCTAGTATTCCTTTGCTAACCTTTAGCCACATTGCATGATCAAGGATTCCATACTTGTCATCAATGAGCAGAATATCTATAAGTTCATCTCATGAACTTCCAGATCCATATAGTATCCACCGCTGTTCTTTAACGCATAGATACTCAGCATTTCCTTTTAAATGGTTTTATTGGAACACTTCCAATTATCAACAAACTTTCACTTTTATATATCCTATATATATTTTGCGATTAATTTTCTATCCTTTCAGAAGTTCGCATTAATGCAACTCTTTACATTGAACTCTTCCTTATCTCCATAGAACTAGTAATTCTCAAATACTTATGAAGTTCTCATGGTATTCTAGTAACCCTTACTGGAAGTAGACAGACATCCAATCGTCATGTCTCACATACGAGTTATCAGGATGAGCACATCATATTTCCATGTCCTACATACAAGATGATGAATGCATTTTGTTCTTGCCATGTCGATACATGCAAGAGCATGGGATGATTACATACATGATAGATCCATATCTATGCTTAGTGTTCCCATTATTCATAAGAATTGGACACTTGGCCTTGGGATACTAACTCCATGTAACATGGACAAGTTTTTCTCCCACTAAATATGTGCATACTGAACCCTTCAGTACAGATTGCCAATGTATGCTTTCTATTTTCAGGTCAAGAGATTTTCGAGAACTATCTCTATAGATCTCTATTCCTATCACATAGGAAACATTTCTATCTTTCTTAAAGATAATTTCCACTTTTGGATTTCCATTCTAGAACATTTCCATTTCACATCAACATGTGGAATGTGAACACACTCCCACTAAATCACAGATCCCTTCTTTATCTTTGACATATTAGTCAAACCCTTTGACTATATCATCAAAGTAAAGATCCAATTCTGAGTTGCTTGTACTCAATCAATCACATTGATTAGTCCATTGTAACATATAGACTTCATTTACATTAGTGGATTCATAAACCTTATAGGTTGTGTCACGTACACATCCTTGTTTTATTCCTCATAGGAATGTGGTTTTAGTATCCATATGCCAAATGTCTTAGTCATTAAGTTGCAATCAACAAGCATCATCCTTCTCAAAATGTTATCCATGTGTATTAACACTTAAGATTCATTTGCACTTATGGATTTCATCCAATGGGTGCTACCGTCAAGGTCATACCTTATGGTTCACATGGATGTCATTTAGGATGTAATGGTCATAAACCACAACTCAAAATTTGGTTCCTCATATTCATATAGATAGTTGACTCATCACATGAACAACTCATCACATAGATAAATGAGGTGTATCCGTCAAGGATATAAGAACTTACAACTCCTTGTGGGGTATTCTTTTATTAAGAAGAATTTAGTTATTTGATAATCATTCTCTAACTCCTTAGAGTATGATTCCTTCTTGATTTAGACATCACCATGCCGTAATCATGAGTTCACTATGATACACTATCATAATCACTCCTAAGGATCTCAAACATTTGTTCTAAGTATTTCATTCATTGATCTCATCAAGAATTAACACTTTACCAAATTTGCACTTCTTCTATGATAATCTTGAACACTTCAAGATATTCATATTGGTATTTCTCTAAATACCATTTGAAGTATTAGCATTTGTTCCAATAGGTATGTAAATACATCACATGTATCATACCTAATAGGATAATCATTCTCCCACTACCATTAGTGAAGATTGATTAATCATGTCCAAGATATTCATGTCTCTTACTAGTTCTGTAACCAAAAGAGTCTAGATTTATCCATCACATGGAAACTAGAAATGAATTTCTCATGATTGATGCTAATTTGATTGTTTGAGTTATCTATAACTTTTAGGTATCATTTTATCTTATGCATATCAAATACCACAAGATAAACAAGGCATTGCCACAAATATCATATCTTTAGAAATTGAAACATCTCTTTATTGATTGCCATCATTGTCATACAATATGCAAAAATAAAGTGTTTCTATCTCTATTGGAAAATATGAAATAGCAGTTCATAACTATATTACATGCCTTTTAGGCTGAAAATAAACTAAAGTACTCCTATCTATGGCGGCAGCACTTGCCCCATTTATTGAGTGCTTTACACTTTACATCTTGGTATCATATACCTCAAAAGTGTTACAAGTTTACTTTCATGACGCCTTTAAGTAGAGACGTTTTTTGCATCCTTCTTCTTTTATTCTTCCAGATAGAGAGGACAATTCCTTTTCCAATGTCCTGGATTTTGACAATGGTGGCAATTGCCTTTCTTGGTCACACCTCCCTTGGTCTTGAGAGATGAAGACGACTTGGGCTCCTGGCTAGCATCAGAACCTTTCTTAGCTTTGCCCTTGCCCTTGCGCTTAGACTTGCCTTTCTTGATCATGATCACCATCACAGACTTAGGCTTATCCTTCTTCATCTGTGTCTTGGCTATCCTCAACATGCCCAACAACTCTGACAGTGGCCTATCAAAGTTGTTCATGTTGTAGTTCATCAGAAACTGATTGTAGGATTCTGGAAACGATTGCAGTATCATGTCAGTAGCCAACTCTTGGCTCAGTGGAAATCCCAGTCTTGTCAGGTTCTCCACATACCCCAATCATCTTCAGTGTGTGAGGACCAACTGGATCTCCTTCTGTCATGACACACTTGAACAGTGCCCTTGAGACATCATATCTCTCTTGTTGTGCTTGATCTTCATACATGTTCCTGAGATGCTGAATCATCTCAATGACACCCATGTTCTCATGTTGTCTCTACAACTCATGGTTCATAGAGTACAACATCAAGCACTTTGCATCAATGGCATCATCAGAATGCTTCTTGTAAGCGTCCCTTTCAGCCTTTGGTGCAATAGGAGCAGGTTCCTCTGGAGTTGGAGTATCTAGGACATAGAGCTTTCACTCTTGAGTGAGAACAATTCCCAATGTCCTATACCAGTCATGGAAGTTTGTCCCATTTAGCTTGTCCTTTTCAAGGACCGATCACAAAGAAAAGTGATTGTTGTTTGTTGTCATTTGTACTACAAAAGGAAATATGCAATTTTAGTCCAAAAACTCATTTTTGACTTATTTGATTGATTTGAAAAGTTGACGATATAATTAGGCCTTTAATTAATTATCGCTCCCACTATTTTAGTTCAAATTGATAGCCCTCACCATCAATTCAGAAGATTGCAGTGTACAACCTTCTAGTGGGCAAGATCCTGAAATCCTCTAAGTCACGGACCAACTAGGGATGTCGCCCACAACTTAGATCTCTCAGGTAGGCAACTCTTGCCAATTGCATCATATGCAACTCTTGATAAGATGTCATATGCAACTCCTTGCCATGATCATCTCCATGCCTCAAGGTGCTAGATCCTATCTAGGTCACCATGTTAAGTCCGACCCAAAGCAAACACGATGAATATGCACCCTGCTAGGGCAGACCCACATATTCATCCTTCACGCTTCCACGAGATAGACGGTGCACCATGCAAGGGTGTGCCCACACTTGGTCGATCAAGCTTTTCATGTGTGTCACATTTGGAAGGCATCTAAAATTTAATATTTAATGAGGGATTTGGTTTTATATACATATACATATCCAATCACCACAATATATAGTACGTATCATATACATGCTATATCCCACAGAAAACATGCGAAACGATAAAAGCGATGATTATGGCCATCCTAATGTGATTCCTCGAGCCAAGAGGAATCACGGTCATCTAGGTCTACATCACATGCAACTTGTACAAGATGAACTTTGTTCTTTGCATTTATGGGTTTGATCAACTCATCACATGACTGATCGACTCACTATCAGGTCGGTCAGCTGGGTGCCACCAGCCGATTGGTTGGCTCCTCCAATCGATCGGTTCGCCTGGTCGTCATGCATCTCATCATGGCCGCCACCCACTTGTCTCACTCCTCAAACCGGTCATCAACCGATCGGCTCACTCCTTGAACCGATCGTCTTGAACGTCAACCGATCGGTTCACACATTGAACCGATCGTCTCAGCTATCGTCGGGATGTCCTCCGTTCTTTGACATAACAGGAAATAAAATTCTATCCTATTTTACATTGTAAAAAGAGAAAACTCGAGTTACATTCGAGGGGAGCAAAGGTAGGAAAGAAATCTCGAATTATTTCGAGTTACATCAGGAATAGGAGAAGGAAGATCGGTGCGTAGACCGAGATGCAAGCAACCACATACAACCATACACAAATAGGGTTTATTGGCCATAACCACGCTATACATTTACCAAAAAACTCATTTAAGGGTGATGCGTATCGAGTGCATTCATAATACATATCATATATGTAAATTAGGATTTGTGGATTTAGGATTGGACATGCATAAAGCCAATTTTATTCGTATCGTATGCAATAAATAAAGGCAACAAACCAAAATCGATCATATCGATAATCCTAAAGTATAGAGCAGTTGATGTGGCTCTGATACCACTATTGGGTTTTGGGGGAGGCAGAGAAGGCAGCGGAAACAAAAAAATTTCTCCTCCCCAAACCCAGAACAAGGAAACGCGTCAACGTTTATACAATAGGAAAGGATGGTTTGTGGAATCATACCTTATCCCGAGGCTTGCTCGACGACAATACCTCGCGGCTTGTGCGGTCTTCACCTTCAGTCTTGGATTGTGTCTGTGCAGCTCCTGGTCGCACCGGGACTGTCGGGATTGACAGTTGTCCTCCGAGCGGCAGAAATCTCCTGCCTCTGAAGTAGTCCACACGGACCACCTGGAACTCCAATCTCCTTGTCCCACAAGGAATTGGAAGGAGTCGCACCCTCCTGTCAGGGTACTAGTCACTGACACACTCTCCTGCCACCGGTCGCTTTCTGTAGTTGTCTTTCCCTTGTTGTGCCTCCCTTATAGGGTAGCACTTGCTCGGGCTCTCTCGGTTACCAAAACCAGAGAGAACGACAACTTTACAGAGCAACTGGTTGCACTGAGTTGTACTTTGAGAAGCCTCCAATACCCCTATATATATAGGAGGGTCATGGGACAGGGTTCTCTATCCCGGGCAATGTGGGACTAAAGCAGGAGTGGAAGGATTCGAGATTTTCCACAAAAATAACCAACTGCGCAACCTGAACCGATCGTTTCATTTCTGAAATGGTTGGTTGGGGACCTGAGCCGGTCGGTTGACACCTCAACTGATCGGTTGGGACCCATGAAATGGTCAGTTCACTTCTGAACCGGTCGGTTCGTGGTCCTAGTCAGTTCCCGATTGACTTTTCCTCTTTTGTTTCGAATTGGTACCAAATACCAATCCTTGTTCCAATCAAATTGGGCAAGTGAAACAAAAAGAAATTTCTCACCAATCCTACTTTCCCAACTTGCTCGGTTGCATCAGTTGAACCGATCATTTCAACACTTGAAGCAATCGTTTCACCCTATCCATGAACCGATCGACTCACCACCTGAGCCGATCGGTTCATCATATGAGCCGATCGGTTGGGAGTGCAGATTGTGCAGAATCAGTCAATTGCAGTTTCAATCAATCTGATACTCTAATCAATCAGTCCAACACCTTGAACATTATGATACTGAGCTATCAATTGATTGAGTTTTTAATTGAACTGCTAAACTCCTTTAGTAATCAATCTAAACATTGTTTGTGGACAAAACTCCTCTTCCAGGTTAAATCCTATGTGTGTGACCCTGCAGGTCCATTTCACGTTGGCCGTGAAAGTCCATAACACTGATGACTTCACAAGCAAAGAGTGGTGCCTAGTCACACATCAATGCCACCCAAGTGAAATAGAAAGTTGGAGAACAACTTTCAATCCTACAATCCGTGAATGGTGTTACAGTGAATGTATAATTCCTTTGTCACTGATATCCCGAATGAACTCGAGGCATGGAACAATCATCATGTCAACGTTCATTCACTTTCTTGATCTTAAAGTAGATTGGAAGAGATATGTATGACATCAATATCACATACTAATTCACACATGCATGCACACCTTTCTCAATCCTACTCATCAAGTGGCCATGGATATCAAACTCCCTCAGGAGGGACAAATCCCATATATATCACTCACCCCTCAAAAGCCCCATGTGTCAAAGCCACCCAATCATCACCTTTATAACAACCCATGTTTCAGGACTGCGTTTGATGATGTCAAAGTGTGCCCAACAACATGTGTTGAGTGTAGTGATTTCAGGTCAAAGAATCACACTCACCACCATCACTGTGAGTACTGACTGTGACTACCATGTCATGGTTCCATGTGTCAAACTCACAGTGGGTCTATTTGGTACACTTGTTCTCTAACAAGTACCTATGTGTTTGGTTTGATATCTCTATATCATGACTAATAAGATTTTGTCATCAACCATCACCATAATCTAGTCTTATGTGTCATTACTGTCTATCTACCTTCCACAATGACATCCGACTAGGGACATAACAAGAATGTACAAACTCTTAGCATCTGTATGATCTCATTGTTCAGGTCCTCAACCTGAAAGCATACGTCATTGAGTACTGTCATTCTCTAGACATTCAATTTGTTCTATCACTATCTCATATGACTGAACCAGAAATAATTGGAAGCTTGCCTTTGATGTTTATCAAATCAATCTTAATGTATCCCACCAATCATCCCATGATTGGCTCTCAGGGCATACATACCAACAGAATCTCCCAAGAAACCCCTCGAGCAAGGAGAAAAGAAGGATGTCATGGATAATGCCAAGGGTTTCAGTTTGGTAACCCCTCCCGTGGAGGACACCCAAGGGAAGAAAAGTGGTTGGTTAAGGACAACCACTAGATCAGAGAGTGTCACCTTACTCTTGACCAACCACTATATCCTTCACCTTCAATCCTACTTTGAATGGTTCTTTTGGAACATTTCTCAAAAAAACAACAAAACCCACCATCTTTTCCTTTCTGTAAGGAGTGGGACTTGAGACGGGGGATCCACTCCCTACTTGAAAAAATTGAAGAATAAAATATTCAATTCGAAGACACTCAAAGGTATGATGGAATAGGTGAAAATTTTTCAAATTTCAATAAATGATATTCAAAACAACCAAAGTGTAGAAACAAAATTAAACAAATGACTATATTCAATTTTCACAAAAGATTACAAAAGTACATCATAATATCCCATAAGGGTTTACATGTATGATACAACATAAGGATCTAAGTAGAGGGAAGTCTAAACTACTTCAAATCTATCTCTAAGAAACATCTCCAAGATCTAGGTCCATGTTGGAAACTATGTTCTCCTTGGTCATGTTCAACACCTTGATCTAAACTTTGGTGGTTGGGAAAAACACCCAGCAAAAGGGAAAGGAAAACACAGTATGTGTCAAAAAATATGAATAGAATATCAAGTAAAAAAAATGTAAATAAAGGATAGTGTTCATCATAAGATGAAGATTTCACGAGTATGAGGGTATTTTTAAATAGATGCTTTCCATAAATAAAATATAATAAAAGGGTTGCATGCATGATAATTATGGCTACCTTAACTATGTAGGGTTGAGGCACCTACAATACCTCAACCTATAGGAAAGGGGAGAATTAATACATTCCCAGTCACCTACACATATTTTTATGGGGGAGAATAAGACATTCCCCAGGGAAAATTAATACATTCTCTATCTATGGGTGGTTGTACATAAGTACGACTACTATAAGTAAATAGTCCATAAAATCAACATGCTAGAAAATAAATCATGGAAAATAAAAGCTGCAGTGGGGTACAACACCCAAGAAAAAGAATATCGTTACTGATTTTGAGGCAATTTAACAAAAGAATCCTGAATAGAGAGAATAGAGTTCATGAAAGCCTCATTAGGGAAATATAGGGTTTGGTTTGCAAATATCCCAAATTAGGGTGTAAGAATGCACATACCTCCTCTTTAGATCCCTATTAACCACTTTCCTATACTTTAGTTGACTTTAGGGTCCACTCCTCCTATTTTCAAGACAACCATGTATTAGGGTTGTACATATGTATTAAAGTAAATAAACCCTAACTTTAGGAACTATACTCCGATTCAGACCTTGAAAACATCACTACTAATATAGTTAGGTTCTTCAAATTAAGAAAACATATAGTTTTGCATATTTTTGAGTTATGAAAGTTAAAGTGTATTTTTGGTGGTTTTTAGGATTTTAATTCATTTTCTAAAAACTCTTTTTGAAAAAACTCAAAACCAAACCTTGGAACTATTTTTATTAGAAAGAGCACATTTTTATGAGTTTAGAACATGTTTTTTTTATTTTTGGACAAGGGAATAAATAGTTATGAATTTCTCAAAACTGACCAATAAGAAATTGCCACATCATCAAACTGATCGAAATAAGCAAAGAGAGAGAGAGGGAGAGGGAGAAAACACCATTTTACCAAGATAAGGGTTGGAGATGCATAGGTAACCCAACTAAATCTTCTAGAGAAGGTAAAATAACAAGAAACCAAAACCCTAGAAGAACATGGTAAATTGAGATGGAGATCACCGATTTTAAACATAGAAGCATGAGTTTTAAGCATGTAGTATGCAATATATGAGAAGGGGGTTATAAAACTTGCCTCTAGGAAGGTGAACCAGGTTCAAGCACAAAAATTTCCAATCTAGAGAGGCTGGTTTCTCCAAAAAAGATCCTATCTCAAACAAGAAGTACCTTCTCCACTTTAGAGGTGAAAAACCCTAGTAAAAGAACATGGAGATGAGGTGTTTAAGGGTTCTAGGTGGGGTTTAAGCATTGAAGGACATATTTCTCACTTGGAAGAAGGTGGGAGGAAGACAAAAATAATGAAAATATGGAAGGGAAGGAGGAAACTTACTATTTTTGTTCGAAATCACCAAGAAAGAGCTTTAGAAACCATAAATAGAGCAAATTCGGAACCCTAGGAGTTTTCTTCACCAAGGTAAGAACCCTCTTTTACCTTGGGATAGCACCTCCATGGCCAAGTAGAGTAGGAACTCTTCTCAAAGCTAAAGGAAAGAGAAAGAGAGCAAGATTTTTAAAATTGGGAGGTGGGAATGGTAAATATGGCTTTGTAGAGAAGGGGTCAAGCATGAGGTGTCTATGGGACTTTTCATGTGTCCTTAGCGTAGGGCTTCATGACCATGCAAGAGGACAACTCATAGATGCTTCTTGAATATCAAATGTCAGTTATACAAGCCAATGGAGACTTCTAGGCCATCCCCACTGACCTCCAATCAAAGAAATAATCCCATTGGTAGATAGCTTTTAAAGATAAGCTCATTTATAAAGAGGGCAATCCCTAAAATGCCCTTGGACAGAAACACCTTCAAACCAAGGTGCAAATTGGTGCCCCATGGTTCAAAATATTGATAAGGGTAAGGGAATATCTATGTATTATAATGAATGTGATAATTTTCAAAGAAAACCTCCCAATTGGATAAATTGCATAAAAGTCCAGAATGTACCTAAAATTGCATAACTTGCACAAACAACATCCAAATTGAACAAAATTTGAAAAATTAGTCTCATTTTATGATTTGAAAGCACATAATAAAGTTCAATTAAGGTTTAGGATACCTAACTAAGATCCTTAAATAAACTTCTGAGGTATTTGGGCATAAACCCTTTTTATGGGTACACATAGTGAATAAATGTTCATCAAACCACTATAAGTTTCACAATTTAAACATTAAGGCCCAAAAGGATAGAAAGGAAAGGAAAAGATTAGAAAAGGGCCAAAAAGAGGGAATATGTCCAAGTATTGGTATGTTACACTTTTTGTCATGGCATTGTCAAGTGCATCTCACACAAAAGTAGATAGGTTCCCTCACTTAGTCTGAGCTAGGGGCAGGAACAACCACCTAAATATATGTGTTCCTTTCATCATGAGAAGAGTCCAATAAATGTAGGAGTATCTCTTGCATACACCTCCCTCACAAGGGGGAAGCCCTTTAAATCTCTTATCTAAAATAGTGTGTGCAAAGGGGCCCATCCCAAAAATACAACATTTTCTCACGATGTTACACCCTACTTTTGAATCCCGCAAGTGTTCTTTTCACCGCATTATAGGAGAAATAAGGAGCCCGTACCTCACCCGGTGTCACCAACAATCAATCCAAATGGATGAGAGCAGTAGTATGAATTAACAGTCTAAATGATACTTTCCACAACAAGCAAGATAAGACAGAAGAGGTGGAGAAAAGCAAGATAGACACCTTCGTTCCTGGAGCCACAACTTCTCAAGATGGACATCCCTCTGAGAAGCCCCCCAACTTTCCTTTTGTACCTCCACAAACCTCAACGTATACAGGAGGATGTAACTACCCATGATTCTCTAGATAAGAAACTACAATGGTCGAGTCATCCACACCATTCTTTCCATACATCATGTGGTATTCCCACCCACCTCATCCAGAGGCATTCCAATCGACGCTCAGTTAGAGCTCACCATCCATGAACATTGGGTCAGTCTTGATCCTTTAGGAAGTAGCAATGTCCTTCTTAAATCCTAAGGGATAATCTGAAGGAAAGAAGAAAGAAAGTGAAGTTGCAGCACCATAGGAAGAGCCTCAAATGACTGACACCATCACAAAGATTCATATACAATATTTGAATGGTTGAGGACCAAGCCCCAGTTTACACTCCACATATCCACAACCCTACTCCTGGTATAGTACGTGCATAGAAAGAAGGTATGGATTCCCACCAAATGGAAGAAAATCATAATGAACAACACTCAACACATGCGTCAAAGTGAATATTGATGTTAGACTGTCGGTGACCATAAGAGGAACTCCCAGAAGTCACCTAAAAAACTAGCGCAACATCACTACACTGAGAAGAACTTGCCCTACACCTACTAAAGATGGATCTACAACTTGAATGAGGACGTCCAAAGAAGCCCCCCCAAACATCAAAAGGTCCTCCAAAGTGCTGACTATGCCCAAAGTCTGGTGGGATACTCATGACAAAGAATATGCTTTACATATCCAATGACTCATCCTTCTACACAAAGGAAGTGGTCCAACCAAAGTCACCTGGGAAGTGACATGAGCCTTCAATACTAAAAACTTGATGGGGCCACAAATCAGGGAAGTCGTCAAAGCGAAAAGTAACCACCGATAGAGAAGGTGGATCCTCAAGTGGAGAAATTGCCTCAGGTGAAGAAATTTTCCTAAGGAGGGGTTAGATGATAAAATTCATACCTCTAATCATCCTAATCTTTAGACGAATCCTAATCACCTGTAAGAAAATGCATGTTAAAGATAATGCAAGTATGCACAAGAAGAAGAATCATACTCAGACACTCACCATGGGAGAATGTAAGAGACAATCACATGCCTCTCTAGAAAAGAGAATCACATGATCATCAACAAAATACCACCTCATTTATTATTTATGTGTCATATGGCCATACATCAGCTCCTAGCATCCTAACAAATCTCAAGTCTAGAAGGGACCAACCTGGGAAAAGGGTTAAAATGCATGTGCTAGCCACAAGCCCACTGACGAGCACAACACTTGCCCATGTACAAGACACTCCCAAATGAAGTTTCAAACTAGACTCGAAGAGCATATAGAGCTAATGCCTCAAAGCAGGCTCACAAGATGTGGTCGCCTCACAATACCAACACATGAAGAAGATCTTGAATCTAACCTAAGGTAAATTCAAGTCAACTAAAGTACAAATGCACACCATAATATAGTGTTTAAAGTACTACACACACCTCAAATATGGCCATCGTCTCCAGTTCACCTATCCAATGCACATATGACACCCTACTAGCACAACTGACTTTTAGAGAAAAGTAGGGAGGGGCGCACAAATAGCATTCTGGGCCACCCAAAGTAACATGTCTATGCAACCAGAAGTTCTCATAATCCCACATATTTAAAAATTATTAGATAAAATCATTTATGACAGTTATTTCAAAGCATAAAATGCAAAATAATGGATAAAATCTCACTGCAATCAAGCCTCCATATCCTCTGTATCTTTTCATAGCTTGGACCGTCTCTCCTTTGAAGTTACTCACAAGTCATCTTTCCAAGTGCATTAGTAGATGGGAATACACTCCACTCTCCCAATCAAAGGAAGGAATTGCATCGAGATCTAGCAAGAAGGAAACCCAAAAGACATCTCCTCTATTCTCAAAGTAGGTGATATTTAAGCAACTGATAATCAAGACAAATAGGAACACATGAACCCCCAAGGTTGCATACAATGTATCACTAGCACCTTGTTGATCACCCTCACAAAAGAAGGAGAACCTCATCTATTTAAACCTAACTTCATACTGTGAGGCCATCTCAATATATATGGGGTTTACTCCTAGAATCCAGTCAGGCAGTGATGACCCCACTCCTATCAGTCAATAAGAGAACTAATGGGAGTCCCACCAAACCCTAGTCTAGTCATCCTGATAAACTTGCTAGGGTTGATGTCCAGCTCGTCAAAGGCACCAGATGGAAGTGCTCAATCAAAGGAACATGATAGGGACTATCTAGGGTCCTACATTGACTAATGCTACACTTCTTGGTCCCCTCCAACAACTCCACCTCCTCATCCACCATGCACCCATACAAATATTCCAATTCATTCCAATGGGATCTCAAGTAAATATTTCACAATCTGGTACCCTAAAGAAATAAAGTGGAAGACAAAGCCAAAATCACTAATACATAATGAAAAATCCTGATTAAAATAGACAGGGAATAACAAGGAGAAATGTTTCCAAGTAATACATCATCATCCTTTTGATGGACTCAATGATGCAGATTCATCCACAACATGCCTTGATAATGGATGGAGCTTTCAACAAAGAGCAGTTCTCCCTTAATCCTGCTTGCACTGCCATGATGTGTTCTCAAGGAAGACTTTAGTTAGAATATTCAAAGCGAATATAGAAGTGCAATTAGAATGGAAGATACATATCGTGAATACACATCGACCCTAACTTCATTGCCTCCATCTTGTTCATCTATAACAGAATCCACCTCATTCTAGACACTCAAATCCATCTATATGACCATGATGACAATTTCAAGATCTTTTGATTACATCTGAAATCAGCTCGACCACACAAAGGATGAACGAGGAAATGAGAAAACAACCAAATTGTCCGGATTGCAAAACCAAACAAGCAACCTAGTCATCTGCAAGCTCCACACCCTGAAGAGTGCCGAGAAGCCAAAAACAATATTTTTACATCAAGGGACAAAATAGGAAAACCAAAGTACAAAAATAAAAGTTATACCTTCCCCGAGACTGATGTAGATGAAAACCACACTAAAGAGATACTAGAGAGGACCATCAGAAGTTCTAGACCACCATGATGTCGCTCCCAAATTACACCGGATTGAATATGGTGGAATACCTCGATTCATGGTCCTGGAGCTAGCGAATAACTGTGATCCTATGATCTTCCTCCTCCTTTCTCTTATCACCATTGTAGCTTCGAAACGCCCTAAGCTAATCACCATCATTGATTTCACTAGTGAGGAAGAAATGGGAAGGGTTCTCCTATTCCCCTCTTTTAGAGACTGAAACCTAATGTAGAATTTTCAATCAGGTCCCTGGTTTTCAAAAGAATTTTTGGAGCCCTAAAAATAGAAAATTTACCCAAAATTGGTAAAAATAAGAAAACGTCAAATTTTTACTCCAAAATTAAAATATCTATTTTTTAAAGACGTTCACAAGATATTCCACGATCTTCCAGGGTTATGACCCTAAACTCATCTAACCATATTTTCAAATCTTTTCATGGGTATTAGGTTATGAACCAAAACCAATCCAACCATATTTAAATTTTCAAATCATTTATGGGTCTTGGATTTTGACCCAAAACTAATCTAACTGCATTTTCAATTTTCAAAATCTTTTTATGGTCCTGGCTTATGACCTTAAATCAAACCACATGGAACCCCATTTCCAAATCTTTCAAGGTCCTAGACTATGTCCTAAAATTGGACCAAACATACACATGAATTGCCAAATCATTCTCGGGTCCCAGATCTTGACTTATAACTTAACCAACTCAAAGACTCACCTTTTTAATATGTTTGGGTGATGTACCAAGACCTTAAACTAGACCATGAGCCTCATCCTAAGCATGATGCATGTCCTTCTACTTTTTTCCCTTTCCATCTGAGGTTTCTACTCATGACAATCGACCAAAATCCAGATTGCCTTTCTATACAAATCCTTTTGATCAATCATGGATTGCAACTAGTGTTATCGGCTTGATTTCACACACACATTCTTTAACACCCACAAATCATGACTTGAACTAGATTGCCGACCCCACCTCATGACCCTGTGTTATGGCTCAAAACTCTAGATTCTTGTATTGAGACCTATAGAGTCAAGGAGCATCGACACTTTAGCAGACAGAAGATGAACCAATAAAAGAACATGTTATGAAGGGTAGATTTCTCTAGATAATAGTATGAACATTGAATTTCAATTCACTCTCAGATGCCTTAAGCAATCTGATAGCAAACCAAGACAATCACTGTCCGGAAAGGTCACCTTAAATCTAAAAGCTTGTCTAAAATACACCAATCTTAACAATCCAAGCCTCACCCTAGTAAAAAAAATCTCATATTGTTCCTTTAAGAGTTCTGGTCCTGACTCTTAATTTGTCTAGTCTCAAAATAATGAAACTAAAGATGCATGGGAAATGGGATGACTATTATTTTTCTTCAAGAATTGTTTTCAGGAAGAGCAATTCCTATTGTTTCTCAATGGATCACAAACTCCTGATCTTAATCTCTCACTGAACCAGTTATGGAAGTTTATCCCGTTGATTTTTTTCTTATCAAGGACTCAATGATAGTGTGTTTCCCATTTATTTCAAGAAAAGTAAAAACTTGCACTTTATCAAAACATTTTTTATTTGATTTGATATTATTTATGATATTAATTAGGCCTTTAATTAATTATCTCTCCCACTATCTTATTCAAGTTGACATCCCTCACTATCAATTTGGAATATTGTGGCATACAACCTCCTAGTGAGCCAAGATCCAGATTTCATCTAATCATGATTAAGCTTTGGCTATCACCCACAACATGACTATTTAGGTAGGCAACTTTTACCAATTGCATCTAAATGCAACACTTGGATAGATGGTGTGCACAACTCCTTGTCCCAATCCATATCTATCCTTCTAGTTACTTAATCTCATGAAGGCCACCTAGTTAAGACTGATTCAAAAACCAACATGATAGAATATACACCCTTCTTTGGAAGACCCACATATCTATAATCACACTTCCACAAGATAGATGGTGCAGCACGCTTTGGCGTAACCTATGGCTAGTCAATCAAGATTTTCATGTGTGCTACATATGGAAAGCATATAAGATTTGATACTTCTTTAGGGGTTTATAGATAAATGCATATACATATCCAATCATCACATACTTATAAATTCTATCATATACACAGTATATGAACAAAAAAATATGCATTCATTAAACATATGAGTGATGTTTATGGCCATACTAATGCAATTCTTTAAATACACAAAGAGTTGCTACCACCTAAGGTCTTGCATCTCATGTAGTAACCAATTCTTGAAAATATGCTACAGAAATAGGTCAAACAATTGGCAGGACCCTCCAGTCAACTGGGTTGACTTCCTAATCGGTTGATCGTCTTCCTCAGTCAGTTGGCTCTAGCTCATGCAGTTGAATGGAATCCTCCAAACAATCACTTTGGACTTTAATTGATTGATTGGATCTCCTAATCAATTTCCCTCCTCGGTTCTTTGATCCATCAATTCGACTTCCCAGTCGGTCGACTCACCTGGTGCAGAACAATTTCTCTTTCCCAAAGTAGAAATTAAAACCATTATATTCCTATTATCTTATTAAATTATCAAAGGGAAACCTCAATTTACATTTGAGGGGAATATAGGAAGGAGAGCATTAATTTACATTTGTCTCAATATGGAACCTACAAACAACAAGATATAAACCAAACAACCAAGCATGCACATCCATAGGGCTTTTTGCCATAACCACACATACATCCACCATTAGACATTTTTAGGGAAACGCATATGGATTTCATGCATATCATGTATATACACACACACACACACAGATATATATATATATATATATATATATTATAATTGTATGTGGTATTTAATCAAATATGCACATTAATAATTATAAATATTTGCTTTGTATTCAATAAAAAAATCTTATCACATCAAGTTAAATCTGGATACATTATAGATTGATGTGGCTCTGATACCAATGTAGGGAATTGGGCAGCAAATAAGGCAGTTGAAAAAAAAAATTATGTCGAATCCAAAAATAGAATATCCCATGAACAATGATGTATCTAGGAAAAGTGTTTGTGAGGTATATACCTGGTCTTTGAGAAAGTCTAGAGACATTCCTCACAATGTCTCGTGCTTCTTCTTCAAGTAGCATGAGAACATTTGTCAACAATAGACTCCTAGTGTAGCACCACAGACGGCGGTTGATAGAGTTCTCCTAGTGTGATGACAAAGGTCTCCACACCTCTATGTAGTCTACACAGACCACCAGGAACTCCTCATTGGTCTAGCTATAGCCAACGGGAAGGATTTTGTCCCTTTGATGTCAACGTTCTAGTAGTGACTTGTTCTCATTTGCTGTCTCTCCCATTTACGAGTAAGACTTGCTATGGTCTCTCAATTGTGATAGGACAACATTTATTTGCATTAGTTGTGTCTTATAAAAGCTTTAACTGTCCCTCTATTTATAGGAGGGCTAGAATTAGGGTTTCCAGATCAATTGGGATTCGAAGAGATAGATTTTCCTACCCCATTGCTGAAACAAGACCTCCCCTCCATTTAAAATCCCACTGCTTGCTAGCTGGGAGTTGTATGAGCGGTAACGTCCACGTACGGCTCTGTGATAAGGTTCACAAATTAATGGTTGTTGCAGATAACTATTCATTTGAATCAACACTTCAGTAAGTGGACTCACACCCTAA
Source organism: Alisma plantago-aquatica (assembly GCA_963693085.1). NCBI lineage: Eukaryota > Viridiplantae > Streptophyta > Magnoliopsida > Alismatales > Alismataceae > Alisma > Alisma plantago-aquatica. Next base: position 1,147,092,713 of record OY856410.1, read on the forward strand.
ATGATCCACTCACACATGAATCATTCGAATGGAATGCTTTCCTATTCCAAAACATATTGGCTTTCAATGCAACAATTAACGAACAACATGAAGTAACCATCAATCCTTGATCTAGTCTTACTAATCATCTGAGTTGTGTGATTGGAATTCTGAGTTGCTCAAGTCAATACTTCAATCGATCAACTCAACACTTGAGTCAGTCAAATCATGTTCCCAATCAGTCAATTTTTAGCTAATGTTTAGTTGGATGACTTGACATTTGAATTGGTCGACTCAACACTTGAGTCGATCGATTCACATTCTTAGTCAATCAATTTTCAGCGAATTTTGTTTAAATTGAATACCTAAACACTTTAGTAATCAAGTTAAACATTATTCATGAGTAAACTCCTATTCTAGGTGCATGCTATGAGTGTGAAACTATAGGTCCCAAATTACGTTAGAAGTGAGAATCCATAACTAATTTATGACATCACAAGTAATGAGCAATATCTAGAAACACATCACTACTACCCAAGTAATTGGAATGTTGGAGAGCAACTCCAAACTACAATACATGATCAGTGCTACAATGATCATATAGATCCTTTGTCTCTGATATCCGAATTGAATTTTTGGAATGAAATTGTCATCTTAACAATATTCAATCTAGGTTTCTTGAACTAGATTAGATTGTTGAGATACACATGAGCTCAATATCACATATTGACTCACATGTGCATCGCCATGAATTTCTCAGTCTCGCTTATTAAGTGGCCAAGATATGAACCCAATAGAAGGGAAAAATTCCAACTACATCACTCACACTCACTCCCAATGTATCACAATGTACCCAAGCACCAAATTTATGGAAACCCATATTCAAATTCACATTAGATGATGTAAAAATACTTTGAATGATATGTGATGAGTGTAGTAACTTCAGGTCTAAGAGCCACAATCACCACTACCACATCAAAAGTTGATTCTGACTACTATTTAATTGTTCCATGTATCATCCTCAAGGTGGGTTTGTCTGGTACATTGTTCTCTAACAAGTACATATTTCCTTGACTTGATTTTCCATATCACGAGTAATGATACTCTGTTATCATTCAACACACATTCTAGTCTTATGCAGTATTGTTGTCTATTTTTCTTCTATAGTAATATCCAACTAGGGACATAACAAGAACGTTTGTACTCTTGTCATATAAATGATCTTATTGTCTAGGTCCTAAACCTAAGGACATATATGATCAAGTAACATCATTCTTTAAAAATTTATTATGTTATATTGTTATCTTATAACTGAATAAAATAGAATAAATGTCTCTCTATGCATACATACCAATATAACCATCCATACATTTGAGAATGTCAAGGTACACTCACGCTCACAATTGGGAGTCACTCAATCAATAAGCTATTTACATGCTATTTAAAAAGATCCCCCCCTACTAAGTTACTAGACTGGACAGTGTTTCTATGACATGAGACCATAATTTTTATGAATGAGTGAATTTTGATGTGTGGTCTGGACTATTTTCATTCACTTATAATGATGATTTCGACAATCTTCTTCATGTAAAACATGGAAATAGATAATGATAGTAATTTAAGGATGCAGGGACTGGAAATGAAGGTGGAAGTCCTTATAGGTTGGTTAATATGGGTTGTGTGGGATATGGTTGATGGTGGGAGAGAAGTGAAGGAACAATGAAGTGAGTATTGTGGAATTGAGGAGTGGTGATAGGTTTTAGCAAGAATGGAGTTGGTTGTGGTGGTGTTTGGTGGTGACGTGAGAGGGAGAGTGGGAAAGAGTGGTTCGAGGGAGAGAGGAATGTGGAGGAGGTGGAAGGTTTGAGAAGGAGGAAGGGACATAGGCTATGGTGTGCATCAAGAGTGCAAGAAGAAATGTTAGTAGTGGTAGTATGGGTGATTAGGGAATGGAGAGCTATGGCTTGTCATTTCTTACTATTTCCTGATTGTGGGAGTGTTTGATAAGAGCTACAATGGGACAATAAATGGAAAAGGAACAAATGACTAGTATTAATCGCACAATGATTTCTCTCTACTTGACTAGATTTATGATATAACAAGTGAGATTTCCATGTTTGTGCTCTTAATTTTGCTAAGAATAATTAAAGATGAATAGGTAGATATCCTAGATGATAAGATAGAATCCATCGTAAATCTCCTATTTCTACCAAAATTTGTAGTTGATGGACTAGAGTATCTAATCAATTTATGAGATGTGCTAGATGAAGAAAAGTCTTACCAAACGGGTATATAGATGGGTAGAAGGTCCAGCCATGCATATACAAGAGTTTGTGAACTCTTTTTAATCTATTAAAATATATAGACTATCTACTAGAAGCTCTATCAGGAAGGTATGAGGACCAAGATACAAACCCCATCATAGATTCTCTTCCTAATGACCAACTAATGAAGGTTTTTTAGTACCCAGGGCAGTGTATGCCCATGATATTTGGACAGTTTCAACTACTTAGTTGTGGGCACCAAGAATCTAGATTACACATCATGAGACAATAAAAAACTTTTATCTAGTCTTAGGAACTATTATTGGTATGTGTGGTACCAATATAAGTTATGCATAAACAACATTTACATACATTGCACTCTAAAGGAGGAGTTTCCCTCCATCCTCAACCATTGTCATTCTGATCCCATAGGATGGCACATGAGTTCAAAATAAAATGCTTCCAAGGTCCTTCAGTGTGGGTTATTAAAGACCTCCATCTTCAATGATTCACACACTTATTGTAAATAATGAAGAAAATATCACAGAACATTAAACATCATAAGTTATGTTGAGATGCCTCTACAACTATGGAAATTGGTTGATCAAATCAATGCATTTGGAGTGGTTGACATACCTCAATTTCTATCTTCTTTTCACTACACCCATATTTTGGTAGAAATTAATGACATCTCCAATTGGTTGGATGTGATTCTACAATTTGATATGACTAAAAGGAAACGATTAACCTCATCATTGTTGTTGTATATTTCCCTACATTTGATTCCCACACAATCTTTTCTAATAGTGGCTCTCATTTCAATGATATGACCACAAGGATCTCCTTAAGAAATAATTATCTATCACCTAGTTTGCATGCCTTATCAACCACAAACAAGCAATATGGGGGATTGTATTGAACTAATACATCAACACAATTATAGATAAGACTCAGTGAAATACACTAAAAGATCAGATGTACAAGTCTAATCATTCTCTTTGGGTGAACATGATATCTCACATGACTCCTATAAAATCACACTATTGAGATTAATCTACATAAAATCATATTATCTCCAATTGGAGTGTAGGATTTGTGGGTGATAAAAATATATGAACTTTGATATGCATAGGGATGGAAAGCATCAACCATTTGATTTGTAGGATCTCAAGTAGTAATGGTTGATAGCATATTGAAATTCCAAAATATACAAAGAACACATAAAACTATTCCATGGAAAGCATACCAGGCACAATCTATAAGGGAGAGCAAAAAATGTCACACACCTCTCAATTTTTTTCTTATTCCTAGAAAACTCAAGACATAGTAATTATTTTAATTTTTTTTTTTCACATTGTATATCCACACTGACTTGTGCACATTTGGAGTGAAAAGATGGGAATATTCAACGTCATTGGAGAATTTCTCCAGTGATAATTTATCATTGGATAATATTCGAGAAAAGACATCTTTATATACTCTTGTGGTTCCATGATATGTAGTGGATCTAGACTAAGAAATTGAAATTACTTATCACACTTAATTCCTAAAAATGGAGCCAATAAGGACGAAGCAAAGACGCAACACATGGTGGACTAGTCCTTAGCATCTCAGATAGATAGATTATTCACAGACCCCCCAGTTCAATTTAGAAATAAATTAACAAAACATATGAAGCAAAAAATTATAATAATATAAGAGATTTTTCATTCCCTAAAGCTACAAATTTCCACCTTTGAATTATAACACCTTCCTTTGAAACTAAAACTCAGTGGTGTAGATGATGCATAATAATAGTTTCATTGGACAGTTTGGAAAAGATGAACATGATCACCAATTGTTCTTCAAAGACCTTTTGTTATGAGAAAGCTGACAGGAGTGTTAGATTGGGCCATCAAACTTTAATATATTACAAATCCCTCCCTGAAAAGGATAGAATCTAGCATGACTCTTTGTAAGGCATCATATATAACATGGGATGAGATTCAAAACAAAAATATCTAGAGAAGGTTTATCTTCCCTCACTCATCTATTTGAGTTGAGAGTAATATATTTTAGGATAGAATACCAATTCACACAGCTCCCAGAAGAGTCTTTGTTTAAATATTGGGAAAGATACGAGTAGTTGTTGTGTTGATTCCCTCATCAAGACATCTTTTATGTGAAACTCATTCAAAATTTCTTTGGAATTTTGGGTGATGATATCAATAAGTTCATTGATACTTACTTCATAAAAAACATAATGATATAAAGTTTCAAAAATTCTTAGAAGATTGTGGGCTTAGGAATTGAAACCCAAGCCAATTGGGCAAATCAAGTAAAATGGGAATTCTCAAGGGGGGAATGGACAAGGGTAAGTCAACATTGAAATGCACTATAAACACATTAAAGGTTCTTAAGATGAAGAAACATGTCTTCAATTACTCATTCCATGTGTATGTGAGGTGGAGTCCATCCCCTAAATAAGGCAAAGTGGTTTAGGAGGTATGTCAGGCCTGCAACATAGGACATACATTTTTACAGTGAAATTTAATTTATCAAGAAACACCAAATATGCATTGGCCATAGTTCAAAAGTGACTAAGTTGACAAGATCAACTTTATCACTACTATTCTAGTGTAGTGGTACTACAACCGCAACTGACAGATGAATCATATTGATTTTCAAGACCAAAATCCAATAAGAGATAATAACATGGAGTAGCTAAGATGGGGATAGGACCAAAGTAAATCTTGGGTCCTTCCTAATTTAGTAGAGATACATTGAAGGAAATTTAAACTAGATACAATACATACATAACTAGAATCAAGGAAATAATTTTAATCAAGAGAAGTAGTTTTAGAACCTCAATCAAATGCATCACTACTAAATGCAAAATAACAATGATAAAATAACTACCAAAACATCTTAAAAGGTGGTTAGATACATTGAGAACATGCTAATTAGTCAAAAAAATATTTTTACCATCCAAAAAGCATAAGTGTATCAATGCACATGTGTCATAGATAGCTTCATCACTTTTCTCATCAACATGTTCTTTTGTACGTGATCCAGAGAATCATTTGAAACATTGTAGTCACCAATTGTCCAGGCTCAGTTCTACCAGAACCTGTAACCCTAGTCCCAAGGATATTGATTATTCATGAAGAGCATGATACTGTGGTTATTGAAGGCATAATAATAGAGGATGTAATGGTTGACTTGAAAAGTAATTTTATATTGAGACAATAAATATACTACACCAAAAATATCCACACCATTTTTCCTTGTATTCATTCATGCCCACCCTTCTAGAGATTCCAATGATTTACGTAACATGACATGAGGTTCAAGAAATTTAGGTAAGAAATGAAGAAGATCCATGTAGGAACTTGATTCCTTGATTAACTAATAGAAATTAAGACATTGGACAAAATTCTTTGAATCACTCCTCAAACCTATATACACTATAGAGGAGTATGAAACTTAAAAAGATGACATCAATATTATTCAAAATTGTATGTCTCAAATGATTAAGTACTTAGGGTCCTTTATCATGTTGTGTTTCATTAGAAATTCCACCTGCTATAAGTCTTAGATTATTTTGGGGATGACATCTCCATCATGCCCCACAACCTATTCTAGAGGTTGGGATTCACAAACATATTTCTAGTTGGGATGGTGATTCACCTTATAGAATCATCGAGGAGTACTTGTGTGGGGTTTTGGAGGATGTCCATGTGAATGTGGGAAACAATTTCCATATCCCATTTGATTGACTCAAAGCATATGTCAATAGTGCAAGCACAATTGCCTAGTATAAATGAGTCAGAATTTAGTTCCTGATACCAAAAGACACCTACAATGAAATATAGTGTCTATTTTAGTAAACATGGTGGAATACAAGGATGATCATTATGTATGAAACTAAAGATCTTACATTAGCTTAGTTGAAATAAAAGATTGATCTAAGTGTTCAACTGGGGAACGAAATAATTAACAAGAAATAAAATCTAAATTTGAAACATTAAAAAGAGATAATTATGATTTTATTGAATGTAACCTTTTTCTAGGGTTCACCAACCAATCTTACCCTCAAGCATGCAACAATACCCTATTTTGTGTTACAAACATCATTTTGGAAGTTGCCATCAAAATTTTTTAACACCTTTCCATCTCTCAAGGTTAGGGTAGATTTGTGTCCAAGGGTTGCCTCTTTCTCAATATGTAAAAGAAATGAGTAAAGAACATAAATATGACTATTGAATCAATGCTCTCACTATCATGGCTTTTCACATTTACATGTCTAGATCACCCTAAGTTCCTTCCTTTTAGGTTATTTTGATTAGAAATCACAAAAAGGTAGCTTATCATATGAGTAGTGCATTAATTACTGTAGTTAGGAGAAAAAATTGCAAAAATGTATTGTAAATAGAAGAAGTACATTTACATGGTTGGGAGGGCCTGGAGGCTACTCTTAAACCAAGTTTATGAGGTTTACCCACTCATGATGCAAATAGACAATATCAAATTATAACTTGTCATGGCCATTGCCTTAAAAGATAAACAATCAAATAACAATATTGGGTAAAGATATTTGTGAGATCCTCAAATTTGGTAAATTTGAATTCTATGAATATAAGATTTAATTTATAAAGAAAATTTCCTAATGTAACATATATCATAATAACGATATCCACTTTTTAGCATGGGTTCGACCAATGCCCCAAGTGATGCCTATGAGACTATTTGCTTTGCAAATAGGTACGCGTATTCCAACTTTAAGAAATAAAAGGAATTCATGCATAAATGAATTATAATGGCTTCATGAGTTGTTCGATAATCAAAATATGGGATAATTGGAAAGTTTCCACTATATTGTAAGATAATTGGTGATTTAGATAATCAATGGAGTAATTATCTAACCATTAATTGCAACACAAGTTGAGGCATCAAATAAGGATATCTCAATCTAAATTTTGACATAAAAATGACTTTCCATATGATGTGGGTAAGCAAATTAAAGAAATTCTTAAAGGGAAAGTTTTGCCTATGAGAGTTATCCTACTAAATCCCAAAAATTAGGTAAGAGTTTAGAAAAGTATTGATGGTTAACCAAGCCCAAATTTCATAGAAAAAGGAGGCGCTTAGTGTCCTATAGAAATTTGAGAAGAAAGAGGAACTTAATTGCAATAAATACATATGTTACTAGATTTGGAAATTGAATTAACATTTTAATATAGGCATTGGATGGATCATGCTCCTTTGATGTGTCATGCTAAGCACGAGTCTAGGATCACCAATCGATGACCTTCAAGTTATCACCAACCTTGCGTCTGAAAGGAAACCAAAGCACTAACTATCGCAACCTTCCCTCACCTTCTTCTCTCTCTGAACCCCACAATGTTTCCCAATTATTCTTCCATTAGATCAGAGAGAAAGAGAGATATGGTAATAGAAAGCCACACATTGTTGTTTCCCTATTGGATTTGAAAAATGCCCAAATTGCTTGAGTGTCCATGACATAGGGTGAGCCCTTTCCGCCACCCTAGTGCAGACCTTGGCCTATATAAGATGGGTATGCGCATCGCCTTGAACTCTAGAACTCAATGCTCCTCTCAATTGCTGATCAAAATCCCTAGACCTCTCCAACCACCTTTGTCTTCCTTGTCAACAACCCTAGCCCATGCGACTAAATGGGGGTAGTTCTAGCCAATTATTTGCCATGGAGCACCATGAGGAGTATGCAAGATGTTTGAAACCTCCCATAGGACACTGAGAAGCATCTGCACCTATGCCCAACTCTGTGTTGCATTAACGTGAATCCTTGCATCTAGAAGTTGTCTTAGACCACCGCATGTCACTGGGAGTAATTGGAATCTACCACTGGGATCCCTGGGAACATCTCTGACCTTCACATCACTTTGAGACCTTGTAATCCCCTATCCCATATCCTCACTTTCTTTTCTTAAAGCCTATCATCTAGCTTAACTCAAAACCCCTATCTTTGACCACTCCGACATGAGTTAGGGATCTCACTGGATTTGTGAATCCTTGTCGAAGGTATTGTTTCCGCAAGTCATGCCTCTCACCACATGTAACCCAGAATCAAATCCACAATTTACTGTGGAGCTTTTGGCCAAGCTGGTTATGGCAGCATGGGGAAGAAAGAATCGGCTTGTGGGATTCACTAGTCTAGCTTGCACCGAATGATGAATCTTAGTCACTACAAAGAGGAAACAATGTCTTTTGCCCATGATATAAAGTAACCCATTGTGGAGCTGGTTGTTGATGTGGCATAAGCCCATTCTTTGGGCCCAAATCCATGTGGTTAATTGGATAAATCAATTTATGCTATCATGTCTGCACGTGGTTGGTTAGAATAAAATTATTTTGTAGAAATTATCGTTAATTATTGGTAAATTGGACTATAGAAAAAGTATATGTCAAATTGATATGGGATATGACTATAATTTAAATAATGTGTTTGAGACCTAATTTTGATCATACTTCCAAAAGCAGGTATAATAGATGGAAGCCCTAGAATTGATTATTAAGATGTTTAATATATTGAAAATGCATATTTTGTAATGTAAATTGATATTTCTAAATATAATGGGAATACAAGATAATGATGATAATAATATCAATATTTTGGGTTTCTAGATAAATAATTAGTTGCATGTATAATTATGGTTATGAAACCAAATTATGCCTTGATATGATGGATATATATACTCATCCAGTTGTCTCGTATGTATTGGACATGATGAGCAAATTATTGTAGATTCCAATGAAGGTCATTGGACTACCAAAAATAACATCCTTAAGTACTTAAGAAGCACTAAAAGGATTACTTCCCTAGTTATGGTAATAAGGAAGAGTTGGGTGTAAAGGGTTGCATTGATGCAAGCTTTCGAAAAGACAAACAAAATTACTTATTGTAATCTAAATTTGTGTATGACCTTAAAAAAAGAACTGTAAAGCTGGAAAAGGTTTTGAGCAAGAAACGGTAATTAAAATTCCACAATAGAAGCTGAGTATCTCGTTGTTATGTGAACAACAAAAGATATCATATGGATCAAGAACTTCATAAAGATGAACTTATGGGAGGTACTAACCATTGATGACATAGTAGAAATATTGTGACAATAATGGAGCTATTGTATAGGCTGGTAATCCCATATAGCATACTATGACACTTCCATCTCATGTAAAAGGTATCAGAATGAGGAGATGTGAAACTTGTAAATACCAACTTGAAGCAAATGTTGCTAACCCACTATAGAAGCTCTTGCACAACGGAAACAAGATGGACATGTTAGGATCACTTGACATAACATTTATGGGTGATTGGATCTAAGTAAAAGTGGGATTTTGTTGGTATGTATGCCCACAGAGCCAGTCATATGATGATTGGAGTGTGGCATTAGATACCTAATTTTATAATAATATAGTTAATTCCATCTATCATGTTTGTCTCAGTCATGAGATGATGACACATACATAGTAGATGTCTAACGAATGATGCTACTCGATGGCATGTCTTCAGGTTGAGGACCTACATGATGAGATCATTTGTATGATAAGAGTACATACATTCTAGAAATGTTCCTAGTAGGATATTACTATGGAAGAAAACTAGACAATAGTAATACATAAGAATAGAGCGTGTGTTTACTCGTGATAGAGTCTCATTAGTAATGATATGTGATATCAAGTCAAGCACAAAGGTACATGTTGGAGAATAGTGCATTACATAGACCCACCATGAGAGTGATACATGGATACTATGAATGGTAGTTAGAATTAGCTCTCATAGTGATAGTGGTGATTTTGGTTCTTAGACCTAAAGTCATTACATTCATCACATGTCATTCATGTAATTTGACATCATGCACCATGATCAAGAATAAGGTGTTGACTCAAGGTCAATTAGGTCAATGTTGACTCACGTCTAAATTGACTAAACCCATGTTTTGATGAAGACTAACCATTCCATATATTGGTGTCTAATGCTTCTTGTGGCATCCAACTTACAAAACACAAGATTAACCAATGTGGAAGCGTATCATTTGCAGCGGATTACTGAAAATCACTCAAAATTAAAACTTTTTGCAAAGAGACCCAATCATAGGAAACTCTTATAACAAGAACCATAGTATAACAATTACATCCTGGTTCAAAAGTACATAACTTGTTCCATCTCTTCTCGAGGAATTACAACATCAGCTGCCCTATCAACATTATGTACAAACAACATAAAACCTCGAGGCATCAAACCAAAATCTCAACTCAATGATAAAAGCACTATCTATAAATCCCGAGGACCTGAGAGTACAGAGATGACACATAGGACTACTATCTATATGACTTGACAGTCAGTGCCTCCACCTAAGATCTCACTGCTGTCCAAGTTGTTGCTTTCCTTTTCCTGCAAAATATTATATGCCTCTTTGTCCACGTCCACCTAAAAATGTTGGATCCCACGGGGGTGAGACAATTGTAAATTGCCCCAGCGAGAGATATAACTCTCCGCCAAAACATTATTATTGCAATTAAGGATATAAAACTGGGCAGATGATAAGCAGTTTAAAGCATTCTCTTAATAAGGAATAGGAAGAACATGTATATCATTTATCCTCCATATTATACCATCATATCAAACTTCTCTTGTGACACTCATTATCTTGATATGTCACCCATGAGACATTCTTGTTTCAACTTTTTGGCCTTAGCCAATCTGCTAAACAGATTTTGGTTATAATGGACTTGAGAGTGTACATCATCATGTCTTATTCAGGCATTGGTCTATACCAATCCTATATAAGTATTCCAGGCATTGGACTACACCAATCCTGTGCAACTAGTACAAGCATTAGATTTATATTATTCCTGTGTATCCATTCCAGGTATTGATCTATGTCAATCCTGTGCAACAATTCCAGGTATTGATCTATGTCAATCCTGTGCAACTATTCCAGGTATTGATCTATGTCAAACCTGTGCAACTATTCCAGGTATTGATCTATGTCAATCCTGTGCAACTATTCCAGGTATTGATCTATGTCAATCATGTGCAGCTATTTTAGGTATTGGGTTATTACCAATCCTGTGTTATTATTCTAGGTATTGATCTATGTCAATCTTGTGCATTCCAGGTATTGGGAGTTAGCCAATCCTGTGTTATTATTCCAGGTATTGATCTATGTCAATCCTATGCATTCCAGGTATTGGGAGTTAGCCAATCCTGTGTTATTATTCCAGGTATTGAACTATGTCAATCTTGTGCATTCCAGGTATTGGGAGTTAGCCAATCCTGTGTTATTATTCCAGGTATTAAACTATGTCAATCCTGTGCATTTCAGGTATTGGGAGTTTGCCAATCCTGTGTTATTATTCCAGGTATTGATCTATGTCAATCATGTGCATTCCAGGTATTGGGAGTTAGCCAATCATGTGTTATTATTCCAGGTATTGATCTATGTCAATCCTATGCATTCCAGGTATTGGGAGTTAGCCAATCTTTTGTTATTATTCCAGGTATTGATCTATGTCAATCCTGTGCATTCCAGGTATTGGGAGTTAGTCAATCCTATGTTATTATTCCAAGTATTGGGATTTAACCAATCTTGTGCATTTTAGGTATTGGGAGTTAGCCAATCTTGTGTTATTATTCCAGGTATTGGGATTTAACCAATCTTGTGCATTCCAGGTATTGGGAGTTAGCCAATCCTGTGTTATTATTCCAGGTATTGGGAGTTAGCCAATCCTGTGTTATTATTATAGGCATTGAGCCTCTGCCAGGTATTGGACTCTTCCAAACCTGTTTACACCACCAAGCATTGGACTTTAACCAATCCTGATTACATGCATTACACCTCTTCCAGGTATTAGATTTCTCCAAACCTGATTACACAGCCAGCCATTGGACTCTAACCAATCCTGATTACATGGATCATGGAATATAAATTTCCTTCGACCCATCATTATTCATCTTGGTGCCTCTTACTATACTAAAATTATTCTCATTGCTCATAAAGCCCATATAGCATCTTTTCACCTCTCATTAGGCAACATCTAATCATATGGTTCACAGGGCCATTCAACATCTTGTCACATATCACTAGGCAACATCTAATCATATGGCTCACAAGGCCATTCAACATCTTGTCACCTATCACTAGGCAACATCTAATCATTTTATCTCTTGTAATATAATAGTAACACCACTATTCCCTTAATAGGGTTAGGGCTTACTATTCACATCACTTTGGGGTTTCTCATGTCCCATTACCCAATATTAGGGTTTCTCATGGAATCAACCTCAATTAGGGATTCACATGGAGTCAACCTCATTTAGGGTTCACATTGAATCAACCTCAATTAGGGATTCACATTTTATTATCTTGGTTTATACTCACGACATTACCCTGGGTTTGGGTTACATCTGATATTGCTCTAAATTTAGGTTAGGGCTCAACAACCTTCTTGATTAGGGTTTCATGACCCCTTTATTAAGGATCATACCCTATCCATCACATGATCAATACTCATGTATGAATTCCTTTTCATCATTCTCTCAATTTGATTAGGTTACATCAACCCTTCAATCAAGTACATACAACTATGGTTAACATAGTGTATCAAGTCATTGGTCCTATAAGAAATTAGGGATTCATCCTTTAATTGACACTTAAGAACTTAGGTACTACTAGGGTTTCAACCATTGTAACTTCATTGATTATCATTGCTAATCATTATTGGATCAATAGAACATTCATCATCTTAGTTCCCAAAGATTCAATCACATTGGACCTCCATTACCTAAGGTATCCAATTGAATTACAGTTTTCAATGTTGATTCCTTCAATCATTGAATTCATGGAACCTATCATCCATTAGACCTATACTCATACTTCAATTGAGTTAAATAGGTCAACCTTCAACTGATTTGACCCTCAATTAACCCTCCATTGGTCATAAATTAGGGTTTGATTCAATTAAATTAGGGTTTGGAATCGATGTTCCTTCAATACTAATCAATGTAAGACTAGTTACTTTGAAACCATTAAGCCATCATCCAAATTGGGTATGACCTGACCCCAAACGGTCTTGAGGTCGTTTGGATGACCTCCAAACGGTCTTGAGACCGTTTGACCATATCCACATCATAATCCAAGTCAACCAATTAAAGTTTGGATCATTGGATTGATCACCAAATCAGCATTTCATTGCAAATCAACTTGGTACCTTTATACCTTAAAACACCTAACCATACTCAACGCTAGACCTCCAAACTGTCTTGGGTGACCACCAAACGGTTTTGAAACCGTTTGGATGAGCTCCAAACGGTTTTGAAACCGTTTGGCTCATCCAACCTTTGGATTCTAGTGAAATTCCATCAAGGTTTGGTCTATTGAGTTGATCAACAAATCAGCACTTAATTGCAATATGATTTGGTACCTTTGGACCTTAAATTGGTAAACTATACTTAACCCCAGACCTCCAAACGGTCTTGGGTGATCCCCAAACGGTCTTGAAACCGTTTGGGTGATCCCCAAACGGTTTTGAAACCGTTTGGGCTAATCCACCCCAAAATCTCAAATTAACTCATTGGAATTTCAGCACTGATTTCAATTAGGGTTTTCCCAATTGAATAGCCATAAACTCACAATTCCTTTGGAACTAATCCATAAAATTTGGTGAGTCATTAACCAACATCATTAGGAACAGTAAACCCAAACGGTAAACCCTTGGTCAGCTCACTCAAACGGTTTTGAAACCGTTTTCCCAAAAAGGTCAAATTAATCAGGTTGAAAATCAGCACTTAATTCAATTAGTTTTCCCTAATTGATTAGCCTTCAACCTATGATTCCTTTGGAGTTAACCCATAAAATTTGGTGGGTCACTAACCAACATCATTATTAACAGTAATATCAAACGGTCAACCCTTGGTCAACCATATCAAACGCTTTTGAAACCGTTTTCCCAAAAAGGTCAAGTTAATCAGGTTGAAAATCAGCACTTAATCCAATTAGGTTTACCTAATTGATTTGCCTTCAACTCACGATTCCTTTAGATTTAATCCCTCAAATTTGGAGGGTTATCAACCAACATAATTATGAACAGGAATACCAAACAGTCAACCCTTGGTCAACCATATCAAACATTTTTGAAACCGTTTTCTCCCAAACAGTTTGCAAACTGTTTGGTCACCAAACGGTTTGGTGAAACCGTTTGGTCCAACCAAACTTTGAAACCGTTTGCCCAAGATATTTGGGGAGGTGTGTGCTTATGATGATGTCATCATAATCAAGCTCCAAACTCACTAAATCTACTGTGATTTCCATGGAAATTGCATCAATCAACTAAAGTTAATTTCGGAAATGTAGAAATGTTCACCAATTGATAAAGAATTGATTGCAATAATAAGATTAAGGGTTCAAGTTATAAAACCCGCCTCCAATTGAGCTCCAAATCTCCAATATCATGGCAAAAATGGTGAATGAAGCTCCCTTCACTATTCCAAGGGTCGTCCTCAAGCTTTGAGTGAAAATAATTGGTTAGGATTGAAGAGGAGATCGAAATAGAAAGGAATCCATAATTTATTTTTGATTTCCACCATGGAATCAAGGAGAACGAAGGTCAAGGCTTACCAACAGGTTGGGGGTCGTCCTCCTGCTCCTACCTAGCACCTTGGTCGGTTTTGCAAGCAAGGGGAAGAAAAAATCCGAAAAAGCCTTTGTTTGGGCTTGGAAATGGCACTTTTATAAGGAAATTGATGAGAGAGAAAATGCCTTTTTAAAATGCATTTAATCCCAAAAATAGTACCACCTCTTCCTCCTTGGTTTTATTGCATACAAAGGCAACTCAAAGCCACCGAACTCCCTTCCATTATCCATGGATCAAGGGAAAAGAAAATAAGCACCTTAATCCATTATAATACTAATATATCTTTTTGAGTGGGGATTCTTTAGCTTATAATAAGGTGAGTGGAATTTTACCTCCTTAGTATATTTTCTTTCCTTATCTTGGCAAAAGAACGTCCATACTTATTAAAAATCAACCAATAACATTTTGGTTGAAGGCCCTTTAATTAATCCATTCATTTTTGCCCTAAATTGAATTAGGGTTTCACTTAAGATTAAATCTTGATTATTTTAATATCAAGATTCTCTCTCTCCTCCAACTTAATTCAAATGAGATGCCCCTCTCATTTTATTTTCTCTACATGACGCCAAGAAACATTAAGGACCTTATTGAAGTGGTAATTTTCATATTGAACCCTAGGTTTTGGGTAAATTGCACATTATAACAAAACTAGGTTTTAATGCACAAGGATTGCTTTACAAGCTTAATCTTGGTGCCCAAGCTTGTGAGAACCATTCCACTACATCATATTCATTCTTATGATGTCTCAACATAAGAGGAACATCTTATCATGCATCATTTGCAAATTAACCCCTCAACCTGGGTAATTTGCACTTTAGTCCAAAATAAGCAAATATTGCTTCAACATTGTTCAAACATGACCAAAATAGAAACATAAGTTCCTCATAAGCCCTAATTACTTTTCACAAGATAAGATTAAACATATAATCATCTTTATTAATAAAAAAAACCTAGGTTTAAAGCATAACCCAGGTCAAGGATGTTACAAATTATCCCCCCCTATAAGGATTTCGTCCCCAAAATCCAGATAAAGGAAGACAGATGTATTTTATTCATCATACTATCTAGTCTTCACATATCATTTCCTTATTCATGTTCTTATCTTATGAGGAGTATACTTTTAATTCCTCATACACATATGCTCATCTGAGGTTATCTCAGATTTCTTTTTCTTATGCTTAGAACAGGACACATTTATCCATTCCATGCTTCTTATTTCATGATACTCATTAGATTGTATCATAATGACTGCTTGATCAGGGCAATCAGAAAGATTACAATATAAGAGTTTCCATACTCACTTTATCATCAATAGTTTTATACATGGCCAGGGTATATAAATACTGAGATTAAGTAGTATGCACTTTTTATGCTATTATATTCCTTCTTTTTCATATTATCACAAATATAAGATTTAACATCACTGGATTTTATCAAGGCATCTCTTTAATACCTCATCTTCTTCTCATAGAGGTAAGAACAACATGAAACATCTATAATGTTTATTATGCAAAACATAAGTCCTCATAGGACTAATCAAAGAAAGCTCAATCAATTACCTTCCCAATTAACTCAGGAAATCATAAAAAGACATATAAGAATGACATTATTTTGTCTAACCTATCATGATTCGTGGATTATTCACTGCCTCAGGCTGATTCTGCCTCAGAGGTTGATTCACCATAACATTTCTGGCTGAGCAATCTATTGCCAGATGTCCAACATGTCTACACAGGTAGCAAATTCTGGGTGCCATGTATGGTCTAGAGGGTTCTTTACCCTTTCTAGATGACCATTGCCTTGGTGCACTAGGTCCTGGTTGTACTGGTGGTACCAAAATCTTTCCCTTTTTGGAATTATTAGGCCTCTGTCCCTGGATTTGGATAGGCCTTTTCTCAATTCTCTTCCTTGTTCTTTGTTGGACAATTCTTTACAATATGTCCAGGCTTTCTACACCTATAGCAAATTCTGCTTTTGAGTTGAAACCTATTCTTTCCTTCACTATTTATTGATTCAACAGGTTGAGGTTGAGCACAAACTTGTTCTAAATCCAGAACTTTATCATTTCCCATTGCTTCCACCTGCTGATGTGGATTACATATCCTGTTGATATCCAAAACATCATCATTGGGAGCTGGTAATCTAGGTTGCACTGCTAGTGCTCGATCCACTAAATACATTATGGTTGCCCTAAATTCCCCAACAGTGATTCCTAAGGAAGGATTTCTTATCACAGTTGGATTAGCTGCGGGGTTCTCAGACAATTGTCCCTCTCTTGCCTGCTCCCCTGCACCTCTTCTTGGTACAACATTGCTGCTTTCTGCAGCAGACTCCTCATGTGACCCAGTCATCTTCAAGTTCTTCTTCTCCTATATGAGCAGAAGACACTATCAGATACACTGGATGACACTAGAACAGACTCTACTACCTTAGTCCTATGTCTGTGTAGACTCAGTGAACCTAGAGCTCTGATACCACTAAACTGTGGCATCCAACTTACAAAACACAAGATTAACCAATGCGGAAGCATATCATTTGCAGCGGATTACTGAAAATCACTAAAAATTAAAACTTTTTGCAAAGAGACCCAATCATAGGAAACTCTTATAACAAGAACCATAGTATAACAATTACATCCTGGTTCAAAAGTACATAACTTGTTCCATCTCTTCTCGAGGAATTACAACATCAGCTGTCCTATCAACATTATGTACAGACAACATAAAACCTCGAGGCATCAAGCCAAAATCTCAAGTCGATGATAAAATCACTATCTATAAATCTCGAGGACCTGCGAGTACAGAGACGACACATAGGACTACTATCTATATGACTTGACAGTCAATGCCTCCACCTGAGATCTCACTGTTGTCCAAGTTGTTGCTTTCCTTTTCCTGCAAAAGAGTATCTGCCTCTTTGTCCACGTTCACCTAAAAATGTTGGATCCCACGGGGGTGAGACAATTGTAAATTGCCCCAGCGAGAGATATAACTCTCTGCCAAAACATTATTATTGCAATTAAGGATATTAAACTGGGCAGATGATAAGCAGTTTAAAGCATTCTCTTAATAAGGAATAGGAAGAACATGTATATCATTTATCCTCCATATTATACCATCATATCAAACTTCTCTTGTGACACTCATTATCTTGATATGTCACCCATGAGACATTCTTGTTTCAACTTTTTGGCCTTAGCCAATCTGCTAAACAGATTTTGGTTATAATGGACATCAGAGTGTACATCATCATGTCTTATTCAGGCATTTGTCTATACCAATCCTATATAAGTATTCCAGGCATTGGATTACACCAATCTTGTGCAACTAGTACAAGCATTGGATTTATATTATTCCTGTGTATCCATTCTAGGTATTGATCTATGTCAATCCTGTGTAACAATTCCAGGTATTGATCTATGTCAATCCAGTGCAACTATTCCAAGTATTGATCTATGTCAATCATGTGCAACTATTCCAGGTATTGATCTATGTTAATCCTGTGCAACTATTCCAGGTATTGATCTATGTCAATCCTGTGCAGCTATTTCAGGTATTGGGTTATTACCAATCCTATGTTATTATTCTAGGTATTGATCTATGTCAATCCTATGCATTCCAGGTATTGGGAGTTAGCCAATCCTATGTTATTATTCCAGGTATTGATCTATGTCAATCCTATGCATTCCAGGCTTTGGGAGTTAGCCAATCCTGTGTTATTATTCCAAGTATTGAACTATGTCAATCTTGTGCATTCTAGGTATTGGGAGTTAGCCAATTTTGTGTTATTATTCCAGGTATTGAACTATGTCAATCCTGTGCATTCCAGGTATTGGGAGTTAGCAAATCCTGTGTTATTATTCCAGGTATTGATCTATGTCAATCATGTGCATTCCAGGTATTGGGAGTTAGCCAATCCTGTGTTATTATTCCAGGTATTGATCTATGTCAATCTTGTGCATTCCAGGTTTTGGGAGTTAGCCAATCATGTGTTATTATTCCAGGTATTGATCTATGTCAATCCTGTGCATTCCAGGTATTGGGAGTTAGCCAATCTTGTGTTATTATTCCAGGTATTGGGATTTAACCAATCCTGTGCATTTTAGGTATTGGGAGTTAGCCAATCTTGTATTATTATTCCACTATTGGGATTTAACCAATCATGTGCATTCCAGGTATTGGGAGTTAGCCAATCATGTGTTATTATTCCAGGTATTGGGAGTTAGCCAATCCTGTGTTATTATTACAGGCATTGAGCCTCTACTAGGTATTGGACTCTTCCAAACCTGATTACACCGCCAGGCATTGGACTTTAACCAATCCCAATTACAGGCATTACACCTCTGCGAGGTATTGGATTTCTCCAAACCTGATTACACGGTCAGGCATTGGACTCTAACCAATCCTAATTAAATGGATCATGGAATATAAATTTCCTTCGACCCATCATTATTCATCTTGGTGCCTCTTACTATACTACAATTATTCTCATGGCTCATAAAGCCCATAAAGCATCTTGTCACCTCTCATTAGGCAGCATCTAATCATATGGTTTACAGGGCCATTCAACATCTTGTCACCTATCACTAGGCAACATCTAATCATATGGCTCACAAGACCATTCAACATCTTGTCACCTATCACTAGGCAACATCTAATCATTTTATCTCTTGTAATATAATAGTAACACCACTATTCCCTTAATAGGGTTAGGGCTTACTATTCACATCACTTTGGGGTTTCTCATGTCCCATTACCCAATATTAGGGTTTCTCATGGAATCAACCTCAATTAGGGATTCACATGGAGTCAACCTCATTTAGGGTTCACATTGAATCAACCTCAATTAGGGATTCACATTTTATTATCTTGGTTTAGAGTCACGACATTACCCTGGGTTTGGGTTACATCTGATATTGCTCTAAATTTAGGTTAGGGCTCAACAACCTTCTTGATTAGGGTTTCATGACCCCTTTATTAAGGATCATACCCTATCCATCACATGATCAATACTCATGTATGAATTCCTTTTAATCATTCTCTCAATTTGATTAGGTTACATCAACCCTTCAATCAAGTACATACAACTATGGTTAACATAGTGTATCAAGTCATTGGTCCTATAAGCAATTAGGGATTCATCCTTTAATTAACACTTAAACACTTAGGTACTACTAGGGTTTCAACCATTGTACCTTCATGGATTATCATTACTAATCATTATTGGATCAATAGAACATTCATCATCTTCGTTCCCAAATATTCAATCACATTGGACCTCCATTACCTAAGGTATCCAATTGAATTACGGTTTTCAATGTTGATTCCTTCAATCATTGAATTCATGGAACCTATCATCAATTAGACCTATAATCATACTTAAATTGAGTTAAATAGGTCAACCTTCAACTGATTTGACCCTCAATTAACCCTCCATTGGTCATCAATTAGGGTTTGATTCAATTAAATTAGGGTTTGGAATCGATGTTCCTTCAATACTAATCAATGTAAGACTAGTTACTTTGAAAACATTAAACCATCACCCAAATTGGGTATGACCTGACCCCAAACGGTCTTTAGGTCGTTTGGATGACCTCCAAATGGTCTTGAGACCGTTTGACCATGTCCACATCATAATCCAAGTCAACCAATTAAAGTTTGGATCATTGGATTGATCACCAAATCAGCATTTGATTGCAAATCAACTTGGTACGTTTAGACCTTCAAACACCTAACCATACTCAACCCTAGACCTCCAAATGGTCTTGGGTGACCACAAAACGGTTTTTAAACTGTTTGGATGATCTCCAAACGGTTTTGAAACCGTTTGGCTCATCCAACCTTTGGATTCTAGTGAAATTCCATCAAGGTTTGGTCTATTGAGTTGATCGACAAATCAACACTTAATTGCAATACGATTTGGTACCTTTGGACCTTCAATTGGTAAACTATACTTAAAACAAGACCTCCAAACTGTCTTGGGTGATCCCCAAACGGTTTTGAAACCGTTTGGGCTAATCAACCCCAAAATCTCAAATTAACTCATTGGAATTTCAGCAGTAATTTCAATTAGAGTTTGCCCAATTGAATAGCTTTCAACTCACAATTCCTTTGGAACTAATCCATAAAATTTGGTGAGTCATTAACCAACATCATTAGTAACAGTAATCCCAAACGGTCAAACCTTGGTCAACTCACTCAAACGGTTTTGAAACCGTTTTCCCAAAAAGTTCAAATTAATCAGATTGAAAATCAGCACTTAATTCAATTAGATTTCCCTAATTGATAAGCATTCAACCTATGATTCCTTTGGAGTTAACCCATAAATTTGGTGGGTCACTAACCAACATCATTAGTAACAGTAATATCAAACGTTAAACCCTTGGTCAACCATCTCAAACGGTTTTTAAACCATTTTCCCAAAACGGTCAAGTTAATCAGGTTGAAAATCAGCACTTAATCCAATTAGGTTTACCTAATTGATTTGCCTTCAACTCACGATTCCTTTAGAGTTAATCCCTCAAATTGTGAGGGTTATCAACCAACATAATTATGAACAGGAATCCCAAACGTTCAACCCTTGTTCAACTATCTCAAATGGTTTTGAAACCGTTTTCTTCCAAACGGTTTGGTGAAACCGTTTGGTCCAACCAAACGTTGAAACCGTTTGCCCAAGATATTTGGGGAGGTGTGTGATTATGATGATGTCATCATCATCAAGCTCCAAACTCACGAAATCTACTTTGATTTCCATGGAAATTGCATCAATCAACTAAAGTTAATTTTGGAAATGTAGAAATGCTCACCAATTGATAAAGAATTGATTGCAATAATAAGATTAAGGGTTCAAGTTATAAAACCCGCCTCCAATTGAGCTCCAAAGCTCCAAGATCACGGAAACAATGGTGAATGAAGATCCCTTCACTATTCCAAGGGTCGTCCTCAAGCTTTGAGTGAAAAGAATTGGTTAGGATTGAAGAGGAGATCGAAATAGGAAGGAATCCATAATTTATTTTCGATTTCCACCATAGAATCAAGGATAACGAAGGTAAAGGCTTACCAACAGGTTGGTGGGTCGTCTTCCTGCTCCTCCCTAGCTCCTTGGTCGATTTTGCAATCAAGGGGAAGAAAGAAATCCAAAAAAGCCTTTGTTTGGGCTTGGCAATGACACTTTTATAAGGAAATTGATGAGAGAGAAAATGCCTTATTAAAATGCATTTAATCCCAAAAATAGTACCACCTCTTCCTCCTTGGTTTTCTTGCATACAAAGGCAACTCAAAGCCACCGAACTCCCTTCCATTATCCATGGATTAAGGGAAAAGAAGATAAGCACCTTAATCCATTATAATACTAATATATCGTTTTGAGTGGGAATTCTTTAACTTATAATAAGGTGAGTGGAATTTCACCTCCTTAGTATATTTTCGTTCCTTATCTTGGCAAAAGAACATCCGTACTTATTCAAAATCAACCAATAACATTTTGGTTGAAGGCCCTTTAATTAATACATTCATTTTTGTCCTAAATTGAATTAGGGTTTCACTTAAGATTAAATCTTGATTATTTTATTATCAAGATTCTCTCTCTCCTCCAAATTAATTAAAATGAGATGCCCCTCTCATTTTATTTGCTCTACATGATGCCAAGAAACATTAAGGACCTTATTGAAGTGGTAATTTGCATATTGAACCCTAGGTTTTGGGTAAATTGCACATTATACCAAAACTAGGTTTTAATGCACAAGGATTGCTTTACAAGCTTAATCTTATGCCCAAGCTTGTGAGAACCATTCCACTACATCATATTCATTCCTATGATGTATCAAAATCAGAGGAACATCTTATCATGCATCATTTGCAAATTAACCCCTCAACCTGGGTAATTTGCACTTTAGTCCAAAATAAGCAAACATTGCTTCAACATTGTTCAAACATGACCAAAATAGAAACATAAGTTCCTCATAAGCCCTAATTACTTTTCACAAGATAAGATTAAACATATAATCATCTTTATTAATCAAAACACCCATGTTTAAAGCATAACCCAAGTCAGGGATGTTACACTTCTACTTGAGTGATTTCAGATTAGGTATAGACACACTCCAACTGACCTAACTTGCGCATATCAAATTGGATAAAAGACAAGTCAAAGTCATACAAGTGCACATTTTTGTAATATGATGTAAATCCATTTGAATCATGTTGTAATTCACTTGTAATGATTGTATGACTTGTAATTAAGCTTAGAAAAATATCAGGAGCACTTAGATCGAATATTAGAGCAGTTTAGATGCAACTTTGAAAATTGATTACAGACACTTTGTCGGTCGAGTTTCCCATCCTGAAAACTCGACCGATCATCCTTGATCAATTTTCTATATATTGCATCGGCCGAGTTGTGTTCACACAGAACTCGACCGATCAAGTCACTGACCATTTTGATTCCTAATGGCTGGTCGAGTTTTATCAGGACAAACTTGATCGATCACTTGAGTATCGGCCTTGTCAGTTACTTGATTGGTCGAGTTACACTTATAGAAACTCGACCGATTGCACTGTACGGAAAAGTGTAGAAAAGTATTTCTAGCCGTTGTGGAGTTGCAACAACTGAAAATAGATCCGTTTCAAGCCACAAAACATCTAGTTTTCATTCTCAAGTGTTCCCAAAGGCTAAGAGGCATCCCCAGCTATAAATAGGACCCCTTGGGCTTCATTCCAAGGTTGAGCATTCATTACAAAACTCTATTTGAGGTTCTTGTTCTATAGCTGAGTGCTTCCTACAGCCTCCTCTCTTTATATAAGCTTAATCACTTGCTACATCCATTAGAGTGAGTAGGAGATCTGTAAGAGAGCTATTCCTACATATATATCTTGTGAGGCTCTCACTTCCACCTTCTCCCCATCTCTCATTTCAATCAAGAAGATGAAGGTTCTCTCTCTTGTTCAAGAGAGGTGAATAAGAACAAGGGACCACGTCCCTTGGTGAAGATCAAGGCTGAAGACTTGGAGCTAGAGTGGGTAAGCCCTTGGTGAAGGCAGAAGACTCCCTGTTGAAGTGGGTAAGTCCTTGGTGGAAATTTCTCCGAGTAAAGGTGAAGTCAAAAGCTGAAGATCCAAGAAGAGTGGGTGACCCCTGCAAGGCTGAAGACTTGTGCAAGAGTGGGTAAGTCCTTGGATAAGGCCGAAGACTCTTGCAAAGTGGGTAAGTCCTTGGTAAGGTTGAAGACTCTATGTATTGGATAGGTAAGTCTTTTGTTTGTTCATGCATTGTATGTCTTATGAATGAATATAAGAGTGCAATAGTTTGGAAGTCCTAGAGGTTGACCTCTATAGGCAAGTGGACTGACACATTTCTAGTTTGAAGTGTGGAACCACTCTAAATAGCTTGTCTAATTGGTGCATGTTCAATCTCCATGACCCCCATCGAGTTCAACCGGATTTCTTCATGTGAAACAGCCTATGAGGTATGGAGAAAGATTTGCATCACTTATGAAGGGACAGATCAAGTGAAGGAAAGCAAAGTCTATATGCTCAAAGGGCTTCTTGAGAACTTCAAGATGGGAAAGGAGGAGAGCATAGCCAACATGTACTCAAGGCTCAACTCCATCGTGAATGGTCTTGCTATTCTAGAACATCCTATGTCTAGTGGAGAGATCAACTCAAAGATCTTTAGAACTCTTCCCAAGAGGTGGGAACCCAAGGTGACTTCTATTGAAGAAGCAAGGTCTCTTAAGGATATTTCTATTGAAGAGCTCAATGGAAATCTACAAGCACATGAAGCCACACTTGACAAGAGGGAGGAAGTAGAAAGACAAGAGGAGAAAGAACTCAAGAGAATGAAGAAAGTTGAAATCAAAGCTCAAATCAAGGCTATTGTTGGTCAAGCTTCTCCATCCTATCAAATTGAAGAAGATGACATGTACTCCAAGGTTAGATTCTACAAAGGCAAGTCCTCCTCCATCTGGTGCTTCACATGTGGAAAGAAGGGTCACTACAAGGAAGATTGCCCACAAGTCAAAAAGACCCATCTTCACAAGAAGAAGGAGAAATGGCACTCAAGCTCAAGTGGCTCCTCAAACTCAAGCTCAAGTGAAAATTCAAGTGAAGGATCAAGATCAAGCTCTAGTGATGAAGGATAATTTCATTTTGCTCTTATAGCATCAACAAGTGAAGACTCAAGTGAGGTAAATCTAAACTCTTTAGATAAAGAATCTTTGATTGCTATTATTCATGATATTTGTGCCTCTCTTAAGTCTTCTAAAAGGAAAAAGAAATGCTTGCTAAAATTGTTGATAATTTGCATGTAGAACTAGATGATCTTGAACATGCTAATTCTTGCTTGCTTGATGATAAAAATGATTGTCTTAGCCAAGTAGACTCTCTTAAACTTGAAAATACTAGTTTTCTTGATAAGATTAGATTTCTAGAAGCTCAACCTCTCATGCCTAGTTCTAATGAAGAGCATACTTTAATTGTTGATTCTCTCATGCATGATATTGATGTTCTTAAATCTAAAAACAAGAACAAAGATTTTGTTTTGCAATAATTAGAAACAGAAAATGCCTCCTTGCTTTCTAAAATCAATGTGCATGAATCATGTTCTAGTTCTACTAGTAGAGAGAATGATGTTGTTGCTCTTCATATTGATATAGATTCTCACTTAACTAAAGTTCTTTGCTTAGAAAATGATCTTTTTCATGCTAGAGATAATATCAATAATTTGTCTTCTACTATTGCTTCTCTTAAGCATGATAATGATAGTTTGAGATCCTCTTTGCAAAGATTCTTAGTTGGTAAAAAGAGTCTTAATGATATCCTACACCATACTACTAAACAAAATGGTAGACATGGTTTAGGGTATGATAGTAGTCAAGGGAACAACAAAGATAAAGGACCTCCAATATTCCATGGAGAATCCTCTAGTTCCAAGACTATGGGCACATGCAACTATTGCAATGAAATTGGTCATTATTCTACTTGTTGTCCTTTTTGGAAAGCACCCAAGAGCAATAGGACTTGGGTTGCTAAACTAACCCCTCCGGACCCAAATAC
The DNA here is from genome assembly GCA_963693085.1 of Alisma plantago-aquatica. NCBI lineage: Eukaryota > Viridiplantae > Streptophyta > Magnoliopsida > Alismatales > Alismataceae > Alisma > Alisma plantago-aquatica. The sequence continues at coordinate 1,147,118,661 of OY856410.1, forward strand.
ATGATTGGGGACCATTTCATCTTTCTTCTTGTAGGTACTTGCAAATGGATTGAATTGAGCTATTGAATTGCAAATTGACTTCTCAATCCACATGAAAGAAGAAAGGTGAGATGTGTAGAGGGTGACAACAAGTGGAAAAAGGAATGGTAAGAACAAAGGTAATGTTTTTCTTGCTTATAACCAATCCTAACTTGTTTTGTCAAGATGGTGTGCACTATACATATGGTTTTTTATTCAAAAGTGATATTTTGTGATTCTCTTCACATTCTTGCTCAAGAAATGTTTCTAATGCTTCTATAGTGCATCACTAACTTTCTTAGACATGTTTGGATATGGTTTGTATTTTTAGCATGCCTTTAAATATGTTTTTATGAAATGTATGTGTTTTTTGACAGTAGATCTGTCGGTCGAGTTTGTCCTGTTTGAAACTCGACCGATAGGCACCAATGGGTGTTGCCAACAACTGTCATCGGTCGAGTTGTCATTACACAGAACTCGACCGATAACACTGTGCACAGAATACACAGTTGGATTAATGAATGATAATTTCCCTCTCAACTAGATTTTCTCAACCAATAGCCTTATTCTTTGGCACTCTCATTTGGTACCTTTATATATGCATATTTCCATGTTCTAAATTGCCTATCTTGCATACAACTCTATCTCTCTAATTTCTCTAAATTGGTATATCCAGATCTCGCAATTACTTGCTTTGAGTTGTTTTGCAGGTTTTGATGATGATCACTTTGGATCTCTTGGTTGTGTCTAAAAATTGCTTCCACTGTGCTCTAACTTGCTACATCTATCTAGGTGTATATCTTGTTTTGATACAACCTTGAGGTTCTTAGTGGAAATCATCTTTTGGTAAGGATGCATATTTGTATGTGAGTTATATCCCATCATGCTTCTAAAATTGCATATCTCTTTGTTTGGATATATCTCTGCATCTACTCATAGCTTGCTCTTTAACTTGTGTATATTTTGGTATCTCTTGCTGTGATCTAGATCCTACTAGTAGTCCTAACTTGTGATATCATCTACTAGTAGTTTATATACATGTAGTTCTAACCTTGTTTCTAATTGGCATCTTTGCTCATGTATATGCTATGCTTGTATCTTGTCTCATACATGCTCAAGCTTGTTCCTTGAATTGCATATCTACTATCTTGAGTTGCTTGCATAACATTGTGATGCAGGGTACATAAGATCTACATTATATGTAGAAATTGGAGTATTTTTTGGATTTTATGCAGACTTTGCTCCAGTTTCAGTTTTTGGTGCAAGACTAGTGTTTTTTATGCAGAAACAACCTTCTAAGCAAGACTCACTGCTTAGCACTGAGCTCTGATGGTTTTTGGTCAAATTCCGTCATCTTGAGGGTCAAATTTGTGATTTATTATTTTTCTGCAGCACTTTATCTTGCTTTTTGGGTTGTTCAAGTATATGCTTTAACTTGCTTTTCTTCCTATGCTTGGACAAGCCCCTATCTATGCTCTTCTACTCTCCTTTAATATATTTGTGTTATCTCCTTTCTCTTTAAGAATTGTTGCTTCTTATTTTTCTTCATAACCCCACTTTTTTGAAATGACAAAGGGGGAGAAAGGTATGCCTTCTCTTAGAAGAGGAAGAAGGCATGTCTTACATGAAGATGAGAAGTATGTCCATGTAAAGGGGAGAAGACATATATGTGTAGAACATATATGAGTAGAAGACACAGTACTCTATAAATGTTATGAAAGCTAACCATACAGGAGAAATAGCATCAATTGAGGGGGAGTATGAGAACTCCACTAGCATCAATTGAGGGGGATCATATGAGCTCAATCCTATTGAAACCCCTAGGTTTCTCCAAAGGTATGATTTTACTTAAAAGCTTTAAAAACATTTATGAAATGGTTTGTCATCTTCAAAAAGGGGGAGAATGTTGACTCAAGGTCAATTAGGTCAATGTTGACTCATGTCTAAATTGACTAAACCCATGTTTTGATGATGACTAACCATTCCACATATTGGTGTCTAATGCTTCTACTTGAGTGATTTCAGATTAGGTATAGACACACTCCAATTGCCCTAACTTGCACATATCAAATTGGAGAAAAGACAAGTCAAAGTCATACAAGTGCACATTTTTGTAATATGATGTAAATCCATTTGAATCATGTTGTAAATCACTTGTAATGATTGTATGACTTGTAATTAAGCTTAGAAAAATATCAGGAGCTCTTAGATCGAATATTAGAGCACTTTAGATGCAACTTTGAAAATTGATTACATGCACTTTGTCAGTCGAGTTTCCCATCCTGAAAACTCGACCGATCATCCTTGATCAATTTTTTACAGATTGCATCGGTCGAGTTGTGTTTACATAGAACTCAACCGATCAAGTCACTGACCATTTCAATTCCTAATGGTTGGTCGAGTTTTGTCAGGACAAACTTGATCGATCACTTGAGTATCGGCCTTGTCAATTACTTGATCGTTCGAGTTACCCTTATAGAAACTCGATCGATTGCACTGTACGGAAAAGTGCAGAAAAGTATTTCTAGTCATTGTGGAGTTGCAACAAATGAAAATAGATATGTTGCAAGCCACAAAACGGCTAGTTTTAATTCTCAAGTGTTCCTAAAGGCTAAGAGGCATCCCCAGCTATAAATAGGACCCTTTGGGCTTCATTCCAAGGTTGAGCATTCATTACAAAACTCTATTTGAGGTTCCAGTTCTATTGCTGAGTGCTTCCTATAGACTCCTCTCTCTCTCTAAGCTTAATCACTTGCTACATCCATTAGAGTGAGTAGGAGATATGTAAGAGAGCTACTCCTACATGTATATCGTGTGAGGCTCTCACTTCCACCGCCTCCCCATCTCTCATTTCAATCATGAAGATGAAGGTTCTCTCTCTTATTCAAGAGAGGTGAAGAAGAACAAGGGAACACATCCCTTAGTGAAGATCAAGGCTGAAGATTTGGAGCTAGAGTGGGTAAGCCCTTGGTGAAGGTAGAATACTCCTTGCTCAAGTGGGTAAGTCCTTGGTGGAAGCTTTTCCGAGTGAAGGTGAAGTCAAAAGCTGAAGATCCAAGAAGAGTGGGTGATCCAAGAAGAGTGGGTGATCCTACAAGGCTGAAGACTTGTGCAAGAGTGGGTAACTCCTTGGAGAAGGCTGAAGACTTTTGCAAAGTGGGTAAGTCCTTGGTAAGGTTGAAGACTCTATGTATTGGATAGGTAAGTCTTTTGTTTGGTCATGCATTGTATGTCTTATGAATGAATATAAGAGTGTAATAGTTTGGAAGTCCTAGAGGTTGACCTCTCTAGGCAAGTGGACTGACACACTTCTAGTTTGAAGTGTGGAACCACTCTAAATAGCTTGTCTAATTGGTGCATGTTCAATCTCTCTCTCCCTTGCTATGTATGCTTTAGTTGCACTCAAATTACCTATCTAGCAACCTTATCTTGTGATATATCTTGAAGGTCTAATGAATTTTGTTTAAGTGCATTCAGCTCTATTCACCCCCCCTGTAGAGCATCTAATCACCCATCCAGGATCCAACAATTGGTATCAGAGCGGGTCTTCTCCAAGCATACTTCAACAAGTAGGAGAAGATGGGTGACTAACTAGGAGGGAGATTCTCGACCAGCCTTCCAATCTTTGATGGGAGAAATTTCCTCTATTGGATAAGAAGGCTTCAATTCTACATCCAAGGATCAAGTATTGAGATGTGGCAAATGGTGAACAGCCCATACACGCTACCAAAGACAAGGATTGAAGAATGGGATGAAGATACCTTGAAGAAAGCAACCTTGAATGCTAGAGCCATGCCCATCCTCTATGCCTCCATGAACCCCACCGAGTTCAACTGGATTTCTTCATGTGAAACAGCCTATGAGGTATGGAGAAAGCTTTGCATCACTTATGAAGGCACGTATCAAGTGAAGGAAAGCAAAGTCTATATGCTCAAAGGGCTTCTTGAGAACTTCAAGATGGGAAATGAGGAGAGCATAGCCAACATGTACTCAAGGCTCAACACCATCGTGAATGGTCTTGCTGTTCTAGGACATCCTATGTCTAGTGGAGAGATCAACTCAAAGATCCTTAGAACTCTTCCCAAGAGGTGGGAACCCAAGGTGACTTCTATTGAAGAAGCAAGGTCTCTTATGGATATTCCTATTAAAGAGCTCATTGGAAATCTACAAGCACATGAATACACTTGACAAGAGGGAGGAAGTAGAAAGATAAGAGGAGAAAGAACTCAAGAGGATGAAGAAGGCTGAAATCAAAGCTCAAATCAAGGCTATTGTTGCTCAAGCTTCTCGATGCTCTCAAGTTGAAGAAGATGCCATGTACTCCAAGGGTAGATTCTATAAAGGCAAGTCCTCTTCCATCCGATGCTTCACATGTGGAAACAAGGGTCACTACAAGGAAGATTGCCTACAAGGCAAAAAGACCCATCTTCACAAGAAGAAGGAGAAATGGCACTCAAGCTCAAGTGGCTCCTCCAACTCAAGCTCAAGTGAAAATTCAAGTGAAGGATCAAGATCAAGCTCTAGTGATGAAGGAGAATACCATTTTGCTCTTATAGCATCAACAAGTGAATACTCAAGTGAGGTAAATCTAAACTCTTTAGATAAAGAATCTTTGATTGCTATTATTCATGATATTTGTGCCTCTCTTAAGTCTACTAAAAGGAAAAAGAAAAAGCTTGCTAAAATTGTTGATAATTTGCATGTAGAACTAGATGATCTTGAACATGCTAATTCTTTCTTTCTTGATGATAAAAATGATTGTCTTAGCCAAGTAGACACTCTTAAACTTGAAAATACTAGTTTGCTTGATAAGATTAGATTTCTAGAAGCTCAACCTATCATGCCTAGTTCTAATGAAGAGCATATTTTAATTGTTGATTCTCTCATGCATGATATTGATGTTCTTAAATCTAAAAACAAGAACAAAGAATTTGTTTTGCAAGAATTAGAAACAAAAAATGTCTCCTTGCTTGCTAAAATCAATGTGCATGAATCATGTTTTAGTTCTACTAGTAGAGAGAATGATGTTGCTTCTCTTCTTATTGATAGAGATTCTCATTTAACTAAAGTTCTTTGCTTAGAAAATGATCTTTTGCATGCTAGAGATAATATCAATAATTTGTCTTCTACTATTGCTTCTCTTAAGCATGATAATGATAGTTTGAGATCCTCTTTGCAAAGATTCTTAGTTGGTAAAAAGAGTCTTAATGATATCCTACACCATACTACTAAACAAAATGGTAGACATGGTTTAGGGTATGATAGTAGTCAAGGGAACAACAAAGATAAAGGACCTCCAATATTCCATGGAGAATCCTCTAGTTCCAAGACAATGGGCACATGCAACTGTTGTAATGAAATTTGTCATTATTCTACTTGTTGTCCTTTTAGGAAAGCACCCAAGACTAATAGGACTTGGGTTGCTAAACTAACCCCTCTGGACCCAAATACATGATTGGGGACCATTTCATCTTTCTTCTTGTAGGTACATGCAAATGGATTGACTTGAGCTATTGAATTGCAAATTGACTTCTCAATCCACATGAAAGAAGAAAGGTGAGATGTGTAGAGGGTGACAACAAGTGGAAAAAGGAATGGTAAGAACAAAGGTAATGTTTTTCTTGCTTATAACCAATCCTAACTTGTTTTGTCAAGATGGTGTGCACTATACATATGGTTTTTGAGTCAAAAGTGATATTTTGTGATTCTCTTCACTGTCTTGCTCAAAAACTATTTCTAATGCTTCTATAGTGCATCACTAACTTGCTTAGACATGTTTGGATATGGTTTATATTTTTAGCATGCCTTTGAATATGTTTTTATGAAATGTATGTGTTTTTTGATAGAAGATCTGTCGGTCGAGTTTGTCCTATTTGAAACTCGATCGATAGGCACCAATGGGTGTTGCCAACTGCTTTCATCGGTCGAGTTGTCATTGCACAGAACTCGACCGATAACAGTGTGCACAAAATACACAGTTGGCTTATTGAATGAGAATTTCCCTCTCAACTAGATTTTCTCAACCAATAGCCTTATTCTTTGGCACTCTCATTTGGTACCTTTATATATGCATATAGCCATGTTATAAATTTCTTGTCTTGGTTACAACTCTATCTCTCTAATTGCTCTAAATTAGTATATCCATATCTTGTAATTACTTGCTTTGAGTTGTTTTGCAGGTTTTGATGATGATATCTTTGGATCTCTTGGTTGTGTCTAAAAATTGCTTCTGTTGTGCTCTAACTTGCTACATCTATCTAGGTGTATGTCTTGTTTTGATACAACCTTGAGGTTCTTAGTGGAAATCATCTTTTGGTAAGGATGCATATTTGTATGTGAGTTATATCCTTTCATGCTTCTAAAATTGCATATCTCTTTGTTTGGATATATCTCTACATCTAGTCATAGCTTGCTCTTTAACGTGTGTATCTTTTGGTATCTCTTGCTATGATCTAGATCCTACTAGTAGTCCTAACTTTTGATATCATCTACTAGTAGTTCATATACATGTAGTTCTAACCTTGTTTCTAATTGGCATTGTGGCATACAACTCATAAAAACATAATTAACAAATGAGGAAGCGTTCATCAAGCAGAGGATTAGCAAAAATCACTAAAAATTAAAACTTTTTGCAAAGAGATCCATTCACAGGAAAACCCCTTTCATTCAGAACCAAAGTAAAGCTTTACATCCTAGTTCATATATATACATCTCATGTACTTTTGCTTCTCGAGGAATGCAAACATTAACTACTCTGTCTTAACTATACACAGGTAGTATAAAACCCTTGAGGCATTAAGCCAAAATCTCGAAATCACTAACTACTACTCCGAGGACCTGAGAGTACAGAGACGACACATAGGACTCTATATACATCTGAACATGACATGACAGCCAATGTCTCCACCTGAGACTTCACTGCTGTCCCTGCTACTGTTGTTGTTGTCCTTCACCTCCTGAAGGATTCCTATCTCTTCGTCCACGTCCACCTAAAAATGTGGTTCCCACGGGGGTGAGGCAATTATAAAAATTGCCCCAACGAGAGATATAACTCTCCGCCAGAAACATTGTTATTGCAACTTAAGAAGATAAATATGAACAGAGAAATCATATTTATTTGACAGCAGGTAAATGTCTAACAGTTTAGAACATCATTCTATATCAGAAGCATTGCAGTTAAAATAGAATCAACATATAATTTATCCTTTAAGGAATATGAAGAACATGTATAACATCTATTCAAACTACAAAATCATTATCATTGCATTAACTTTCTTTAGGCTTAGATCATATAACTAAAGCCTGGCATTATCGTTGTGGAGTCATGGCCCGTAGACACACTCTTTTCACAAGGTGTTGGGATCTCAATCCCTTATTTCAACACTGGGAATTCTCATCCCTTCACAATTTCAATGCACTAACATGTGATTCTGGGTAATTAAACCCTTAGCTCATCACATGAGCATTGTTACCACATTCTCCAGCAATTAACACCTTTAGGTCATCTGACCAAGATAAGCATGATACTTGTTATACAAGCATCCATCATGGCACTTGAGGCCCATCAACTCTCTTGCTACCTCTTACCGGGCACAAGGTATATTATGGCACACAAGGCCCAATAAACAAATTCAAACTAATAACACATCATAGCTCATACCTGGCTATGCTCATCATCTCATGATACCTGCATGGTTAGCACATATGATAGCAGCACATCAATTATCTATCATCACCATGCAAAAACAATATATTAATAATTCAAGGGTATTACCCTTAATCCTTTACCAGGATTAGGATTTCCATCACACATCTCATGTATCAGTATTACCCTTAATCCTTTACTAGGATTAGGATTTCCATCACAAATCTCATGTATCAGTATTACCCTTAATCCTTTACTAGGATTAGGATTTCCATCACACATCTCATGTATCATATTCAAGTATAAATTATATTCTTTTATTAGGGAATTATGGTTTCACATACCATTTCCCTCCATTAGAATAGGGATTGCATATAGCATCACCCTTCATTAGGGTTTCATATCACATTTCCCATAATTAGGGTTTACTAATCATTCCCAATTAGGGTTTCTCATAAAATCACCCTGAATTAGGGCTTCACATGGATACACCTTCAATTAGGGTTTCACATGGATACACCCTCAACTAGGGTTTGAGTTCAATAACCCTGTCAATTAGGGTTTATGTTCATGTTTAGGGTTTCATGATCTCTTTGCTTAAGGATCATAACCCTTAATCACCACATGAATCATATTCATGTATGAATTCATGCTATCAACATCTTAACTTGATTAGGTCATATCAACTCTTTAGTCGTGTACATACAACTATGATTAACATAGTGTATCAAGTCATTGATCCTATAAGCAATTAGGGATTCATCCCTTAATTGACACTTAATCACTTAGGTACTATTAGGGTTTCAACCTCTGTACTTTCATTGATTGTCATTACTAATCATCATTGGATCAATAGTACATTCATCATCACATTGGACCTCCATTATATAAGGTATCCAAATGAATTAGGGTTTACTATTCATCCTAATTAGTGATTTCACATGTAGACAACCTCTTAATAGGGTTATACATGAAATCGGCCTCAATTAGGGTTTACATCATGTATTGGATCCATGCATTTGTTATGCATTAATGACTAGTACCATTAAAGGTATCTCCCACCTAATCACATTAGGTTTTCAAAAAGGTTTGATCCATTGGACCTTCAATGACATAAGGTATCCAATTGAATTAGGGTTTTCAATGTTGATTCCTTCAATCATTGAATTCATGGAACCAATCATCAATTGGACCTATACCCATACTTCAATTGAGTTTAAATAGGTCAACCTTCAACTTATTTGACCCTTAATTAACCCTCAATTGGTCATCAATTAGGGTTTGATTCAATTGAATTAGGGCTTGGAATCGATGATTCTTCAACACTAATCAATGCAGAACTAGTTGCATTGAAACCATTGAACCATCATCCAAATTGGGTATGACCATACCCCAAACGGTCTTGAGGTCGTTTGGATGACCTCCAAACGGTCTTGAGACCGTTTGCCCATCATACCACTCAAATCTAAGCAATCCAGTTAGAGTTTGGTTCATTGGATTGATCACCAAATCAGCATTGCATTGTATAACAGCTTGGTACCTTTAGACCTTCAAACACCTAACCATACTCAACCATAGACCTCCAAACGGTCTTGGGTGACCACCAAACGATCTGGAGACCGTTTGGATGAGCTTGAGACCGTTTGTCCCATCCAACCTTTGGATTCTAGTGAAAAATCATCATGGATTGGTCTATCGAGTTGATCAACAAATCAGCACTACATTGTAATATGATTAGTACCTTTGGACCTTCAATTGGTCAACTATACTTGACCCCAGACCTCCAAACGGTCTTGGGGTGATCCCCAAACTGTCTTGAACCCGTTTGGATGATACCCAAACGGTCTTGAACCCATTTGGGCTAATCAACCCAAAATCTCAACTTAACTCATTGGAATTTCAGCACTGTTTTCAATTAGGGTTTGCTTAATTGAATAGCCTTAAACTCACGATTCCTTGGTAGTTAACCCATAAAATTTGGTGAGTTATTAGCCAACATAATAGGGATCAGTAATCCCAAACGTTAAACGCTTGTTCAACGCACTCAAACGGTCTTGAACCCGTTTTCCCAAAAAGGTCAAGTTAATCAGATTGAAAATCAGCACTTAATCCAATTAGGTCTTCCTAATTGATTAGCCTTCAACCTATGATTCCTTTGGATTTAACCCCTCAAATTTGGAGGGTTATCAATCAACATCATTATGAACAGGAATCCCAAACGGTCAATGCTTGGTCAACCATCTCAAATGGTCGTGAACCCGTTTGCCCAAACAGTTCAAGTTATTCAGGTTGAAAATCAGCACTTAATTCAATTCGATTTGTCTAATTGATTGGCCTTCAACCTATGATTCCTTTGAAGTTAACCCCTCAAATTTGTAGGGTCATTATCCTACATAATTAGGAACGCGATTCCCAAACGGTCAACGCTTGGTCAACTCCTTCAAACGGGTTTGAACCCGTTTTCCACCAAACGGTTTGCAACCCATTTGGTCACCAAACGGTTTTGGTGAAACCGTTTGGTCCCAACCTTTGAGATCGTTTGCTCCCAAGATATTTGGTTAGGTGCTTTCTTATGATGATTTCATCATCATCTTCCTTCGTGCACCCAAGAAAAGCAACCGTTCTTGATGGAATTTTCAGCAAGAAACAAAAGTGTATCAAATTGAAGAAATCAATCAACAAAGCATAGAAGATTGATGCAATAGCAATGTTTTTGGGTTTAAGTTATAAAACCCGCCTCCAATTGAGCTCCAAAGCTCCAAGATCATGCCATTAATGGTGGATAAAGCTATAAAAACTCCCCCTAGGCTCGTCCTCAAGCTATTGATTGCAAAAGTTGGCTAGGGTTGAAGAGGAGATCAAAATAAGAAGGAATCCATAATTTATTTTCGATATCCTCCATGAAATCAAGGAGAACGAAGGTCAAGAGCTTACCAACAGGTAGGGAGTCGTCCTCCTGCTCCTCTCTAGCTCCTTGGTCGGTTTTGCAAGCAAAGGAAAGAAGAAAATCCGAAATAGCCTTTCATTTGGCTTGAAAAAGGCACTTTTATAAGGAAATTGATGAGAGAGAAAATGCATTATTAAAATGCATTAAATTCCAAAAATATGGCCGCCTCTTCCCCCTCAAATCCCTTAATGACGAGGAAAATTCATTTGCCTTTAATTCTCCTTCATTGTCCTAATTTAAAGAAAAGCAAATTAAGCACCTTAATGCTTATTATATTAATATCCATATGTGAGTGGGTTTTCTTTTTCTTATAATAAGGTGAGTGGAATTTCACCTACTTAGGATATTTTCATTCCTTATCTTGGCAAAGGAACGGCCATCCTTATTCAAAATCAACCCAAAACATTTTGGTTGAAAGCCCTTCAATTATTTTTATTCATTTTTGCCCTAAATCAAATTAGGGTTTTCAATTAGGCATTAATCTTGATTATTTTAATATCAAGATTCTCTCTCCTCCAACTTAATTCAAAAGAGGCACCCCTCTCACTTTCTTTGCTCTACATGATGCCAAGAAACATTAGGGACCTTATTGAAGTGGTAATTTGCATATTGAACCCTAGGTTTTTGGGTAAATTGCACTTTTCACCAAAACTAGGTTTTAATGCACAACATTGCTTTACAAGCTTAATCTTGGTGCCCAAGCTTGTGAAAACCATACCACTACATCATATTCATTCTTATGATGTCTCAATATCAGAGGAACATCTTATAATGCAACATTTTCAAGTTGACCCCTCAACTTGGGTAATTTGCACTTTAGTCCAAAATAAGCAAACATTGCTTCAACATTGTTCAAACAGGACCAAAATTGAAACATAGTTTCTCATGAGCCCTAATTACTTTTCCCAAGATAAGATTAAGAATCTACTTAACCTTATTAGGCAAAACATCTAGGGTTAAATCATAACCCAGGTCAGGGATGTTACAGGCATCTTTGCTCATATATATGCTATGATTGTATCTTGTCTCATACATGCTCAAGCTTGTTCCTTGAATTGCATATCTACTATCTTGAGTTGCTTGCATAACATTGTGATGCAGGGTACATAAGATCTACATTATATGTAGAAATTGGAGTATTTATTTGATTTTATGCAGACTTTTCTCCAGTTTCATTTTTTAGTGCAAGACTAGTGTTTTTATGCAGAGACAACCTTCTAAGCAAGACTCATTGCTTTGCATTGAACTCTGATGGTTTTGGGTCAAATTCTGTCATCTTGAGGGTCCAATTTGCGATTTATTATTTTTCTGCAACACTTTATCTTGCTTTTTGGGTTGTTCAAGTATATGATTTAACTTTCTTTTCTTTCTATGCTTGAACAAGCCCCTATCTGTGCTCTTCTACTCTCCTTAATTATATTTGTGTTATCTCCTTTCTCTTTAATAGGTGTTGCTTCTTATTTTTCTTCATAACCCCACTTTTTTGAAATGACAAAGGGGAGAAAGGTATGTCTTCTCTTAAAAGAGGAAGAAGGCATGTCTTACATGAAGAGGAGAAGTATGTCCATGTAAAGGGGAGAATACATATATGTGTAGAACATATATGATTATAAGACATAGTACTCTATAAATGTTATGAAAGCTAACCATGCAGGAGAAGTAGCATCAATTGAGGGGGAGAATATGAGCTCATTCCTATTGAAACCCCTAGGTTTCTCCAAAGGTATGATTTTACTTAAAAGCTTTCAATACATTTATGGAATGGTTTGTCATCTTCAAAAAGGGGGAGAATGTTGACTCAAGGTCAATTAGGTCAATGTTGACTCACGTCTAAATTGACTAAACCCATGTTTTGATGATGACTAACCATTCCACATATTGGTGTCTAATGATTCTACTGGAGTGATTTTAGATTAGGTATAGACACACTCCAATTGCCCTAACTTGCACATATCAAATTGGAGAAAAGACAAGTCAAAGTCATACAAGTGCACGTTTTTGTAATATGATGTAAATCCATTAGAATCATGTTGTAAATCACTTGTAATGATTGTATGACTTGTAATTAAGCTTAGAAAAATATCAAGAGCACTTAGATCAAATATTAGAGCCCTTTAGATGGAACTTTGAAAATTGATTACAGGCACTTAGTCAGTCGAGTTTCCCAGCCTGAAAACTCAACCGATCATCCTTGATCAATTTTCTGTAGATTGCTCGGTCGAGTTGTGTTTACATAGAACTCAACTGATCAAGTCACTGACCATTTCGATTCCTAATGGTCGGTCGAGTTTTTTCAGGACAAACTCGACCTATAACTTGAGTATCAGCCTTGTCATTTATTTGATCGGTCGAGTTACCCTTATAGAAACTCGACTGATTACACTGTATGGAAAAGTGCAGAAAAGTATTTCTAGCCGTTGTGGAGTTGCAACAAGTGAAAATAGATCCGTTGCAAGCCACAAAATGGCTAGTTTTCATTCTCAAGTGTTCCCAAAGCCTAAGACGCATCCCCAGCTATAAATAGGACCCCTTGGGCTTCATTCCAAGGTTGAGCATTCATTACAAAACTCTATTTGAGGTTCCTATTCTATAGCTGAGTGCTTCCTACACCCTCCTCTCTCTCTAAGCTTAATGACTTTCTACATCCATTAGAGTGAGTAAGAGATTTGTAAGAGAGCTAGTCCTACATGTATATCTTGTGAGGCTCTCACTTCCACCACCTCCCCATTTCTCATTTCAATCATGAAGATGAAGGTTCTCTCTCTTGTTCAAGAGAGGTGAAGAAGAACAAGGGAACACATCCCTTGGTGAAGATCAAGACTGAAGACTTGGAGGTGGAGTGGGTAAGCCCTTGGTGAAGGTAGAAGACTCCTTGCTCAAGTGGGTAAGTCCTTGGTGGAAGCTTCTCCGAGTGAAGGTGAAGTCAAAAGATGAAGATCCAAGAAGAGTGGGCGATCCCTGCAAAGTTGAAGACTTGTGCAAGAGTGGCTAAGTCGTTGGAGAAGGCCAAAAACTCTTCCAAAGTGGGTAAGTCCTTGGTAAGGTTGAAGACTCTATGTATTGGATAGGTAAGTCTTTTGTTTGGTCATGCATTGTATGTCTTATGAATGAATATAAGAGTGCAATAGTTTGGAAGTCCTAGAGGTTGACCTCTCTAGGCAAGTGGACTGACACACTTCTAGTTTGAAGTGTGGAACCACTCTAAATAGTCTGTCTAATTGGTGCATGTTCAATCTCTCTCCCTTGCTATGTATGCTTTAGTTGCACTCAAATTACCTATTTAGCAACCTTATCTTGTGATATATCTTGAAGGTCTAATGAATTTTGTTTAAGTGCATTCAGCTCTATTCACCCCCCTCTAGAGCATCTAATCACCCATCCAGGATCCAATAATTGGTATCAGAGCGGGTCTTCTCCAAGCATACTTCAACAAGAAGGAAAAGATGGGTGACTACCGAGGAGGGAGATTCTCGACCAGCCTTCCAATCTTTGATGGGAGCAATTTCCTCTATTGGAGAAGAAGGCTTCAATTCTACATCCAAGGATCAAGTATTGAGATGTGGCAAATGGTGAACAACCCATACATGCTACCAAGGACAAGGATTGAAGAATGGGATGAAGATACCTTGAAGAAAGCAACCTTGAATGCTAGATCCATGCACATCCTCTATGCCTCCATGACCCCCACCGAGTTCAAATAGATTTCTTCATGTGAAACAACCTATGAGGTATGGAGAAAGCTTCGCATCACTTATGAAGGGACAGATCAAGTGAAGGAAAGAAAAGTCTATATGCTCAAAGGGCTGCTTGAGAACTTCAAGATGGGAAAGAAGGAGAGCATAGCCAACATGTACTCAAGGCTCAACACCATCGTGAATAGTCTTGCTATTCTAGGACATCCTATGTCTAGTGGAGAGGTCAACTCAAAGATCCTTAGAACTCTTCCCAAGAGTTGGGAACCCAAGGTGACTTCTATTAAAGAAGCAAGGTCTCTTAAGGATATTCCTATTAAAGAGCTCATTGGAAATCTACAAGTACATGAAGCCACACTTGACAAGAGGGAGGAAGTAGAAAGACAAGAGGAGAAAGAACTCAAGAGAATGAAGAAGGCTGAAATTAAAGCTCAAATCAAGGCTATTATTGGTCAAGCTTCTCCATTCTCTCAAGTTGAAGAAGATGCCATGTACTGCAAGGGTAGATTCTACAAAGGCAAGTCCTCCTCCATCCGGTGCTTCACATATGGAAAGAAGGGTCACTACAAGGAAGATTGCCCACAAGGTAAAAAAACCATCTTCACAAGAAGAAGGAGAAATGACACTCAAGCTCAAGTGGCTCCTCCAACTCAAGCTCAAGTGAAAATTCAAGTAAAGGATCAAGATCAAGCTCTAGTGATGAAGGAGAATGCCATTTTACTCTTATAGCATCAACAACTGAAGACTCAAGTGAGGTAAATCTAAACTCTTTAGATAAAGAATCTTTGATTGCTATTATTCATGATATTTGTGTCTCTCTTAAGTCTTCTAAAAGGAAAAAGAAAAAGCTTGCTAAAATTGTTGATAATTTGCATGTAGAACTAGATGATCTTGAACATGCTAATTCTACTTTCTTGATGATAAAAATGATTGTCTTAGCCAAGTAGACTCTCTTAAACTTGAAAATACTAGTTTGCTTGATAAGATTAGATTTCTAGAAGTTCAACCTCTCATGCCTAGTTCTAATGAAGAGCATACTTTAATTGTTAATTCTCTCATGCATGATATTGATGTTCTTAAATCTAAAAACAAGAACACAGATTTTGTTTTGCAAGAATTAGAAACAGAAAATGCCTCCTTGCTTGCTAAAATCAATGTGCATGAATCATGTTCTAGTTCTACTAGTAGAGAGAATGATGTTGTTGTTCTTCATATTGATAGATATTCTCATTTAACTATATTTCTTTGCTTAGAAAATGATCTTTTGCATGCTAGAGACAATATCAATAATTTGTCTTCTACTGTTGCTTCTCTTAAGCATGATAATGATAGTTTGAGATCCTCTTTGCAAAGATTCTTAGTTGGTAAAAAGAGTCTTAATGATATCCTACACCATACTACTAAACAAAATGGTAGACATGGTTTAGGGTATGATAGTAGTCAAGGGAACAAAAAAGTTAAAGGACCTCCAATATTCCATGGAGAATCCTCTAGTTCCAAGACTATGGGCACATGCAACTATTGCAATGAAATTGGTCATTATTCTACTTGTTGTGCTTTAAGGAAAGCACCCAAGAGAAATAGGACTTGGGTTGCTAAACTAACCCCTCTGGACCCAAATACATGATTGGGGACCATTTCATCTTTCTTCTTGTAGGTATTTGCAAATGGATTGACTTGAGTTATTGAATTGCAAATTGACTACTCAAGCCACATGAAAGAAGAAAGGTGAGATGTCTAGAGGGTGAAAACAAGTGGAAAAAGGAATGGTAAGAACAAAGTTAATGTTTTTCTTGCTTATAACCAATCCTAACTTGCTTTGTCAAGATGGTGTGCACTATACATATGGTTTTTGAGTCAAAAGTGATATTTTGTGATTCTCTTCACTGTCTTTCTCAAAAACTATTTCTAATGCTTCTATAGTGCATCACTAACTTGCATAGACATGTTTGGATATGGTTTGAATTTTTAGCATGCCTTTAAATATGTTTTTATGAAATGTATGTGTTTTTTGACAGCAGATATGTCGGTCGAGTTTGTCCTATTTGAAACTCGACCGATAGGCACCAATGGGTGTTGCCAGCCGCTGTCATCGATCGAGTTGTCATTACACAGAAATCGACCAATGTCACTGTGCACAGAATACACAGTTGGCTTATTGAACGAGAATTTCCCTCTCAACTAGATTTTCTCAACCAATAGCCTTATTCTTTGGCACTCTCATTTGGTACCTTTATATATGGATATTACCATGTTCTGAATTGTCTATCTTGCTTACAACTCTATCTCTCTAATTGCTCTAAATTGGTATATCCATATCTCACAATTACTTGCTTTGAGTTGTTTTGCAGGTTTTGATGATGATCTCTTTGGATCTCTTGGTTGTGTCTAAAAATTGCTTCCGTTGTGCTCTAACTTGCTACATCTATCTAGGTGTATATCTTGTTTTGATACAACCTTGAGGTTCTTAGTGGAAATCATCTTTTGGTAAGGATGCATATTTGTATGTGAGTTATATCCTTTCATTCTTCTAAAATTACAGATCTCTTTGTTTGGATATATCTCTACATCTACTCATAGCTTGCTCTTTAACTTGTGTATATTTTGGTTTCTCTTGCTATGATCTAGATCCTGCTAGTAGTCCTAACTTGTGATATCATCTACTAGTAGTTCATATACATGTAGTTCTAACCTTGTTTCTAATTGACATCTTTGCTCATATATATGCTATGCTTGTATCTTGTCTCATACATGCTCAAGCTTGTTCCTTGAATTCCATATCTACTATCTTGAGTTCCTTGCATAACATTGTGATGCAGGGTACATAAGATCTACATTATATGTAGAAATTGGAGTATTTTTTGGATTTTATGCAGACTTTGCTCCAGTTTCAGTTTTTGGTGCAAGACTAGTGTTTTTATGCAGAAACAACCTTCTAAGCAAGACTCACTGCTTAGCACTGAGCTCTGATGGTTTTTGGTCAAATTCCGTCATCTTGAGGGTCAAATTTGCAATTTATTATTTTTCTACAGCACTTTATCTTGCTTTTTGGGTTGTTCAACTATATGCTTTAACTTTGTTTTCTTTCTATGCTTGGACAAGCCCCTATCTATGCTCGTCTACTCTCCTTAAATATATTTGTGTTATCTCCTTTCTCTTTAACAAGTGTTGCTACTTATTTTTCTTCATCACCCCACTTTTTTGAAATGACAAACGGGGAGAAAGGTATGTCTTCTCTTAGAATAGGAAGAAGGCATGTCTTACATGAAGAGGAGAAGTATGTCCATGTAAAGGGGAGAAGACATATATGTGTAGAACATATATGAGTAGAAGACATAGTACTCTATAAATGTTATGAAAGATAACCATGTAGGAGAAATAGCATCAATTGAGGGGGAGTATGAGAACTCCACTAGCATCAATTGAGGGGGAGCATATGAGCTCAATCCTATTGAAACCCCTAGGTTTCTCCAAAGGTATGATTTTACTTAAAAGCTTTTAATACATTTATGGAATGGGTTGTCGTCTTCAAAAAGGGGGAGAATGTTGACTCAAGGTCAATTAGGTCAATGTTGACTCACGTCTAAATTGACTAAACCCATGTTCTGATGATGACTAACCATTCCACATATTGGTGTCTAATGCTTCTACTTGAGTGACTTCATATTAGGTATATACACACTCCAATTGCCCTAACTTGCGCATATCAAATTGGAGAAAAGACAAGTCAAAGTCATACCAGTGCACGTTTTTGTAATATGATGTAAATCCATTAGAATCATGTTGTAAATCACTTGTAATGATTGTATGACTTGTAATTAAGCTTAGAAAAATATCAGGAGCACTTAGATCAAATATTAGATCACTTTAGATGCAACTTTGAAAATTGATTACATGCACTTTGTTGGTCGAGTTTCCCAGCCTAAAAACTCGACCGATCAACCTTGATCAATTTTCTGCATATTGCATCAGTTGAGTTGTGTTTACACAGAACTCGACCGATCAAGTCACTGACCATTTCGATTCCTTATGGTCGGTCGAGTTTTGTCAGGACAAACTCGACCGATCACTTGAGTTTCGGCCTTGTCAGTTATTTGATCAGTCGAGTTACCCTTATAGAAACTCGACCGATTGCACTGTACGGAAAAGTGCAGAAAAGTATTTCTAGCCGTTGTAGAGTTGCAACAAGTGAAAATAGATCTGTTGCAAGCAATAAAATGGCTAGTTTTTGTTCTCAAGCGTTCCCAAAGGCTAAGAGGCATCCCCAGCTATAAATAGGACCCCTTGGGCTTCATTCCAAGGTTGAGCATTCGTTACAAAACTCTATTTGAGGTTCCTATTCTATAGCTCAGTGCTTCCTATAGCCTCCTCTCTCTCTCTAAGCTTAATCACTTGCTACATCCATTAGAGTGAGTAGGAGATCTGTAAGATAGCTAGTCCTACATGTATATCTTGTGAGTCTCTCACTTCCACCACCTCCCCATCTCTCATTTCAATCATGAAGATGAAGGTTCTCTCTCTTGTTCAAGAGAGGTGAAGAAGAACAAGGGAATGCATCCGTTGGTGAAGATCAAGGCTGAAGACTTGGAGCTAGAGTGGGTAAGCCCTTGGTGTAGGCAAAAGACTCCTTGCTCAAGTGGGTAAGTCCTTGGTGGAAGCTTCTCCGAGTGAAGGTGAAGTCAAAAATTGAAGATCCAAGAAGAGTGGGTGATCCCTGCAAGGCTTAAGACTTGTGCAAGAGTGGGTAAGTCCTTGGAGAAGGCCGAAGACACTTGCAAAGTGGATAAGTCCTTGGTAAGGTTGAAGACTCTATGTATTGGATAGGTAAGTCTTTTGTTTGGTCATGCATTGTATGTTTTATGAATGAATATAAGAGTGCAATAGTTTGGAAGTCCTAGAGGTTGACCTCTCTAGGCAAGTGGACTGACACACTTCTAGTTTGAAGTGTGGAACCACTCTAAATAGCTTGTCTAATTGGTGCATGTTCAATCTCTCTCTCCCTTGCTATGTATGCTTTAGTTGCACTCAAATTACCTATCTAGCAACCTTATCTTGTGATATATCTTGAAGGTCTAATGAATTTTGTTTAAGTGCATTCAGCTCTATTCACCCCCCCTCTAGAGCATCTAATCACCCATCCAGGATCCAACATAAGGGTTTCCATAGAGGTGGTGCTTGGGTGCATTCTGACACATTGGGATTGAGTGTGAGTGATGTAGATGGATTTATCCCTCCTACAGGAGATTGATATCCAGGGCCTCTTAATAACTAAGACCTAGAAATGTATGGTCGTACTTATGTGATTCCATATGTGATATGAGAACTCACATGCCTCCTAAACAGTCTGATCTAGCTCAAAGAACATGGATTGAATGTTCAAAGGATGATGATTCTATTCCTCGAGTTCAATATGGATATCAGAGACAAAGGACCTATATGTTGGGTTTTACATGGGCAGAGCAGGCAGTAGAAAGAAAAATTTTACTTGACCATAAACCCATAACCAACAAATCACATCAACATATATGTAATGGGAAGGATGGTTTTAGCGAGATATACCTTGTCTTGAGGCTTGCTCAGTGACAATACCTCAGAACGAGTGTGGTCTTCAACCACCTATCTTTGATGACATCTGTACAACTCTTGGTCTTGACCCAGACTATGGTTGACTGTCGTCCTCCTGAGTGGCAGAAGTCTCCCGCCTCTATAGATAGTCCACACGGACTACCATGAACTCTAGTTATCCTATACAACTAAATAGAAGGAGTTTCCCCCTTCTATCAGCATATTAGTCACCAACACACTCTCCCACAATCAGTTGCTTTTCTGTAGTTGTCTTTCCCTCATTGCTCCTCCCTGGATAGGTAGAACTTGCTTGGGCTCTCTCAGTTACCACAACTAGAGAGGACAACAACTTTGGAGAGCAATTGATGTTCTGAGTTGTATCTCTGGAGAAGCCCCTTGTACCCCTCTATTTATAGTATAAGGTAGGTTCAGGGTTCCCAGTCTGTGCGGGAGTAGAAGGGTCTGGAATTTCCAAGAACAATTTGCACTTCGGTAGGCGAACCGATCATTTCGCAATTGAAACGATCATTTGGCAAGGTGAACTGATCGGTTCACTTGTGAACCGGTTGGTTGGGAGTGTGAACCGGTCAGTTCACTTAGTGAACTGGTCATTTCACTTCCTAGACTTGCCTCCAATTGACTTTCCTTATTCATTTCTAATTAATGCAAATATTAATTCTTGTCCCAATTGAATTGAACAAGTAAAATGGAAAACTTTTTCTCACAAACTGGGACAACCCAACACTGCTCATTTGGACAAGTGAATCGATCGATTCATCAGAGTGAACCAGTCATCTCACAGACCATGAGCCGATTGGTCCACCCAGTGATCCGGTCAGTTGGTGGTCAAGATTATGTAGAACACAGTTAATTCAGTTCTCAATCAATCTGACACTCTAATCACTTGGTTCAACACTTGAACTTGATGATTCTGAGTCAAGTCTATTGATTGAATGTTTGATTGAGTACCTAAACACTTTAGTAATCAATCCAAACATCATTCATGGATAAACTCTTCTTCTAGGTTAATCCTTTGTGTGTGACCCTATAGGTCCCATTTCACGTTGGCAGTGAATGTCCATAAATAGCTTATGACATCACAAGAAAAGAGAGGTACATAGTTTCACATCAGTTCTACCCAAGTGAAAAGGAAAGTTAGAGAACAACTTTCAATCCTACAATATGTAATTGGTGTTTCAGTGAAAGTATAATTCCTTTGTCGCGATATCCAGAATGAACTCACGGCATGGAGTTGTCATCCTTTCAACATTCATTCATGTTTATTGAAGTAGAGCAGACTGTCTGAGATATGTGTGACATCAATATCATATATTGATTCGCATGTGCATGTGCATGCCTTTCTCATTCTCGCTTATCAAGTGGCATGGGCATCATACTCCCTTAGGAGGGACAAATCCTATATCTATCACTCACAATCTATCTCATGCGTCAAAGCCACCCATTCATCACCATTATAACAACCCATGTTTCAATACTGTGTTTGATGATGTCAAAGTGTACCCAATCACATTCGACAAGTGCAGTGATTCCAGGTCTAAGAATCACAATCACCACCATCACTATAAGAGATGATTCTGACTACCATGTCTTGGTTCCATGTATCACTCTCATGGTGGGTCTGTTCGATACATTGTTCTCCAACATGTATATGTGTGCTTGGTTTGATATCACATATCATGACTAATGAGACACTGTCATCAACAAACACACACTCTAGTCTTGATGTGTCATTATTGTCTATCAATCTTCCACAATGACAACCGACTAGGGACATAACAAGAATGTACATACTCTTAGAATCTGTATGATCTCATTGTTTAGGTCCTCAACTTAAAGACATACATCATTGAGTATTGTCATTCTTTAGACATTCATTCTGCTCCATTATTTATCTTTTAATCGATTGAGCTAGAATAAATTGGAAGCTTACCTTTGATATTTATCAAATCAATCATGACGTATGCCAATCTAATCATCATATGATTGGCTCTCAGGGCATACATACGAATAGGCTCCCACTTGCACTTAGAGCCAATCTCCTTTGAATCATATTCTCAATGATCTCTAAACATGTCCCAGATGTTTCTACTGTGCTAGTGCTAATACAGTGAGTTAGCGACATTTTTCTTTAGTCAGTATATTGCATGTTTCACATCTCCTCGCTGTATCACATTTCATATGAGATGAAGTTGCCATAATATGCTATCTGATATTCCTTGCCTAATAATTAGCTATATTGTTTGACTTAGTATTTCTACTTTATCATCAATGGTTGGAATATCTATAGGTTCATCTATATGAACTTCTAGATCCATATTGTATCCTCTGCTATTCATAACACAAGGATACTCAACATTCCTTTCAAAATTAAATAGCCTTTTAATTTTACTCAGAACATTTCCATTTATCAACACATATTCACTTTTATATTTTTTGATCATTTTTCTACCATTTCAGAAACTTGCATCAATGTAACTCTTTTACACTCAACTCTTCCTTTTATTACCATAGAACTAGTCCTTTAATACTTCATAAGTAATTAAATAAGTTCTTTATGGTATTCCAGTGACTCTCACTAGAAGTAGACAAATATCCATTCGTCATGTCCATTGCATATGAGATAACTGGATGAGTATATCATATTGTCATGTCCAATACATACAAGATGATGAATTCATATATATTTTCTTGTCATGTCCGACACATACAAGACAATGGGATAATTACATACATGATAGATCCAATTGTGAATGCATAATGCATCTATCTATGTGTTCCTCTTCTTCATAAGAATTTGGGGCACTTGGCATCTGAGAGACTAACTCCATGCAACATGGACAAGTTTTCTCCCACTGAATCTTTGCATACTGAACCCTTCAGTACAGACTGCCAATGTATGCTCTTTCTTTATCAGGTCAAGAGACTTTCAAGAACTATGTCTATAGATCTCTATTCCTATCACATAGGACATTTCTATTTATTCCTTAAAGAATGTATTTCCATACAAGTTTCATTTTATTCCTCATCATCATGTGGAATATGAATACACTCCCACTAAATCTTTGTAATCACGTATCCTTTCTTTATTTTGACATATCAGTCAAACCTTTTGACTATATAATCAAAGTAAAGACTCCAGTTATGAGGTTCTTGCATTTTATCAACCATATTGATTAATCTCTTGTAACTTGTAGACTGCATTTGCATTAATAGAATTATAAAACCCTTCAGGTTGTGTCACATACACAACCTCATGTTATTCCTACTAGGAATGCAGTTTTCATATCCATATGCCAAATTTCATAGTCTTCAAGTTCCAATAGCAAGCATGATCTTGTATGGCCTATAGCCACTACGATTGGTTAAATAAAATCATCAGGTTCAACACCTTAAACTCACTTGAATTTATCTCAACCAATCACCTCTTCAAATGTCATCCATGTCAGTCTTAACTGCTAAGACCCAATTTCATTTATGGGTTTTATCCCTATAAGTTCTACCATTAAGGTCATACCTTATTTGGTTCACATGGAAGTCATTTTGGATCTTATGGCTTCAAGCCATAACCCAAAATATGGGTCCTCAACATCATCTAGATAGATTATTGGCTCATCATCATATGACCAATTCATAACCTTTGAGTTTGTAGGATATCATTATCCATCAAGCTCAAAGTGTTATCTACTAGATATATGAGGTGTATTTGTTATATAAGGATTTTGAGATTCCACAACACTTGTGATTCTTAATCTCCTTTGTACGTTTATTTAGTGTAAAACATGTTCTTTAGAAGAATTATAGAAGATTAGTTATTTGTTTGATGATCGTGCTCTTACTATTTAGAGTATGATTCCTTCTTTGGTTTAGACATTATTATGCCATAATCATGAGTTCTCTATGATATACTATCATAGTTACTCACAAGGTCCTCAAACATTTGGCTTAAGTATCTCATACATTGATCATATCAAGTAATTAATATGTCTACCAAGTTTGTTCTTAATTTATGATATTCTTGAACATTTCAAGATATTCATATTGGCATTTCATGAAATACCATATCTTAAGTATTAGCATTTATTCCAATAGGTACGTATATACATCAATGTGTATTATACCTAATAGAATAGTCATTCTCCCACTACATCTAGTGAAGATTGACTTGTCATCATGCCCAATAAACAAGACATTCATATCTCCTAATGGTTCATTAACCAAGAGAGTCTAGTTTATCCATCAACATGGAACCTAGAGAAGAATTTCTCATTCATTTGCTTAGATGGTAATGCTAATTTATTGTTTGAGTCATCAATAACTTTTAGGTATCATTTATTTTATCTTATGCATATTAAGTACCATAAGATAAATAAGGCATTTTCCATAAAATATCATATCTTTGAAATTGAAACATGAACTTTTATTGATAGACATCCTTGTCATTACAAGATGTATAAATAAAATGTTTTTATTTATTGGAAAAATAAAATAGCAGTTCATAATTCTATTACATGCCCTTTGTGCTGATATAAAGTAAAAGGTACTACTATCTATGGAAGAAACACTTGCTCCAACGTTGATGAGTATTCCTTCCTGATCCTTTCATAAAGTCCATCACTTATTTTTAGATCCTACACATCATATATGTTAGATCTATGTCTTGGTATCATATACCTAAGATAAAGAAGCATTTTAAGTTTATTTCATGATACCTAAGGTGGAGACTTCCATCCCCTCCTTCTTCTTCTTTAGTTCATCTATGTAAAGAGGAAAAATTCTCTTCCAATGTCCTGGCTCATGACAATGGTGACATTTGCCTCCCTTGTTCACCCCTCCCTTGGCTTTGAGAGTTGAAGATGACTTGGGCTGCTGGCTAACATCAGAACCTTTCTATGCTTTGCACTTGCCCTTGCCTTTAGACTTTCCCTTCTTTCTGCTAATCATCATCACATATTTGGGTTTGTGTTTCTTCATATGTGCCTTGGTTGTCCTCAACATACCCAACAACTCTGTCAGTGACCTGTCAATGTTGTTCATGTTGTAGTTCATCACAAATTGACTGTAGGATTCTGGCAATGATTATAGTATCACATCAGTATCTAACTCTTGGCTCAGAGGGAATCCCACTCGAGTTAGGTTCTCTACATACCCAATCATTTTGAGGGTGTGAGGGCCTACTGGATCTCCTTCTGTCATGACACACTTGAAAAATGCCTTGGATACATCATATCTCTCTTGTTGTGCTTGGTCTTGATACATGTTCTTGAGATGTTGAACCATCTCAATGACGTCCATGTTCTCATGTTGTCTCTGCAACTCATAGTTCATTGATCACAACATCAAGCACTTCACATCAATGGCATACTTAGTATGCTTCTTGTAAGCATCCCTTTCAGCCTTTGGTGCAGTGGGTGAAGGTTCATATAGATCTGGTGTATCTAGAATATAGAGCTTTCTCTCTTGAGTGAGATCAATTCTCAAAGTCCTAAACCAATCATGAAAGTTTTTCCCATTTAGCTTGTCCTTCTCAAGGATGGATCGCAACAAACAATAATTGTTGTTGGTAGCCATTTATTCTACAAAAAGGAAATTTGCAATTTTAGTCCAAAACTCTTTTGATTTGATTTGATTTGAAAAATTGATGATATAATTAGGTCTTTAATCAATTATCGTTACCACTATTTTGATCAAATTGATAACCCTCACATCAATTTGGAAGATTGTAGTGTACAACCTTCTAGTGAGCCATGATCCAAAACAATTGAGTTATTACCCGACCAACGTCAACGTCCATAATCAATTATTAAGGTAGGTAATATATACCAATTCCATCATATGCAATTCTTGGATAGATGTCATGCACAACTCCTATCCATGTTCATCTTTATACCTCATGGTGCTTGATCCAATCAAGGTCACCTTGTTAAGTCTGACCCAAACACCAACACAATGAATATGCACCTGGCTAGGGCAGACCCACATATTCACCATCACACTTCCATGAGATAGACAGTGCACCATGCTAGGGCATGCCCACACTTAGTCGATCAAGATTTTCATGTGTGCTGCTTTTGGAAGGCATCTTAAACTTAATATTTTGTTGAGGGGTTTTAATATGCTTATATATGCATATTTGTATCCAATCACCTCATATATAGTACGTATCATATACATGCTATATCCCAAAAATGAAAACATGATATAATGATAAAGCCATGATTATGGCCATCCTATTGTAGTTCCTTGGAGCCAAAAGGAACTACAGTCATCCAAAGTCTACATCACATGCACACTGTTGTTGATGAAGATCTGTGCTTAGGCCATTTCGGGTTGATCTGTTCATCCTATGACTCAACGACTCACCTCCTGGCTGGTTGATTGGTTGTCATGAACCGATCGTCTGGCTCCTCCAGACGGTCAGTTCGCTGGGTCGTCGGGCTCCTCATCAAGCCACCAACTACTCCTCAGTCGCTCATCTCGGTCCATCAAGAAGCCATCTTCAGTCTTCGTCATATTAAGAAATAAAGCTACTCCTATTTTACATAATCTTTGTGAAACCTCAAGTTACATTCAAGGGGAGCAAAGGTAGAAGATAATCATGAGTTATCTCAAGTTACATTCAGAATAGAAGAAGAGGGCTCGATGCATAGACAGAGATGCAAACAACCATAACCAACCATACACATGCATATAGGGTATATAGTCCATAACCATGCTACACATCCACCATCAAAACCATTTTAGGGTGACGTGTATCGATTTCATATATATACCCTATCATATATGTATATATTAGTTTGGGATCATGTGGTATTAATCAGATATTCGCATTAGTCATTTAAATATTCACATCGTATGCAATACATTAAAAGTGATAAAACCAAAATCTGATCATATTGCTTATCCAAAAACATAGAGTACTGACGTGGCTCTGATACCACTATTGGGTTTTACATTGTTAGAGCAGGCAGCGAAAGCAAAATTTTTACTTGACCATAAACCCATAAGCAACAGATCACATCAACTTCTATATAATGGGAAGGATGGTTTTAGTGAGATATACTTGGTCCTAAGGCTTGCTCAGTGATAATACCTCGTAGCTGGTCCAGTCTTCAACCACCTGTCCTTGATAGCCTCTGTGCAGCTCCTGGTCTTGACCCAGACAATTATTGAATATCGTCCTCCTGAGTGGTAGAAGTTTCCCACCTCTATAGATAGTCCATATGGACTACTGGGAACTCTATTCATCCTAAAGAACAAACTAAAAGGAGTTGTCCCCTTCTGTCAGCATACTAGTCACCAACACACTCTCCCACAATTAGTTGCCTTTCTACAGTTGTCTTTTCCTCACTGTTCCTCCCTGGATGTATAGAACTTGTTTGGGCTCTCAGTTACCACAACCAGAGAGGACAACTTTGCAGAGCAACTGGTGTTATGAGTTGTGTCTCTAGATAAGCCCCTTGTACCCCTCTATTTATAGTAGAAGGCAAGGTCAGAGTTCCCAGTCTGTGTGGGAGTGGAAGGGTCTGGAATTTCCATGAACAATTTGCACTTCAGTAGGTGAACCGGTCGTTTCACAATTGAAATGGTCATTTGGAAAGGTGAACTGATTGATTCACTTGTGAACCAGTCGGTTTGGAGTGTGAACCGGTCGATTCACTTAGTGAACCAGTCGTTTCACTTCCCAGACTTGCCTCCAATTGACTTTCCTTATTCATTTCTAATTAATGCAAAGATTAATTGTTGTCTCAAATCAAATTGTGCAAGTGAAATGAAAAACTTTTTCTCACAAACCAGGACAACCCAACACTGCTCGTTTGGACAAGTGAACTGATCGGTTCACCAGAGTAAACCGGTTGTCTCAGCAACCATGAGCCGATCAGTTCACCCAGTGAACCGGTCGGTTGGTGGTCCATATTAAGCAGAACAAATTCAGTTCAGTTCTCAATCAATCTGACACTATAATCACTTGGTTCAACACGTGAACTTAATGATTATGAGTCAAGTCTATTGATTAAATTTTTGATTGAGTACCTAAACACTTTAGTAATCAATCCAAACATCATTCATGGATAAATTCCTCTTCCAGGTTACTCCTTTGTATGTGACCCTATAAGTCCCATTTCACGTTGGGAGTGAATGTCAATAACTAGCTTATGACATCACAAGCAAAGAGAAGTACCTAGTCGTACATCAGTTCTACCCAAGTGAAAAGGAAAGTTGGAGAACAACTTTCAATCCTACAGTCTGTGATTGGTGTTCCAGTGAATGCATAATTCATTTGTCACTGATATCTTGAATGAATTCAAGGCATGGAGTTGTCATACTTTCAACATTCATTCATGATTCTTGAACTATATAAGACTGTCTGAGATATGTGTTACATGAATATCATATATTGATTCACATGTCCATGTGCATGCCTTTCTCAGTCTCGCTTATCAAGTGGCCTAGACATCATACTCCTATAGGAGGGAAAAATCCCATATCTATCACTCACAATCTATCTCATGTGTCAAATCCCCTCAATCATCACTGTTATAACAACCCATATTTTAGGATCACATTTGATGATGTCAAAGTGTACCCAATCACATTCGACGAATGTAGTGATTTTAGGTCTAAGAATCACAATCACCACCATCACTATGAGAGATGATTTTGACTACCATGTCATGGTTCCATATATCACTCTCATGGTGGGTCTATCTGATACACTATTCTCCAACATGTATCTGTGTTCTTGGTTTGATATCACATATCATGACTGATGAGACACTTTCATCAACCAACACACACTCTATTCTTGATGTGTCATTACTGTCTATCAATGTTCCATAATGACATACGACTAGGGACATAACAAGAATGTACATACTCTTAGCATCTATATGATCTCATTATTCAGGTCCTCAACCTGAAGACATACATCATTGAGTATTATCATTCTTTAGCTATTCATTCTGCTCCATCATTTATCTCATAATCAATTGAGCTAGAATAAATTGGAAGCTTGCCTTTGATATTTATCAAATCAATCATGACGTATGCTAATCCAATCATCATATGATTAGCACTCAGGGCATACATACCAACACTATATGACCACGGTAAAATTGATCATGGATTGTAGGATGAAGTTGCTCCCCAACTATCCAAATTACTTGGGTAGCAATGATGTGTTTCTAGACGTCACTCTTTGCTCGTAATGTCATAAGTTGGTTATGGACATTCACTGCCAATGTAATTTTAGACCTATAGGGTCGCACGCGTAGGATACACTTGGAATAGGAGTATATTCATGAATGATGTTTAATGATTACTAAAGGTATTTAGGTATTCAATTAAGCTATAGAGGTTCAAAGCCTACTAATTGGACTTTGAACCGACTGGTTCAAGTGTTGAATTGATATGTTGGAGTGTCAGGTCAATTGGAATCAATATTGGTTGAACTCTTCCTGAACTAGACATGTGAAATGACCATTTCACTATGTGAATTGACTGGTTCACCATCTAGGTCACCCAGTTTTGTTGCCAATTCGATTGGAACAAGGATTGATGTTGATGGCATGTTTAGAATTAATCGAACATTGATTACCAATTTGATTCAGAATAGGAAACTACATGAAATGATAGGTTCTCTATGTGAACCGACCAGTTCGTGCACGAACTGAAAGGTTAGATATGTAAATTGATTGGTTTTCCATGTGTAGGTTCCAAAACATTTGTGAATATGTCTCTTTTTAATCCCGCACAGACTGGGAATCCTAACCCTAGCCTCTCCTATAATAAGAGGGCTACTTGGGGCTTCCTATATACAATAGTTTCTCTGACAACTGTTGTCCTTTCTAGTTGTGGTAACCAATAGAGAGCCTGATCAAGTCCTACCAGATAAAGGGAGGGATAGCAAGGGAGAGACAATGGTGGGAGAGTGAATTAACTTTAGTAGGTTGAGTGTAAAAAGGGACAACTCCTTCATGTTGGATCTATTAGTACAATGTGGAGTTCCCAATGGTCAATGTGGAATACTCTAGAGGTGGGAGGCTATTTTCTGCCACTAGAAGGACACCATCAACTGCCATCCATGGTGCCAGAGTAGAAGGCCATTACTGATGATTTTTCGAGTGCTTCCTGAAGAAGAAACACGTTGTTTCTTGGAGAAGAAGAATAGTATTACATCAAGATTTGTCATTTGACTTTCTCCAAGACCACATATAGTTCATTTACTTTCCTTCCTAGATACATTGTTGTTGATGTAATCTTGTTGTTAAGCAGAATCTGGCTTAAATTTTTTGTTTTCACTGCCTAATCTATCGCCATGATTTCCCTACAGAAGGCTTAGGTTCAATATTTGTGGCACTAAGCATGAGGTCAGTAGAGTTGACTAAGATGGTGAAAAGCACATCAAAAATCCAAATCATTCTTGTTGGCAGCAACAAATGCATCAGTAGCTTTGACATAGGAGGCAATTTTTAAAGTAAGCATCATAATTCAACCAAGTATTAGAGACTGACCAATCGGTGGAATTGACATCTATACATGTTGACCAAGTATCAAAACTAATGGTACACACTAACATGAACTACCAAAAAACAACTTGGTACCACCGACTACAAAGTTAATGACACTTACATAGGCTACTTGATCAATGTAAATGTTATTGAAGGGAGAGTTCTAGGAGGTGTTTTCTTATTCGGTAAACTAGACTCCTCAAATACATGGTCATATATGGAATCAGACACTTCATTAAGCTTGAGTGCTTATTGTATTAAATGTTTTCATGTGGATCCTAGCCACTATCATTGGTCCAAGCCAATTCAATACATCAATTTCAATTTTCCTCCTTTTCTTTTGACATTGGGGACAATGACAAATTCAAGATTAGGTGGAGGAATGGAATGGTACCTCTATCTTTATCTCTTGCATCCTTTATTTTTTTCATACCTACACATGTTTTTTCTTTTGTTTTTAAGAAAACCATATTTAAATTTTATTTTTAGGGTCCAGTTCTATTTAGTAACTATGCATAGTAGTTGGATAATTTGTTTAGAATAGTTGTTGTGATGTGGTATCAATTTTGAAAATTTTGAAATCTTAATTTTTCTCTCATGTTTTTATCTTCAAGTGAAATTTTCTATGTTTGAGAGTGCATTAACTAGAATAATTGTTTTGCCCAGTCATCTCAGAGACATAATGAATAAAAAACTAACTCAACCCTAAGTCTTGGAATATGACTATGATGTTTGAGTCCAAACCAACCAAACAATAACGTGATCTTTCATGTGAATTTTATAAATACTCTCTAAGTTTCCATGTTACACAAGTTAATGGTAGAAGTATATATCATGGTAGTACTTTGTCTCTTAGTCATGTGATCTCATCTTCCTTCATCATCTTCAAACACCACCTTATATGAACAAGTTTAATGCAAGTTATTATCATGTTGACTGCATTACATGGCATGATAAGAATCAT
The DNA here is from genome assembly GCA_963693085.1 of Alisma plantago-aquatica. NCBI lineage: Eukaryota > Viridiplantae > Streptophyta > Magnoliopsida > Alismatales > Alismataceae > Alisma > Alisma plantago-aquatica. Next base: position 1,147,150,021 of record OY856410.1, read on the forward strand.
ATAGGTTGTTCGACTCTTTTGCTTTAGAAATTTCTTTGTATATCATCTCATTTGATCATGTTTAGTTTTCATAAGAAATTTGCATTTAGACTTCATGTTGCATTGATTATTACATAAGGTGTATCTTTCTTCTCTGCATTTATTTTTCTCCACTTAGAATGAGAGAAGAAAAATATATCCCTACTCCTTCAAAGAAAAAAAAAAGAGGATGAAAAATACCAAGCATGAACTCTTTTCTCTTGCTAAAATAGGGCATGATTTTTTTGAAAACAATGTTTTTAAAAAAGAAATAAAAAGGATAAAAGGAGGAAAAGGATTCTTAAGTTCAATTTTCATGTTTTCTCCAAGAATTAAAGGAGATAGTAGAAAGATTATTTATGCATACACCTTTTCACCTGTATGAATCATTAGGATGAGACACTCTGTGCATGCATCAATCTAGAATACAAAAGATAAATAGCTATTAGACATACATTTGCATTTATCCATAGTTGTATCATATTTTATTCTATCAAAAAATGATTTGTATTATTCGTGCAAATGTTATTTTCGTAGCCACCTATCTTTTCCACCCATGACTCTGCAAACTAGGCCACCATCATGATCATTCCTCTCATCCATGTTTATATCAGAAACTACTTCTAATTTTGATTATTTCCAAAAAATAGAGCAATGTAGATATGGAAATCATATGGTGCACCTAGAACTTGTCCTATTTACCATGTTAATAGCATCTCAAAGTTAATAGTGTTTTAATTGATCTCATTTTTTTTGGAAATATGCAAGTTTATTGCCAAAAGAATAAGTATAGAAAGGCTATACTATACAAGACATGGCATCTAGTGGACCAGATCCAAATAGAAAACAGACTACTAGGTTACATACCAAAACCCCAATATGTTTGAGTGTTTTTATTCAATCTACAAAAAAATCTCATCTACTCTTAATATAGTAACCAAAGTAAAGAATAAGAGTGTCCACAACTTGGAGAACATTCATACTACTGTCTCCATGTTATCTAAAATTTTTGTCCCTCCATATGTAAGAACAATCACCTGTTAGGCATAGATAACAAAGCCTAATAGGTTTTTGTTGTTATTATACTTGTTGTTTAACCACTTGATAATCTCTTTGATATAGAAAGTTATCCCATTTCTCCCATTCATTTTAGAGGCAAGTAATGCTCCAGACCATTTTGGAGAAGCTGTAATAAAAAAAGATGCTTCCTGGGTTCATCCTCTCTCTTGCAAAGGAAACATCTCGAGTTAACCTCCACCACCCATCACCTCATCCTATCTCTAGTAGGAAGTCTATTCAAAGTAACTATGTATGCCAAGGTACTCCACTTGGGTCAATAGGAAGAATCCGAAAAGATCATCACCCATGGAAGCAATGTTGATTTGTAGTGTAGTGATTCTGAGACTCCAAACACCAAGACAATCAACATTGTACAACGATTGATTGCCAATGAGAAAACTACACATTTCCCACAAACACTACTTTTAGTGATCTTATTGTTGATATATTTTACATACATGAACGATCACGTTGGAGAAGTTACTTATTTTTTGGTTAGCAAGGGCCAATTTGGGACTAATAGGTGGAGGGCAGTTAGGAAAATAAAAATCATTTATAATTTCCTTCTTGCTAACTTTTTCAAACAAATCTAAGAGTAGTGTTCTTTATGGATGAGCTATATTCATGCTTAGGGTATTTAACTTACACATACTTTTTGTTATTTCAATATCCTAACTTGGTTATTTTTGTTGTCAATTCTTCATAATTGAATATCTTTCATTCATAACTTACCAAATTGGGATAATAGTACGTGTGCATCATTTGTCCTTGATTTGCTCATATTTTGCATGCATTTATTGTATTATTTTATTATGATATTATTTTTAACTAATTCATTGCACATGTTATTGCAGGTATTTTTTTGGAACAAAGTCAATACCACAGACATTTCATCTCGATGGTACTGACATCATATCAGAGTACAATTGTATCACTGTTCCCGATAAATGTGGAAAGGGACTTTCATTGTAAAATGTTGATAGAATCAACTTTCCAAGTCACTGATACCGATTTTTAGGTCGACAATGAAGATTCATTGTTTTAAATCCAACTGTTATTGTTATGTTTCAACATATTTAGGTTCTCTAAACTTAAACAAGTGTGATGGTCAAAAGGAACACCATCAAAACTACATTATCAAGATCTATCATAGAGGGACGACAACATAGGTGAAAACAAGGATAGTGATGAAACCCTTCCTAGTACACTTTAGAGGTGTTTGACGGAAGAAACAATGGTAAATGTTATCCATTTTCTCTATTTCCCTTTCTTAAGCCTTAATCATATTAATTGTATCTTGAAATTCACATTTTGCATTTTTTATTGAGATACCATCACATACATGTGTGACAAGTTTTTCATTTTCTGAGACATGAGAGTATCCTTCTTTATATTATTGTATTGGATTGGACCCATTTATGGACAAAAATCATTGTTGCAAGTTTTTATATAAATTTGGTTTCATTGATATGTACATGCTTGATCACCATGTTCATAATTTTAGGTAGTTAATTTCCGCAAAAGAGGGATTGATTTACTAGGTGAATTTATTTAAACATTGTTGATATCATTCCTAAAAAGAGGGCTTAAAATAATGAGAAAGAGAATCAAGAGATCATTAATCATCATCCTACCACCTACTTAAATGTCGCGGAAGGGTTTTTTTTACTAGAGATAATAGTGTGTTACACTGTGGAAGTGGGTGACAAAATATAAAGTTTCGTTAACATAGATGGTAATAATTAGGTCATAAATTGGATGCATATATGTTACTATAGTTACATTGTGGTAAACTCAAGGATGCTAAATATTTCCATTCATCTATTCACAATTGACTCTTAACTGCTTTGTTAATCTAGTTTTACTTTTTAATTAGTTCATAACTAGATCTAAAATTTCCTTTGGTCTAATTGATTGATCTTAATTTATAGTAGTATTTAACCTCACAAATCCCCATGTTTGATAACTCAATACTCATAATCACATATTACTTTGGCATGTACACTTATGTTTTACATGCACTTTTGACTCTTGTCACCATGGAAATCACTTTGTAGAATTGATAGAAACTGTGATGGATGTTATTATGGACGATATTTGATATATAGTCACTCCTTTGAATCTTGTTTGCATCACCTTTCTCTTAGGCAAGAAAAGTTTGAAGAAGCACAGTTGGTGCTAAATTTAGAGAAGTGTGACTTCATGGTGAAGGAGGGAATTGTCCTTGTACATAGGGTGAGCAATAGGGAGATAGAATTAAATAAGGAAAAGATTGAAGTCATTATCAAGCATGCATCTCCATTAACAGTTAAAGAAATTTGTTCCTTCTTGGGTCATGCATGTTTCTATCTCAAGTTTATCAAATATTTCTAAAAGATTAAAGCTAATGGAAAACCTTTTTCTAAAGGATGCTACCTTCTACGTGAATGGAAAGTTTTACAAGTTTGAAGACTTCTCTTGTTACTACACCCATTATCTAACCACCATGTTGGTCTCAACCTTCTGAGATCATGTGCGTTGGTAGCAATTATACATTAGGGGCAATCTTGGGATAAAAATTTGATAAGAAGCATCATGTCATATACTATACCTCAAAGACTCTAGACTAAGCACATAGCAGTATTCCACCACTGATAGGAAGATACTAGCCATTGTGTACACCTTTGACAAATTCAGATCATATCTTTTTGGTTCAAAGGTGATTATCTATGTCAACTATGGTGACATCCGCTAAATGATGATAAAGAAAGAAGCCAAGACCAAATTAATACGGTGAATTATATTTTTGTAAGAGTTTCATCTAGGAATAGATGATGAGAAAGGGAGTGAGAATATAGATGTTGATCACCTCAGCCACATTCATCTTCCTAACATTTATAGCATGTTGTTTTATGATTCCCTCCCCAAAGACCTATTGTTGAATGTTTCTATTGACATTCATTGGTTCATAGATTTTTTGAACTATCTAGCTATCATAGTTCTACATCTTGAGTGCATAGGTCATTCCCAGAAGAAGTTCATGAATGGCATCATGAACTACTATTGTGATGAGCCATGCCTCATTTAACTCAGATCTAATGGTTTGTGTTAAAAATGTGTGAGAGAGAAGTAAGGGCACTCTATTCTTAAGCAATGTCACTCGGGTCTAGTGAGTGTCCACATGAGTGCAAAGAAAATGACATTGAAGATCTCTAGTGTGGTTTCTAATGGCCTACAATCTTCAAGGATGCATATGAATACATTTTCACCTACAACTATTATGAAGGATATGAAAATAAATAAAAAAGGTATGAAATGCCTTTCACACCTTGGTACGAGGTTGAGATTTGATGTTTGAGGAGTGGACTACATGGTTCCATTTCCTCCATCTTGTGGCTACCCATACATTCTAGTTGTAGTGGATTATGCTTATAGGTGGGTTGAGAAAATCCACACCCTCTCCACTGATTCCATACCCTTTAGGAATATCATTAAGGATACCATCTTTCCTAGGTTTGAGAACCACACATTATTATGTCCAATGGTGGATTTCATTTTATGGAGAAAAAGTTTCAACATTTGTTGAAGAAGTATGGATTTCATCATTGAGTAGCCTCTCTGTATCATCCTCAAACCACATCCCAAGTACACGTTTTAAATCAACAAATCAAGGCCATCCTTGAAAAGATTGTGGTCTGCATAAAGAAGTATTGGGTGCTGAAACTGTTGCTCTTTAATCATTCTAGACTGCAATTACATCGACATTCCATACCACTCTATTCTAAGTAATTTTACAACAGATCATGTTGTCTCCCCTTAGAGATGGAAAATGAAGCTAGTTGGGTGATTCATTTTTTGAATTTTGATTTATCTCTTTCAGAGAGACATGTTTCTTATAATTGCAAGAGTTGGAAGAACTGTGTATGTCTTATAATGAGAATGCACACACATATAAAGAGCAGACTAAGGTTTGGAACTTTAGCCACTCGAAGAGGAAAGACATACAAGCAGTTAATCAAGTATTTCTCTACACTTCCTGATTGAATTTTTTTCCTGAGAATCTTAGAAATCAATGGTGGCTTTATATATTGAAGAATATCTATCCAGATGTAGCTTTAATTTTGTTGTTCTCAAACAATAGTGAACTTTTAATGAATAGCCTTTGGCTGAAGTGGTACATTTCCTCATAAGACTTTGCAGCAAGGGAAGAAACTCCACTTCCCCTTTCCAATCCAATCATCATTTGAGATTTAGGTGTCAAAGCAAAAATGTAAAAAGGGGCACTTGTTAGGTGGAAACTCAATAGTTATCTGTGTTAGATCCAAAATTTTACATTATTACTAGTTAGATTTCATTTCAGTTTTACTATTTCATCTTCTTAGTTGCTTTCTATAGTTGAGGACATAGTTTATTGGAATTTTTTCTCTTAACTGCCAATGGGATGAAGTCCAACTATTTTGAACTCTACTGACCCCTCGGTAGGGAAACTAGATCCCCCTATCAACTGACTGAAAGGGTCACCCTCATGCTCAAGACAAATCACAAGCGGGTCGGTTAAATGACAAATTAGGCTGACCGACCAGCCTATAGTAGGGAATTTTTCTCCATTCTAGTTCATCGACTGGCCAAGCCAACTACCTGATTGGAAACATTTGCAATAACATTTCCAATTAACTAGTTGATCTCTAGGGTAGGTAGACTGGGTGTAAAAGTCAAACTTACATTGAATACTTGTGAATCATTTGCAACTTTTCAACTTGTGTGGAGGGTGGGTTAGTTGGCCTAGGCAAATATTCATGCATTAAGTTACCCAGTTGGATGACTTGAGCCATAGAATTGGTTGATAGATGATCACTCTTCCTTGTGCTTCAGTGTCACCAATCAGTCAATCCAAGCTATCCTAAATAGTTGACCAGTATTTTCTTTGTTCACATTTTAGAAGGATCCCAGTCGGGCAACTTGATTGCTTCCAGCCAACTGGCTGGAGGTCCTTTGTTAGTATAAGAAGCCTCAAGGGAAATGGATTCAACACATATCCTTCCTCCATTTCCCTAGCAAAACATCAATGCTAAGACTTGATGCTCTTGAGAGAAATACCCCTCCCACCTGTGATACCTCTACCACAAACCGACTGGTCTGCATCACAAAACCAATAGTGCACTGAAATGCCCCTACCCTTCGTCAACTGACCCAACACCACTTCATCTTTAACAAAGATCCTCTTGCACCCTTCCTCCTTTGTGATCCACTGTCGTCTTCATTCCATCAAATGACTGATCTAAAATTGGATAATTGGTCATTTAGCATCGACCAACGCGCAAACTAGCCAACAATTAACCTTCACATATGGCAATTGCTTTGTATCCTTTGGATTGGCCCGTACTCTTCATGATTTCTTCCTATCAATTTCCTGGATCTCTTTTAGCAAATTATTAGTTGATCCACCCTGATGCCACTGTCATGCATTTGTGTCTAGTCGATCAATGTCTATTACACCAGTTGTCTGACTAGTGCAATGCTCATCAACCCCTCCTCCAATTCCAATTGGCAGATCTATCTAGTAGGTCTCCCGACTCCATATCTTTAGAAACCAGATCAAAATTTCTAGTTGGTTGATCCATTCAGCTGATTGCTCAACTAGGAAGCTATAGACTTGGTTGACTAATTTCTAATTACTCACTGACTGCCCCAATTTACCAACTAGAATTCCATCAAGCACCAAGAATGCCACACACAAGAGGAAGTGGGTCAGACCACTGTTAGGTATTTCTGACCATAGTCTCCTTTCAAAGATCAATCCTTTCATCTTGAAGAACGGTAAGGGAAAATAAATTGAAACATTTCCATCTCTCTTATGTTCACACTCAACTCACATGGCTTCCATGACAACATTTGCATTTAGGTGATACAAACTGAGGACAACCTACACTCTCCAAATACTATGGATGATGACAACTATACTGAGGAAGGTGTGGATACCGATCGACACAGTGATGCATGAGAAACCCATTGATGATATTGATGCTTGATTAAGAGTCATCATCCTCCATGCCATTTCTTCTTCTACATCACCATAATGTCAGCCTTTATTTAAAAATGATGCTCCTCGCTCTTGCTCACCAAATTTTTCAAGTCACTTTGCCCCTCTTCAAGGCAAGTATAATGTATTGGTCACACCCAATCACAAGAAGTGATACAACACCATGGAGACTATTGGGATACAACTTCCTTGATGGGTGTTCCTTTCCACCCTCAAATAACTCTTTAGTACGAGCCGCTATAGTCCTTAGTACACCATTCTCACATCTCTCTCTTCCCTTTCTACATTTGGCCCATCTACAAAGAGCTCACCCTTGATTTCTTGGCCACCATTGAGAGGCACCACAATAAGAACTATTTCTCCTTCCTCACATTTGGTGTGGACAACTCTCTTACAGGCATTGACCTCAATTCCTCCATTCTTCATGTCGACAAGGAGTGGTAACCAAGTGGAGACAAAGACAATCACAACTAGTACAACTAGAAATTCATTTCTAACAAGTTCTAGGATGAGATCAGGGCTTGGGCCCCTCCTTCTAGCATGGATCAAATGCACCATTCATTCACAAATCATGTGCTCTTCTATATGCATCACATCCTCACATACACCATATTCGGCCAAACCGGAACCCCGAGCAACGTCACCACCATTGTTCTTTACTGCTTTTGGCGCATGTTGAACAAAGACTCATTCAACTAAGGGATAGATCTTATTGATAATTTACACATCCAAGAGAAATAGAACACTAGTTTTGAATTATGTTAGGGAAGAGTCATCTTGGAGATATCCTCCTACCATGGTTAATCTGAATCTCCTTTATAATGCAAACAACACATAACCCATCTTAGTTGATTTATATCAAGAATTTGGTTGCTATAACTTTCATCAAGATAGCGAAGGAGGGTGGTTCCCTGCTATTGGCTATTTTGAGACAGTCCTACCATGCTTGAGCTTATTGATCTGAATGTGCACATCCAATGTTACATGAGGGAACAACCACATGTTGGGGGTGAGATTCCTCATCCTACATCTAAATGATGGACTTCTTCCATGAAAAAAAGGAGGAGTCCATGCCTTCATCATTACCTTTGAGGTGTCATGTAAAGCAACGTGTTCCAAACATTGCAGGGCCTATTGGGTTGTTAGACTACTTCGAGCTACAACAACACTGCACCACATTGATAGTACTCAGACTTGCATGGATTGGGAGCAATTAAGCATGGGTCACCTGATCAACCACATGTACTTGACATAGTAGGTACACAAGTGGTGGCACATTGGCATCATGCACTTACCCTTTCTTTACTACTCAATTGGGGAAATCATTACATCAAGCCTCTGCCATACGAGGATCCCCCATGATAATCCATGAGTAACGATAGGTCCAACAAACCATGTTGGGAAACATTTCAAGCTCATCCCAACCAACCCATACCTCTACCTTTGTATTAGTCACCATAGTAAGGTCAACATGGTGGTTGGTGGTCATTCTAGTAGTTTTTAGATCCTCCATCCTGGACATAGAGTTTGCTCAAGGATGACCATATTTTTATGTTTGAGGTGGAGGGTGGGTGATATGTATGTAGTACACCCACTCTATCTTTACCTTTTATTGCCTTCATTTTAGCATTAGCATTTTCATTTGTTTTCTTTTAGCTTTTCTGTTAGTTCTTTTTAAGTTGCCATAATTAGCTTGCATGTAATCAACATTTATCTAGTCGCCCTAGATTCAGTTCAATGTTTCTTGTTTTGTTTATGCATTAGTCATCAATGTACCTAATTGAACAAAATCAATCATTTTGCAATGATGAATAACGAATCACCTATTCTAGAACTCATTTTGTCACCAATAACCATATAATAACATCATTTTATGGAGTAGATGTCAGGTCCTATGGGATTGATTTTCATATTTATGAGATGCCTAAGTTCAACCTTTGTGTTCTAAATTTCAAAAATGTGAGATGTGTAAATTCAACCATTTTCTAAACTTACTCCACATCTCCAATCCCATCATTTTCCAAAAACAATAAAAAATCCAAAATGATGTGCCAAACTCCAATTTAGGGCGAAACCCTCTCCTCGCACCTTTTCTTTTTCCATGCCCCTTCTATGTAATAGAGGTCCACCACAGTTATAAATATGCCAATGTGCACACCAAAAAGAAAAAAGTGCAAAAATGTAAATGTCACAAAAGAAAAAGAAATCTTGAACAAATACAGTTTTGCCTTCCATACCTTTACTCCACACCAATATCTTCCTAGGGGCAACAATATCACCCCCCTTCTACAATCTAACACTATTCTTGTACAAATCTCATAGGACGATGAGTAATATTTTTAAGCATCAATGATATTATGATTTTGATGTGTAGGTTTTGCCCTGGAAACATGTTTGTGAAAGAGAAGTCAAAATAGGCATTTTGAAGTTGCATTTTGTGATTGTGGGAAATTGCAGTTGCTTGTACATATATGGTTGTAGGGAATCAAATGATGTTACTGAGTAGAACATGACGATATGGTAGTATTATTTGACAAGTTGCTTTGATTTTGTGTTGCTCAAGGAATAGAAACATTCAAGTTCTATGTATATTGATGAATGCATATTCATTACATTTTTATTGCACATCTTAGATTAGTTTTGCTCAGTTGAAATAGGTAATTATTGGTATTTTTCTTATTTTTCAATGTCCTCACATTGATAGGATTTTGATAAAAAACTCTTTCTCTTATGTAGGGACAAGAACCACTCAACTCTTACTCATGATAGTGGTCCTGCTCCATTTCCATATCCCAAGTCCAGACAGAACTGTGAGGCAAAAATAAGAAGAATTGGAAAATTTGGTCAAGCAGATCGAGCAAATGGGTTTCCCAGTCGACCGATTGGTTCAACCAACAAAAGGCGCCTACCAATAACCATCTATTCATCTATTTGGAATTCATTCCCTCTAAGTATATCACATGGTTCACAAGGCCTTATATAATTTGTATTATGCTAAATCATCATAGCTCATACCTAGCTATGTTCATCATCTCATGATACCTGCATGGTTAGGATTTCATAGCAAATGTAATATCAAGCAAATATCATGACCATGCCATCAAGAGAAAACATTCATATTGCAACCCTCTCATGATTAGGGTTAAAGTTACCTCTTATAACAGATTTAGGGTTTTTAAGTTCATAATTATCAACCAACCCTATTTCACATTATAAGAACTATATTACTGCCATAAATTTTCAAGCGTACTACATCAAGTATCATCAACTGATTATCAACCTGAGATATTACCCTTCTTATGTGAGTAGTACTAGTTTCTCTCTCATCCTTACTAGGATATTGATTTAAACATACTTATTACATTGATTTACCCTTCTTTAGGGTTATCAACCTATACTTGTTAAAGTGTATTCATCTCATTACTTTCATGATGCATTCATTGATTATATTCAACTTGTATTGGCCTACACTCTTCAAGGTGTATCGACCTACACTCTACAAGGTGTATCGGCCTACACTCTACAAGGTGTATCGGCCTACACTTTACAAAGTGTATCGGCCTACACTCTACAAGGTGTATCGGCCTACACTTTACAAAGTGTATCGGCCTACACTCTACAAGGTGTATCGACCCTCATTCCAATCCTTGTATCGACCTAGATACATCACTTGTGTCAGCCTAGACACATCTATTTGTGTCGGCCATAGCATGTCAAATGTTATCATTTTATTGATTCTTAGAGAGGTACCATTTGTAAGGTGCTTGAGGTATATTTACCATAACACATACTTGTGTGTGTTGGCCATACCATCATCTTATGCATCAGTTTCCATACTTATACCCTTGTATTGGGTTAGAGTTTCCCACAAACCAATATGGGTTTGTGCATATCAGTTTTATCACCTTCAATCTCAAGATCCTAGTCCATAACTACTCTAGTTCATGGACAATAGCCCTATATATTCATTACAACTCATGTAAGCATCATTTAAACAAGAATTTCAAAGTAGAAAAGGAATCACCAAGTATTGCATGATAGAAGGTGAATAATAATAAAATTTGGTTCAAATTATATAACCCACCTTAAGAAAAACTCAAAAGCTCCAAGCTTCAAAGCTCCATGGTCGAAGGTTGAAGATGCCTTATCAAAATTCCAAGACTCAATCACAACACTCTCGAAGAAAGAAGATACCATAGTTAAGAATTTGGAGAAGAAAGAAGAGAAGGAAAGAATCATGATCATAGAAGCATAGTCTTTCCAAGGTTGAAGACAATCATGGATTCACCTTAGGAAAGACTCTCGGCCTTCTCTTTTTTCATTGTGCTCTTAGGATTGTCCTACAAGAAAGAGATGCTAAAGGAATCGAAATATTTACTAGGAAGTGAAAAGAGAGGTATATATAGTTGATGTTCATGGAAGAGAGTGTGTATAAGGTGTCATTACTACGTGTACTCAAGTGACACATGCTCATGTATGGTAACTTCATGTAACCATAATTATATTGTCATGCAAAACTCTTGAGGATAATTCATGGATAAGATCTCGGCCATTTGGGTATCTTGCTTGACAAGATATCAACACCCAATCTTGCTTTATGTGCAAACTGATACCACTTTTACAAGGAACTTGCAAACCGATAGGCTTCACCTACTTCAGGTTCTTATCCCGTCATGATCTCCTTGAAAGGTTAAAAAACCAATGAGGGACCTCCTCTGTAGGTTCCATGCCAATAGCCACTCCCGTATATACTTCAAAACTCAACATAACTTCATCTAGGGGTTCAAGGTACTCAACACTTCTTTGGTTCTTTCACCACAAAGAGTGTTATCATTCAACTAAGACCTAAACAAGGCACTCCCTTCTTTGTCTTTCCTCTAGTTGATACTAAGAGAGATAATATATTCTAGAGATGATAATTTGCACATAAACCCCTCATTTGGGTAAATTGCAATTCTTACCAAAGTTATCATATAAGGTACAAACAAATTGCAAATAAGTTAAAAATTGAGAAATAAACTCATCTCAAGTCTTAACTACTTTTCAAAAGATTAAGACAAGTTTCTAAGAAACTTACTTAATCAAAGATTCTAGGGTTATCCGAAAACCCAGGTCAGGGGTGTTATAAGTTATCAACCCCTAACAAGGATTTTGTCCCTAAAATCTCAAGAGAAAAGAAAAGGGTACTTCCTCCTCATCTCTTCCTTCAGCTCCCATTTAGCTTCTTCAACGCCACGATGATGCCAAAAAACTTTTACATGCACTATGTCTTTCTTTTTTAACTTCTTGATTCTTCTATCAAGAATCAACACTGGACCTTCCATGTAGGATATATCCTCATCTAATTCTACTTCTATAGGTTGTAATACAAGCTCTGTATCAAGGTGACATTTTCTCAACATAGATACATGAAACACTAGATGTAATCTATGCAACTCGGGTGGAAGTTCCAACTTATAGGCTACCTTTCCAACACGTGCTATCATAGGATAAGGTCCCATAAATCTAGGAGCCAACTTACCCTTCCTCCCAATTCTGAGAACACCTTTCCAAGGAGAGACCTTGAGATACACTATATCTCCATTGGAATTCTAAAGGTCTATAGTGATTATCAGTATATGATTTCTATCAATCATGTGCAACCTTTAATTGTTGTTGTATTACTTTAATCTTTTCTATTTTATGTTGCACAAGTTCAGGGCCAAGAAGTTGGTGTTATCCCATTTCATACCAACATAATGGAGATCTACAATGTCTAACATATAATGCTTCATATGGTGCCATATCAATGTTGTGTTGATAACTGTTAATATAACCAAACTCTATTAAACTCGAATGTATATCCCAGCCACCTACAAACTAAAGAATGCATGCCCTAAGAAAGTCTTCAAAATTCTGTATAGTCCTTTCAGATTGTCCATTTGTTTGAGGGTGAAAAGTAGTACTAAACTTCAACTGTGTACCCAAAGCTATATGTAATTACCCCCAAAAGTGACTTGTAAACTAGGGACCTCTGTCTGACACAATTGTTGTTGGGACTCTGTGCAACCACACTATATCATCTACATAAACCTTTGCATGTTTCTCAGTAGTGTATTTGTCTTAACATGAAGAAAATGTGTTGATTTTGTCAACCTACCAACAATCACCCAAATGGATCAAAACCCTTGGCTATTCTAGGAAAACCAACTAAAAAATCCATTATCATGTGATCCCACTTCCACTGTGGTATAGGTAAGGATTGTAATGTTCCTGCTGGCTTCTGATGCTCAACCTTAACTTGCTGACACACTAGACACCACATAACGAACTCAACTACATCCTTCTTCAAACCAGGCCACCAATACATATCCTTCAGATTGTGATACATCTTGGTACTTCATAGATGCATAGAATACATAGATGAGTGAGCTTCTTCCATAAATATCTTCCTTAAGTCATTAATATTAGGTACCACAATCCTACCATGGTAGCAAACTATTCCATCTTTTGACTCATGAAAGCTATCCTGCTTTTTACTGCCATATTCTGATATGATCAATTGAAGCACAATATCCTCCTGTTGTTCTTCTTTAATCTGTTGTCTTAGTGTTGGTTTAATTTGCTTCTATGCCAACAATCTAGCTAGCAAAGATACTTCCAGTTGTACATTCATCTATCTTAAGGAAACTATAATGTCCCTCTTATGACATACCAAAGAGTTAAATTGTGCTTTATCTGTGAATGAAGATGATGACTTTCTGCTTAGGGAATCTACCACCACATTAGCCTTTCCTGGATAGTAATCAATTGTACAATCGTAATCTTTGATTAGTTCCATCCAGTGATGTTGTCTCATGTTTAATTCTTGCTATGAAAAGATGTACAACAAATTCTAATGGTCTGTGAAAATATGACACTTCCCTCCTTATAGGTAATGTCTCCATATTTTCAAGGCATGAATCACTACATCTAATTCCAAATCATGTGTAGGATAATTTTGTTCATGTTTCTTAACCTGTCGAGAGGCAAAAGAAATCACTCATTTATCATGCATCAATACACATCCCAACCCATTCTTTAAAGCATCATAAAAGACAATGTATCCTTTCCCTTGTTCATGTAGCACTAATACCGATGCACTGGTCAACTTTTCCTTCAAAAACTAGAAAGAGCATTGAAATTTTTCATTCTAGACAAAAGAAACATCCTTCCTGGTTAACCTAGTTAGGGGTAATGCTACAAAACTGAAGTCTTTGATAAATCTTTTGTAGTAACCTTCCAAGCCTAGGAAACTACAAATATCTGTTGGTATCTTGGGTTGTTCCCACTCTAGAAATGACTCTACCTTTTTAGGATCAACAAAAATACCTTTAGCAGATATAACATGTCCTAGAAAAGATACTTCTGACATCCAAAACTCACATTTGCTAAACTTAGCATATAGCTTGTGTTGTCTCAACAAAGTCAATGCTTGTCGAAGATGTTGTTCATGTTGTTGGCTATCTCGAGTGTATATTAGAATGTCATCTATGAAGACTACTATGAACTGATCAAGGAATTGCCGAAATACTCTATTCATTAGATCCATGAACATTACTGGTGCATTAGTTAGTCCAAACAACATAATTATAAACTCATAATGACCATACCTTGTCTAAAGGCTGACTTGGGTATGTCATCTTCCTTAATCCGTAACTGGTGATATTCGGACCTCAAGTCTCTTTTAGAAAACATTGTTGCACCTTGCAACTGGTCAAACAAATTATCTATCCTTGGCAGAGGATATTTGTTCTTTATTGTTACCTTGTTTAACTGTCTATAGTCTATACATAGCCTCATAGACCCATCTTTTTTTTTACAAAAAGTACCAGAGCACCCCACGATGATGTACTTGGCTATATAAAACCTTTGTCAAGTAACTCTTGCAACTATTTCTTTAATTCTGCCATCTCAGCTTGTGCCATCCTATAAGGTGTTTGAGCTATCAGTTGCGTACTGGGAATTAGACTGATCTCAAAATCAATCTCTCAAGCTAGAGGAACATCAAGCAATTCCTCAGGAAACACATCCTTAAACTCCCTAACAACTGGAACTTCTGAAATACTAGGACTTTCTACCTTGGTATCCACCACATGTGCTAAGAATGCCTCACAACCATGTTGCAACAATCTCTCAGCTACCATTGTCGATACTAGACATGTTGGACAAATCTTCCTATCTCCCTGAAAGGTCCATGTCTTACCACCATATGTGAACATAGCTTGCTTGGAACCACAATCCAAGACTACCTTATACTTTTCCAAGGTGTCCATCCCAAGGATTACATCAAATCCATGTATCTCAAGTGGTATAAGATCCAATTGAATTCTATGTTCTGAGAAAGAAAGAACACAGGGGGAATATACCTATTGTAACACTACGGAACCAACTAACAGAGTTTCTAATAGCTAGTTATCTATTTTACCACTAATAGGAAAAAGATAGATATGAATCACTTCTCAAGTGATAAAGGATTGTGTAGCACTCCGGTCAATCAAAACAGATATGAAGAAAGATGAAGACATATTAGAATGAAATAATTCCATTTGACTTGTCATGACTTGTGGGTTGAATCTGGCTTCTGAATGACTCATAGCATAGAATCTTATTATATCCTATTGCCAACCACGTCCTCTGTTACCTTGTGCAGATGAACCTACTTGATACGCCTATACTATTGCCTCTGAGAGCCTTGTTAGCTCTACTTCGATTGTTGAGTTACCTCAATATCTCTTGTTGGACACTCTATCTTCATATGTCCTGTCTTCCCACACTTGTAGAAGATTCTAGTCTCCTGTTGTGGCCTAGACGGCTCTTTCACTAACATTGATGTCGTACTTTGGGCTCTAGAAGGCTGAAAATTACGACCTATATCCTTACTTGACATCCACTATGTCTGGGTACTGAACCTTTGTGGTGCTGACGGTGTGGAAAACCTTGGTTTCTTGTAGCTTTCGAACATTTGTCCCTATAATTGAGTAGGCCCTTTCCTAAAATTGGCCTCACATTTATTAGTTACTGACCTTTTTATTCTACTAACCAATTCCAAAAATGTAGCAAAGCTCTCTCTATTCTCTAGAGCAGCTGCAGGTGTAGTCAATTCAACATTCAAACCCTTTTTGAAATGTCAAATCCTCTCTTGGTCTGTAGTAGCCATTGCAGACAAAACCACAAAATCTCCATGAACTTAGCTTCATACTCACTAATCTTCATAGGCCCTTGCCTAATCCATTCAAACTGTGAGATTTTTTCATCCAGGTACATATGAGGAAAGTACCTATTGGTGAACTCACAACAGAATTCCTCCCATCCGACCTCAACATTAGGCCTTTTCTCCTCTTCGATGGCCCACCAGTGGCCAACTCTTCCCTTCAATAGGTACACAACATGCCTAAATTTCTTAGTTTCTGGGATGCTAAGGATCTTAAAGACTTTTTCTAACTCAATGAACCACAAATCTACATCTGTTGGGTCACCTGTTCCAGCATATTCTAGGGCTCCCACACGGCATATCCATTCAAAAGTCTTACTAGAACTCTAAGCTTCATTAGGAACTAGTGCCCTAGGAAGTGGTATTGGTATCTTGTCTGTCGTATGTGTTATTGTCTTCATAAATTGCCCAAACAGAGCATGGAAGGTAGGGTTCTCTAGCATAGTTTGATCCACCTAAGGATTCTCAGGCACATGTTCTTCTCTTTCCTATTCCCTTGCACCCCTTCCTGGTGCAGCAATGTTGCTCTCTGAAACATGTTCTTCATGTTCTCTAGACATCTTTGAGCTTTACTTCTTCTTCTATATAAGTAGAAGTCACTATAAGATAAACTGCAGGACATTAGAATAGACTCAATGACTTTAATCCTATGTCCCTGTAGACTCAAATAACCTAAGGCTCTGATCCCAAAAATTGTGACGACCGCTATCACACCAACAGCTTAATCGCACAAAACTATGCAAATTTTTTTGGATAAATTAAAATATTACTAACCATTAAAAGAACTACAAAAGAGCATATAGGAGTATAACACACTCCATATACTATACAAGGTCAAGCCAGACCCCACATCAACCTGACCTCGGGTTTGACCTTAAGCAAGGTACCCGGGCTCGCTTTATAATACCAAGCCAAGTTATTTACAATGTCATCAAAAAGGTGGAACTTGTCCTTTTCCCTTTTTCCATGGATCATGTTGTTTCTCTCTTACCAAACAAGAAAGATCAGGCTAGACCACACGAGGCCTGCAAACTTTCTCATATATCTATCACCTTTAGTCCTTTGTAAAATCCATATCATGGAAGACTGAAGGTTAGGGATTGGGGTACCACCCCACATGAGCTTGAGGGAGCAGCGACTCCATAGGTATTTAGTGTACACACACTCAAAGAAAATATGCTCCTGTGTTTCATTTTCCTACCGATAAATAGCACAACCAGGTTCCAAAATAGCTCCCCATCTATTCAGCCTATCCTTAGTAGGGAGCCTACCAAAAATAGCTCTATAAGTGCAGAAACTCCACTTTGGGCAGTGGATCTTGCTCCAAATCAGCTTATCCCAAGGAACTTGAGGTTGGTTACGATTCAGCTGCCAAGGTTTACCCCACGCAACCAGCTTCTAGTTCCCCTCAATCCCCTCATAGTTTTGTTTACAGCTACCCGAGATATCGCACATGTTGTGCCAGATCCTAGAGCAGCCTACCACACCAACAACTCCACTATGAAGGCAAGGACCATACCGAGTTCTCATCCAAGTGCTCCAAAAACTATTCAGTTCCATCAAAAAAATATAGATTCTTTTTGCAGTGGCTTCCCACATAATGTCAGAAGGATCCATCAAACCAAGACCCCCCCCCATGCCTCAAATGAGCAACATCAGCCCAGGCAATAGCATGGTGCCCACCACTCCACTACAAAATTAATCATTAACAGTGGATTACCAAAAACACTAAAAATTAAAACATGTTTACCAATAGATCCACTACCAGGAAACTCTTTTTAGAAAGAACCAAACCATATATATACATCATGGTTTACTTGTACATACAATCTTCCATCACCTTGTATGGATTTGAGACATCAATTGATTTATCAAAACATACACAAAACCAACATCATGCATCAAGGCGTACTAGCCAAACTCTCAAATTGGTTATTAAATTATCTACACACTATCTCCCAAAGTACATGAGAGTATAGGGACAACACATAAGACTCTATATCTACCAGACACATAGTATCACACTCAACCTAAGTTGTTACTATTGTCCTTATTGTTGCTGTTTGCACTCTATTGCACGGTCTCTACCTCCTCGTGCACGCCCACCTAAAAGGTTGTAGAACCCACGGGGTGAGACAACTTGTCTCAGCGAGACATATAACTCTCTGCCAACAGTATTATTATCATAAATAAACGTTTATGAATGAGAGTATAAGAAACATATATTGATTTAAACAAGTATAATTGTTTATTATATGCAGAGAAAAGCAGTCTCAATATCTTATTAGTTCTAGTATCTACAACTGAGCAATAGATCATTTAATCACCTTCTAAAAGGAATATGAAGAACATGTATAACTTTTATAAAATAAATAGTATAAAACTAAAGCAAGGCATCAACCAATGTTCACGTATTTGATTCTTAAACAAATACACTACACAATTGATTACTTCTTTAAACATTCCATCTTATTATGCCCTACGAAGATGGGAATATACCTTCCATCTCCAACTGACCACTGCAAAGCTAGCATCAGTACCATATAGGTCTATGGAAGAGTCAAAATCCACGACCTCTCCTTTCTTGGTCAGTACGAGAGTGGCAAGATCGTTATAAGTCATTCTATATTATAGCTAGACTAGCATGTAGAGGCTCTTTGCTATAGAGATACAATGTGTAGCATGTTCTCTGTCCAAGGTATGACCTACAATCAATCCTACTTGTATATCTTGTGTCATGGCCTACAACCATACTCTTCTGGGGGTACAAATTTACCTCCAATATCGATGTTGCAATAGAGCTACGACCTACAACCACACTCTTTTTAGGAAAATGGCTCAAGGACAAATCCTAGGGTTTGAAGGAAGCAAGGTAATACTCATCTTGCACCCTCACATATTAAAAAATATGTGCTCCGAGTAAAACTCATTTCATCATTCAGCACATCCTGACACTGAATGATTCTATGGTTAGGGCAACTACATTTTTAGTTCACTTGATAGATAAGTGCATTACAACATCTTTTAGCATCAATCAAGTTACAAACACGAATTATAGATAAATGATATACAGAAAGTTGTAATATATTTTCAAGAGATCTTATATCAATTGGTACATGTCTAGTCACACTTATCATGGGATCTTAGTCCCCTAAATACTTTTTTGGGAATACCATCCCTTCACCTTTATCATTATCATGATCATATGCTTGGGTATCAAACCCTCAGTTCATTATTGAATAGTATTATCTCTCATTAGGCAATAACCAACTCTAGATCATCAGACCCATATATAAATCATACTTGTCGTACAAGTATATCACATGGCTCACAAGGCCTTATATAATCTATATTATGCTAAATCATCATAGCTCATACCTGACTATGTTCATAATCTCATGACACCTGCATGGTTAGGATTTCATACAAATGCAATATCAAGCAAATATCATGACCATGTCATAAAGAGAAGAATCCTGATCTCTCTCCCCACTCTCTCACCCTAGCGCTGCTAGGGTTCTTCCTCCATAGGCGGCTGGTTGGGGAGAGGCGGTTTGGCTGCCGCAAAGCGGTGCCCCGCTCCCCCTCGGCCTCTTCTCGCCCATCATCAACAGTGTCTCTTCTTCGGGAGGTGTGTGGACGTGGTGTCTTTGGAGGCATCGATCTTCTTCCTCCCTGTCATTGAGTCCAGCTGCGATGAGTTTCCTATCCCTTTTCTCTTTTACTGGCTTTCTATTTATATTATTCTCTTGTTTTGTCTATCCCGCTATTAATCAGCGCTGCTTTCTCTTCTCGTGGTAGATTTTTCTTTCTCGGTCAATTTTATTGTGGAGTTTGTATGGCAACAAGTGCGGGAAAAATATCCTTTTGGAACATCGATTTGGTGCAGGTACTCTACCACATATACATACTCAGGTCGAAGCTATTCCTCATAGAAAGCTACCTTAGCCAGCGAACGAGAAGAGGGATCTATACATCATTGTCCTTATCAGATTCCGATATGAGTTTTTGTGGTAGTTTGTATCTGTTCTTGATCTTTATGTGGTCTTTTAGTTTATTTTTCTCCTTATGTAGATGTCGTATGGCTCCTCCATAATGAAATTTGTCTGTTTAACTTCAAAAAAAATGTCATAAAGAGAAAACATTCAAATTGTAACCCTCTCATGATAAGCGTTAAAGTTATATCTTATAACTGATTTAGGGTTTTCAAGTTCATAATTATCAACCAACCCTATTTCACATTATAAGAACTATATTACTGCCATAAATTCTCAAGCATACTACATCAACTATCTTTCTTATGTGAGTACTACCAGTTTCTCTCTCATTCTTACTAGGATATTGATTTCAACATACTTATTACATTGATTTACCCTTATTTAGGGTTATCAACCTATACTTATTAAAGAGTATTCATCTCATTGCTTTCATGATGCATTCATTCATTATATTCAAGTTGTATTGGCCTACACTCTTCAAAGTATATCAGCCTACACTCTACAAGGTGTATCGACCTACACTCTATAAGGTGTATCATCCTACACTTTAGAAAGTGTATCGGTCTACACTCTACAATGTGTAT
The DNA here is from genome assembly GCA_963693085.1 of Alisma plantago-aquatica. Classification (NCBI taxonomy): domain Eukaryota; kingdom Viridiplantae; phylum Streptophyta; class Magnoliopsida; order Alismatales; family Alismataceae; genus Alisma; species Alisma plantago-aquatica. The sequence goes on from OY856410.1 coordinate 1,147,170,931, forward strand.
CGACCCTCACTCCAATCCTTGTATCGGCCTAGACACATCACTTGTGTCGGCCTAGATACATCTATTTGTGTCGGCCATAGCATGTCAAATGCTATCATTTTAGAGATGCTTAGAGAGGTATCGTTTGTATGTTTCTTGAGGTATATCGTCCATAACACATACTTGTGTGTGTCGGCCATACTATCATCTTATGTATCGGTTTTTGTACTTATACCCTTGTATAGGGTTAGGGTTTCCCACAAACCAATATCAGTTTGTGCATATAGGTTTCATTATCTTCAAGGTCAAGCTCCTCATCCATAACTACTCTAGTTCATGGGCAACAACCCTATATATTCATTGCAACTCATGGAATCATCATTTAAATAAGAATTTCTAAGTAGAAAATGAATCACTAAGTAATAAAATTGGGTTCAAGTTATATATCCTGCCTTAAGAACAACTCAAAAGCTCCAAGATTCAAAGATCCACGTTCCAAGGTTGAAGATGACTTACAAAAGTCCAAGACTCAATTACAACACTCCTCTAAGAAAGAATATACCATAGTTAAGAATTTGGAGAAGAAAGAAGAGAAGGAAAGAATCATGATCCAAGAAGCATAGTCTTTCCAAGGTTCAAGATGATCATGGATTCACCTTAGGCAAGATGCTTACACTTCTCTTTGTTCCTTGAGCTCCTAGGATCGTCCTCCAAGCAAGATATGGTAAATGAATTGAAATGTTTACAGGAAGTGAAAAGAGAGATATATATTGTTGAGGTTCATGGAAGAGAGTGTGTATAAGGTGTCAACACTATGTTTACTCAAGTGACATGTATCCATGCATGGTAAATTCATGCAACCACAATCATATTGCCATGTAAAACTCTTGAGGATAATTTATTTCTAAGATCTCGGCCATTTGGGTATCTTTCTTGATAAGATATCATCACCCAATCTTACTTTATGTGCAAACCAATACCACTTTTGCACGGAACTTGCAAACTGATAGAATTCACCTACTTGAGGTGCTTAGCCAGTCATGATCTCCTTCAAAGGTTTAAAAACCAATAAGGGACCTCCTCTATGTCTTCCAAGATGATAGGAACTCCCATATATACTTCAAAACTCAACACAACTTCATCTAGGGTTTAAGGTACTCAACACTTCTTTGGTTCTTTCACCACAAAGAGTGTTATCATTCAACCAAGACTGAAACAAGGTGCCCCTTTCTTTCTCTTTCCTCTAGTTGACACTAAGAGAGAGAAGAGATATTCTAGAGATGATAATTTGCACATAAACCCCTCATTTGGGTAAACTACAATTCCTACCAAAGTTATAATATAAGGCACTAACAATTTGCAAATAATTTCAAAATTGAGAAATAAACTCTTCTCAAGTCTTAATTACTTTTCAAAATATTAAGACAAGGTTCTAAGAAACTTACTTAAGCAAAGCTTCTAGGGTTATCCCAAAACCCGGGTTAGGGGTGTTACACTCACGAACATTAAGCCATGTTACGATATCTTCCCATACCATGAAGTGGAACTTCCCCTAGTTCAAGAGTATATTCTTCCACTTGCATATTTTAAAAATCAAAGATAATTTTTTCAGACTATTATTTATGGATGATCCATTGAAAAAAAATCAACATTGAATGCTTCCATGATTTATTCAATAAAAATAGAAAAAATGGTTGAGTTACACTGATACAACATCGATGAGGTGTTGCATAGCCCAAATGACATTCTTTGAAAGGTTTAGGTGCCATTCATGCATGTGAATGTCATCATTTCCTAGTCATTAGGATGGATGGGGACTTGATATAATCTAGAATTTTCATCCAAATAAAAAAAAATATAAATGGTGTGCTAGAAAAACCAAGACTTGGTCCATGAATAATAGAGGAAATTGGTCTTTCCATGAGGCGGATTACAACATGTGGTAGTCCATGCACATTCTCCACATAGTTACAAATTTAGTGGCAAGGTCCTAACTATTACTTCCTTTTACTTTAGACATACTTCCTTTCTTTGGTAAGACATAACTTGACAGACCCAATTGTTTCCAGTGACAACGTAGGTGATTCAATCATCATAAGTCTTGATGATTACCTTGCAACTACTTCATGCAACTTATCATTTAGATTTCTTTGACCTTGGGCCTTTGGTTTATAATTATCCTCCAATTTGATAAAATGCATACAGACAACAGGTCTAAGACCCTTAACATCATCAATGCAATACCCTAGGGTGTTTCTCTTTAACTTGAGCTCAGCTAGCAATTGATCACGTTGATCACCTAAAAGCTTAGAGTTTATAATTATTGAAACCCTCCTATATTAATATAAGAATTCAAGCTTTATTCCTTTAAGGAGGGGCTTCAATTTGAGGAGTGTTTTGGGTATTTATTTGTTGTAGGTATCAATTTCAATGATTATTTATTCTTCTCTGTTGCACTTAGATAAGAAATGATTTCATAAGCTTCTAGACCTCTAATTCCTAAAGTAGGATTTGTAAGTTCAATCATTAGTAGATCTACCATTACATTCTTCTCTTGCATTTCTACAAATAGTTGGTTGTAGCAATCTGCAAAGCAACTATATTCTATTTTTAGTACCTTTCATGTGGTCCATAACATTGAAATTAATTTGATTGTTACCCATGCAAATGGTGGTAATTCCTCTTACAAAATCAATTAGAGCTCATTTTGTTAAAAGGAAGGGTCCTCTAAAAGTTACTGGGCAGAGAGGGTCTTCCAAAATAGTAATAATATTTGTGTCACATGGAATGAAGAATATTTGAATTATGATGGGGACTTCTTTGACAACCCCCACTAGTTTCTTGAAGGAGTTATCTGCTAAATAGGTCGTCATATTAGATTTTGTCATATAAATAAAGCTTATCTTTTTTTCCAATTATAACAACATGAGGATAATGGTAGTGCCTTAGATCAGTTAGGGCATGTAATTTTTCCAATGTAGAATGGAACTATGACAGCTTTAGGGTATTTTTTCTTGAGTGGCTTTTACCAAAGATGTGGCCATCTTGTTTAGCTAGACATTCTCTATTTGACACTCTAATGTTTCTTTATAATGAAATCTTTGAGAAACTTTACATATGAAGGAATTTCATTTGTGCAATTACCAAGGAGAATGTCTAAATGTATTTTCTTTATGGTATCTAGACATGTTAAACCTCTTCTCAAGTTGAGCGTTCACTATTCAGTTTGGGAATGGTGCTTTAGGTACATTATGATCAATTGTATTTCTTAGTAAGATGTTGTCAACATTTGTTCTCTATTTAATCTTCTGTGCTCTAGGAATCTCATTTAAAGGGTTCTCAAGTTCATCCTTAATTAGTTTTGCTCCTTGTAGGCTTCAGGGATGTCTAGGAATGTGCCTTATTATAAGGGGACCTTCTCTATAGATTCATGATTCTAGGATTCTACTCAGTTCTATAAGGGAACTAACCTATTATATTATAAATAGATGCATATATTGAAGATACTATTTGGTAAATAATCCTATTATGTTTTTGTATGTCATTGATTTGTGTGTTTGTTGCTCCATATGGGTTTGCATAGTGTTATTAGGTTGTTATTTCTCAATATGGCTTGTCCAAGTTGTTCTGTTAAAGAATTCAACTTGTTGATGGACTTTTGTTTTTGATGAAGAATACTTGATCTTTTCCTCCCATTGGTATATCATTGTTGATCTAGGTTACCATTTATTGGAAAATTATTGTCTTGTTGGAAACATGATGGAATATGGCAGCACCCCATAGTAGAATTTTTTTGAACTATCTTATAGTTGTTTAGTATATTATTCAAGAGATGGAACTTTTCAATTGTGTCTATGCTTGCATATTAGAATCATGGATGAGGAGGTCTCCTATAGTGAACATAGGAAACATATTCGTTAATAAGAGTTTATTGTCCTAGTTCACTGTAGATGAATTGTTGAGATTAGTGCTCGTGATCAACACAAGCGTTGCATTACATCAATGTCTCTAATTCATAGTTTATATGTTGAAATGTAAGTCCTTGAATACTCATGGCTATTTTTTTGTGTTTTGTTGTTAGAATGGCAATAACCCTGACATCTTTTATTAATTTAATGGAACCACCATTATTTGTAGCACGTCATTTGAAATCCCATGTTAACTATTGTTGTGACATATTTTTTATTGTTAGTATGCATTTCGTCACATCCTTTTCTAGAAACTCTCCTTGAAAGCCTTGAAGCATTTCCCATGCTTCATTAAAATATTGAAGTGGTATTTGTGTAAAATCCATGATGCAGTTTTGAGAATGGATGGTTCTTTTCATAGGGAAGAATTGATTGATGCCAATTCCAACAAGTTCATTCCATGTTTGGATGCTCAACCATTTCATTTTAGGGAACCATTCCATGGCTTTATCCCTATAATAAAAAAAAAATGTAGCATATATAGCTTCTTTGGAAGTCAGTGGATCTTTTGAGTATCATATTTTTCCTTGAAGGCATACATATAATGTATGTATTTCCATTAGGATAATTTCCTCTAAATGTCCTTTGTTCAAGTGTGATAGGGATTCACTTGACATCAAAAGTAGTGATATTTGCAACTGGGTTCATCAAAGGATGCCAGATGTGATTTTCCTTAGATTGAGTGCATAAACAAAGAAAATTTCATGCTTTCACTACTCCTAAATAGGTACCTGAAAAATAAGCACTTACATACAAGCAACTTATGTGTATTAACTGCCTCATATAAATATGCTTGAATGAAAGTATGTTCTATAATTGTGAGAATAAATAGAAATGTGTGACAAAGAGTAAAAACACCTTATCCTCTTAGAAAGTCATAGTTATCCCTATCCTGGGAAACATTCCCAAGAGTTGATTGGCTCAAAATGTAGGTCAACAAGGCAAGAACAATTGCCTAGTACACATGAATCAGACCTAAATTTCTTCCCATTTCCAATAGACATCCGCAACAAAATACATAGTCTATTGTAGTAAATTGGGTTGAATACATGGATAATGGTGACAATTACATAACAAAACAAAGTTATATTCTTATCTTAGTCAAAGTAAATGTGTTTTATTTTCCAATGTAGTGGCACCTGAGTGGTAAAGTTGATGTTGTATGATCGAGAGGTCATGAGAGAAACAAGATGAATGAATTAACAATTAACAAAAGAATGTTTGATTTGAGTGTATTGATGAGGAATAGAGTAATTAGAAGGCAAGAAAATCTAAGTTGCAAAACTTTGAAAAGAGATAATTAAGAAAACTCCTCTAGATTTCACCAACCAAGCTTTTCTAGAATCATGCAACAATATCCCCTTGTTTACATCCTCAAATGTCATTTTGCAAGCAGTCATAAAAGTTCATCACATCTTCCCCTCTCATAACGTTAGGGTAGATTATGTCAAGGATTGCCTCTTTTCTCAAGTTGGAAAACAAATGAAAAAAAACATATACATATGACTATTTCTATAGTGATCCCTCACTAGTGTGAATTTTCACTATTCCAAACTTTAGATCACCTACAACACCTTCTTCAATGTTATTCTGATCATTCATCACAAGAAAGTATCTAATCATATGAGTGATGCATTAAAAAAGGAGTAAGATAACTAAACTCTTAAGAAAATATACTAAATAGAAGAAGAGGTTGCCAATTTCAGCTTCACATGCAAGAGTTTTCATTATCGTAAGTATTTTTATTATTATACTATGTATGTCAAAAAATTTATTTTTCATATTTTTTTAATGGTTTCACGAACCAATTGACCATGACATGAATTTTAACTAGGTAAAGAACCCCTTAGCGAGACACCCTAACTGGTTAGGACAAAACTGAAACCATAGACCTAAGAGCAAGTGAAATGAGATAGAATTTTGGATATATATGACCCAATTGAGTTACCCCATTCTACCCCTTATTTGGCAAGTTATATGATAGTTCAACCCTTTTAAGGGGTGGAATCTTGTACCTTAGTATCTCAATAGAGTAACTCAACACTGGAACTATCCAAACTTATAATGGATGAACTAGCTAACCCATGGGGAAATTCCTCTATTAATGTATAACCAATATAACTACTCTCTCATTAGGATAAGTAAACAGTGCCAAGATGGATACGATGAACATTAATTGGATAACATATATTAAAGCAATATAAACGTTAAACTCATCAGATCAAGGTAAGCTTCTATGTTGAATGATCCCAAACGGATAAGAGTATATAGGGTATCTTGGTAGGAAAATAATCTTCAAGGTCTTAAGCCTAATTTATTACAACATAACATTGTGGATAATTTCTCTTAAAATTAATTTAGACATTTTAGGAAAAATGATAATTGTAATGAAGTTACATTTTGGGAACTATGTTGTAATAAATAAAACCAGTTATGAGAAATGAAGTAAATAACCTTCTTTGAGGAATTCTTCAATAATAGATAAACTAAAAAGTTTCACAAAAATTTAGTGTGGTTGATATCAGACTTATTGGTGGGCTAGGTTATGAATATATGTATTTCAAGGACAAAATCATATTCAAGGGATGGAGTGTTATAACATATCCAAATCTAGGACCATATTTTAACCCTCCCTTATTCTAGTCCCCTTTCGAATTGTATTATATTTAAATCCTATTTATTCTAGCAAGATTAATTATGAGTAATTAGATCCAAGAATATATAATATTTTGATATGTAACCTTTTATATATAGTTAAAGGTAAATTAAGCAAATCTTTCATCAATATGGGGTTAATAAAATGTATTCATCATTTGACGATGAAAGGTAATAGATAAAGATGAATTAATGTATGGAATTGATTAGTAGGAGATATTAAGCACATTGAATGAGTAGTTATCACTTGAATATAGAAATAAATATGAATCATTTTTAAAAAAATGATTGTTATATCCATCTAAATCCCTAAATTGACCATATTTCTTGTGCACTGTTTAATATCCTTATACAATTAAAAATATGAAATTATCACATTATTTAGTTAATTTTCCCATAATATACAACTCTCTCAATTTCCATCTTAATTGATGTTTAAATGACCACCCATTCAAATAATACAAATTATACGTCACATATTTACATTAACTTCATTTGGTAAAATAGTTTCCCCAAATTTTACTGATTAAATAGGTATTGTTCCATACTTATTTCCCAACTTGATGGTTTCCTCTTTGACGTGTGTGGTGCATCTTCCGTGCATGTGGAACGTAGGCAGCCATTGATAGGTTCCCCTCCTCCCCCTCTCTTGTCCTCCTCGTATTCTCTTCCTACTTATTCCCCCATATCCTACCCACTACGCAACCCACCTAGTATCCATCATCTCCTCTCCAGTATGTTAGCTTCCACCTAACTCTTCACCCTCCCTCTTTGACATTGTCATTGACATGTTGGTGCCAACACGCAAGCAATTGTCACAATAAGCACTAGCATCCTAGCCATGAGCAAACCTATGTACCTCTTATTCTTATCTGCTTAGACCTCAACAAATCTGGAAAACCAAATGAAAAGATGACATGAGACCAGACTCTCAGCTTAACTAGCAATGGCATGGCCTGAAGTTCGAAGTCAAACTGGTGTCCATGAGTATATGCATCAACTTGAAACCGGCCACTTGATCCAAATCTGTCTTAACTCTAGGATATTAGTGAAGTAGGGAGTTGCTCATTGCAATGATTCTAGACACAATTGTAAATGGAGTGCTAGTGCATTAGTCTCAATGGAGATATATTAGGTATGGCCTTGTAAGTTGCTTTCCCAACCCCAGTAACACTCCATCGCATCCTCCGTTCTTGGAAATCCTCTTCAATCTAGTGGTCAACCAGCTTGGATAGTGGGTTTACTGAGTAGCAATGGCAACAAGGTTGATAGGGTCATCACGGCTCTAGCCCTTTTCAGGGAACCTGACAATACAATTTGAGCCTTCGCAACTTCTAGAAGTGACCGGGAAAACTCATTGCATGAGAGCAACACCATACAACACATCTGGCTGAAGAGACCATCCCCAACCTCTTTGACCCTCTATGTTGATGGGTTTGATGATGTATTCTCTATAGCATTTCTTCCTACTAACTCTCCTTTTCACAGAAATCAGTTACCTAGACTAATTAGATACTAATTAAGATAACTCTACGTATGGTACAGGAGCTCGGGGGTGCACGACTCTCCGGAGGCGGCTAGGGTTTGTGCGCGTGACTCTCCTGCTCAGGGGAGGTGGTCGGCTGCCGGCGCATAGCCACCCTCTCCCCCTGGGTGTTCATCAGGCGACTGTCCTCTTCATAGATCGTGTGGTGTTGGGGCTACGGCTAGCTGGCTCTCCTCTCTGTCACCTTCGTCCTCCGTGCCTTTAGATCGGGGCTTCAGGGTGGTGGGGTGGCACTTTCCTAGGCGGTGGCTTCGTCTCTGGTGAAGTTGGTCGCTTGGTGGAGGTAAGGACGTAGCCGCCACGAAGCTTTTAGCATCGATCTGCTGGGGGCGAGCGTTTCTCGCTTTGCTGCTTTCGCTCTATTTTTCAATTCAGTATGTGTCGGCTCCCTACCTTTCATTTTGGTCCTGGTTCTAGGCAGTTTCTTTCCTTCTTCTCGCCATGTTCCTTCGGCGTTTGTCTCTCCCTTCGGGGTTTGGGTGTCTCTCCTTTCGTGAGAGTGACAAGATCCCTGATTGGTCTCGTTTTTGCCGCAGGTTCTTTGATGCTCGAGTCGTGCCATGGATGGTAGAGTCAACAATCGGATAGAATCTCGGTCGGGTTCATGCTTAATGCCGCTGCCTTATGCTCAAGTTGAAGGTATCTCTCACAATAGATGCTTTGGTCAGCCACGAAGAAGAGAGTTTTATGTAGAAGTGTTTCAATCTCGTTCCAATATGAGTGATAGTGGTGTTAGATCTATGTTCTTGACTGATCTAGGTTTCTTCTGGTTGTACTTCTCTACTTGTAGATGTCGTATGGCTTGAGTAATGAATGGATCTATTTGCTATCAAAAAAAAGATACTAATTAAGATAATGGTTAGATTAGTATAGATAACCCTAGTAATTATATATGTTCTTTAATCTTTTAACTCCACAATATTCATAAATATATATACACTTATATATGTGCAAGTGGATAATCTATGAAGCTAAAAATCAACATGAGGGAAGGTAATACTTACTTGGGAAGGGTATAAATGATAAACAAAATCCAATGTATCTAGTTGGATATTCTAGGAGGCTTAATCCTATGGTATGTATACCCATTGGTGTATATCTACTAGTAACCAATGAATACATTATTCTGGTAATGGTTATGGAAAATACCCTAAAACCCTTGATGTGTATTAAAATTGTAATAATACATATACACTTACGGTATCTACAAATACCATATGGATCTATGAAGCATATATATAAATCTAGAGTGGTCTAACTGGAATAAAATTGTGTATGATAGAAAGAGTATGTATGATATGATTGGTTTTAGTACAAAAACATATCATGAAAATGTATATGTACGTTACAAAGTATTAATATATTCATACATAGAATTATGTGAGACAAAAACCCTAGGTGCATAAATATATACAATGAAATGAAAATGATACTTATAAGCATTGTCATACCTAGCACAAGCATAAGAGATCCTAATGAATAAACTTCAACTATATGATTTATATATAGAGAGAGAATAAAATTACGAGACCTAATTTAGACAAAGTGTGTATTATTACCCGCACAGATGCAAATCTATAAATATGTAGACTTATTTGACTAGATATGTATCATTAGACTAAAATAGATGTATCATGGGTCAATTTTTCATTTATTAAAATTAAAAAACCTAATATGTCATTAGGTGATCGGGACTAGGACAATAAAATATGAAAATCTATAATAGGAATGTATAAACATGTTAACTTTGGTTTAACTAACATAAAACATGTGTTTCTAGGATGAATACTTGACTTTAGGGACCATATATACATATTGAGCTAACCTATAGTTGTGAAGACCATGTATGTGTAATATCTATTTAAATTTTAGAATTTACATGACTTTTGGATACATTTTTCCATAATGAGGCATCTCTTGACATTACTATTCTTATTGAAATTCTATGCCTTCATACTGTAAACCATTTTAAAATATCTTGAAAAACTTCTTATTAATAATTGTGTTGGACTTGAAACCCCTCCTTCCATGTAAACTAATCATATTGACGTGACCTATGGAGATATGTCTTTCCCTTCTATTTTGAATGTGATATTAGATTGATATAACTAATGCATATGTGTATGCATAATGCTTAGGGTGTGCCTTTCTACCCAGGGTGTGTCCTTACACCTCTTATATATATTTGGTTACATCTTTTTTCCCAGGTGCACCTTTCCACCTGACCGTCGACCTATGATCCAATGGTGTCTTGTCCCTACCTTAGTTACCTTTAGTCTAACTAATCTACATGCAATTTTTTATTTTGTGATATTTGGGTTTTGAAATTTCAAAAGTTTATATATTCTTTTCGACTCTAATGTTCATATGCCTCATTATTTTGATGTTCTTATTCATGTTTTATATTCAAAGAACGTATCAACTTGATGATAGTCTCCTCTTGAACTGGAACCCCTTTTATTGCACTCTTCTGATCTAAAATGTCTAACTATTTTATTATGCACATACTCAGTGTTTACTAACTCATACATGTAGTTATCTCTTTCTTGGTGTTGTTCCAACTCACCCATGTATAGTTGTCTTAGAGGATCGTGATTTGCTAGGATCATTGAAGAAATTCAATTTGAGGATAGCTTCATATGGCCAAGATACCCTCTACAACTAGTCTAACAATAAATTATATATGTACATGAAGATTTTGTATATCCGACCTTCAGCTGAGAAACAATATCGATTTATAAGGAAAAAGATTTTTAATAGTTCAATTTTATGCTGCTACTTAAAGTCTCTATTGATATATTGTACTAGAGAAATTAAAGATTTATTTTTTCCACCGTACATATAAGTGTGTTTGGACTTTATGTATTAATTCCTCAAGTAAGTAAAGACCAGTTTCCCTATCAGTTCTCACTATTTACAATTCCCATTAAGGAATTTGTTTTAGTATCCAGTTGCCAAATCTCAAAATCCTAATAAGATGTTGTCTCAAGTGTGATCCTTATGGACTTGACCATGGACACTGGTAAAAAGGTTTCATCAAATTTAACACCTTGAACCTATCTTAAATCTTTTCTGACCAATGTTCCTTTATAGGTTTGTACATTATCAAGCCGATCTACCAATCCGATCTAATGCCTTTAGATATCATTTACATCATGTCTAAGCTATCTAATCAAAGTCTAACTCATTATATTTAAATTTCATGTTGAATAAATTTAAGATTTCATGTCCATGAACTATGTGTGAATTTATGTTTCAAATAAATACAAGGTGTTTCATTTGCTTTAATTGCAATGATTAGCTTTATATGACATCCCACTTAAAAATAATTCTTCTTTTTAGTGATATATATGTTTTAAAAAGTGAGATGTCATAGTTGCCACTCTATAGCCTCTCCCCTGGACAAGGTTGTGGTGGCACTTTGAGGCTAGGGCCATCACGACTGGAACCACAAAAGGTCACCTACAATGAGGAACACCCTCGGGTGGGTGCACAGGAGAGCCATAGAAGCCTAGTCATTAACATGGTGGCTTCCCTCACTACACAAAGGCAACCAGGCAAGTGGAGAGGATTTGTATCATCTGCTGGGGTGGCACCACGTTGGTCCCCAATTACCTAGACCCAAGGTGTAACCCTCACCCCCATCACAACCCATCACTGGCCACATTTGATTGATGTGGGCCCAATCTTCAGGCACTATGAGATAGGGACCTAAGAGTGGGTGGGCATGAAGGGAGATGGTGTGGGACACCATATTATCATCAAACATTCATGAGAATCACATTAGAGTGTTGTTAATGCCCCATATGCTCTACCCTACAGTTTTCAAAGAACATATTCTAAAATGCATATCTCTCTACTCCCTTAACCCAAGAGAAAACCAATATATCAAATTCATCACCTCAAAGAGATCTACATGCACGACTTGGTTGCAGACCGTAATTATATCATTTATTCCCATAATTTCAATAAGATGCTAACTTCAGTAATTTTTAATACATCTAATGTATTTTGATGATAAAAACTTGGATCTTTATTGCTCGATCTACCTCCTAGTCCTCAAAGTGGTAACTTCTGCACTCTTTGAACTAAGTGATGACCATAATCACCATTCTTGATTCTTGTTTAACGTTTATGCACTAATATGACTTGTTATTGGACTTTGATGTATAACAATGAACAAAGTTGAATTTTAGAGATAAAATGTCCTTGAAACTCACCTTAATTCAAAATCAATAACTTATACCTCTCCAAGAAATTAATATCAAGCCCTAATCCCCTATTTTCTATGTTTTTTCATATGGCCTTTTATTCATGTATGTTGCACCTTATGATGATGCATGATTATACCCTAATAAAATGATGCTTTTACCTAATTTATTCACCCAACTCTTTTAGATCCTTGAAATTGTTAACTTCATGATTTTTGGAGACACTAACATATATGATCATTATATTTTGTGCTATGATGGTATATTTGACTCGAAATCCACAAGTGTTGACCTAATGAGGCATGTATGCTTACTTATTTTTCTTAGGACCTAATCTTGATAAAAGTCCTAAATCATGCCTTCTCCTCCTAAATAAGGGAATACTTTACCCCTTATGATAATCGTGATGTTGATGTCTCACATAGCCACATGTTAAATCCTAATAACATATGTCAACTATGTTGATAATTGAATGTATGTTGAATTTTTTATTAGTTTGGACAATGATACCAAGACCCTAGTAGACATCTACCTAGATTTAGAGTAAATCTTATACCCTTATCTTTCTGATCTAGATCACTTTTCTTGTCTAAATCTCATGAACGTATGAATCATAATTCTATTTACCCTATTGTGAGTCCTTTGGCTTTAAAGTGTACATAAGTGACATGAACCTTGGAATAGTGATAGAAAATAGTTTAAATCTCATAAAAACATGACTCTTGGACCACACCTTCATGATAAATTATAAACCATACTAAATCGATAAAATATCTTGAAAAATATTGTTAACAAACTCAGAAGATAACTTGAACAAAACCCTAAATAGATCTACTAGGGTTAATGATGAGAATCTAATACATGCATCTAATCTTGTTCTTGTTTAGGTGGTTTCTTGTTATCTAGATGGTCAAAGATAGGAAAAGTATATATGAATCATGAATAGGATTTAATAATTATTTGATTATGGTTTTCTTGTGTGAAATATGATATATGTATATGTTTCTTTACTTGGTCAAATTTTCCATGTACTATTGTAGTTTTATACTCGATGTTTTGTCTCATTTATTTTATAACATGAACACATAATTGGATCTCCATTATAAATACCTTGTGCAACTACATGTATTCTCTAGGCAAGGACACAAGGTTGGGCATCCTAATTTAGTTGTTAAGATGAGGCACACCATGTTGATAAATAGACTTAATTGATGGCATTGAGCCTTAAGAAAACTCACATACTCCTTCTATCGGGAAGTTGGTCAAAGGGCTTAGGACACATTATGTTGTTGGTATAATGGAGTAAAATGACGAAAATATGGATTTTAATTTTACTTAGTATTAACACTTATTTCTCTTGTTCGTTTATTTTTGTAAATCTTTTCAATATTATGAAAGCCTTTGATATATGTATCTTTCTTCCCTATACTCAACACCTTGTATGTTGAACCACTTGTTTCTCATATGTTTTAGGTTCAGAGATAGCTTGGTAGTTGTTTTCTTGTGAGAAAATGTTCAAGTTGTACTTGTCATATGATTCTAACACTGTACATGATCATAATTATCTTAAAAGTACTCTCCAAGTTGTTATTGAAAATATATACTAAATGATGTTGCTTAATATATCTTTTTGAATGTCGAGATCTATTGGTGCATGCTTTTATTTATTTTTTCATGTATGCTAATTTTTACACTTTTGCATTCACACTTTAGTGATACCATTCTTGGAACATATGCTTGGTTCCATTTTCCATTGACTTAGTAGTCATTTGGAGTTTAAATTTAGTTAATAAATGGTTCCATGACTATTATCTTATATTTATGGCCCCACCTAATGAAGAAATTGCAAAATTATTTGAGTAAATGAGCCTATTGTCTTTCTACATATTTATTAGAACCTACAACATGATAGAGAACTTAAAAGAGAGCAGAGTATCTAGTTATTGAATTATTTATCAATGTAAAGACATGTCAATCACCAACTAGAACAACTTCCATAAAATGTTTCTCACTTTGAATGTACAAACGAAGAGAGAATTTCAACTGAAAAAGTCATCCATTTTCTATTGTACAAAAAAAAAGAATAGCATATCGTGTCCAATTGTAATGTAACTTACTTCCAAGTTTTCTTCCAAGATATGTCATTTACACAAGATTATGACCAATGAGGAATACATTGTAGTGACCCATTTTTAGTTTGAGAATAACCCTACGTTAGTTTTCATGGTTACTGTATAACCTCTATATTCTCTATGTTGATCAGATACCCCAATTAGTAATAAATGAAACCTATGTCAATGAATCATAATGATTAAACCCTCATTTAGGTGAAACCATTCTTTTAGTGTGTTATAGTATTTCAAACACCTAATTTTCATTTTTCTTGTGCTGATGAAATATAAGTGCTCTTTAAATTCCAACAGATGAGATGGTTGTAGTAATTGACACTTAACATGAATGGTGATAGTATGTAAGAAATTGAACTCGTATCATGATAGAATATGGAATGATAATCACTCATTATCTTAACTTTGAATGAAAATTATGATAATTTAAATATCTTAGAGAAGAATAGGAAATATAACCATATCACAACTCACTCCCAACCTAATCCTAGATTATTTTCCATAAACATTTTAAATTTGTTAATCTAGGACCCCTAGTTTATGTGATGGAATATGTGGACCCTATTTTGTGCAATGGAATATGTATGAATGATTTAAATTGAAAAAAAACCTTGATTTGGAGAAATCTTATACTAAAAAATAAATATAGGTAACAATGGGGAGATCACTAAAACATATGTGAATAGTATCATAAAGGTCAGGTAATATCTCAAAAAATTCCAAAAATTGAAGTTCATTCAGGAGTTTAGATAGTTAAACAAACTATAATATGTGTTGGAAGTGGCCCTCTAAAAATCCAATATGTGGTACATTTATTGGACTTTACATGATAAATTTGTCCACATATGTATGACATGAAATTTTCATAATTGAGATTCCATCTCTATCACCTTCTATTTGTGTGCTTGTGGTGTGAATGATAGATAAATATCACCATGAAATTCATTAAAAATAGTGATAAACCTTAATCTAGTTGTCCCTTGAATGGATGATGATGTGGATACTAATGGAAATCCATATAATGAAATGAAATGGATGTTTTATATGTAGTATGAAAAGATAACAAAGTTTAAGGAATCAAGTCCATATGATAATTTAAGAATGAGGAGCATGAGAATCACTTTTTAAACCTATTAAAGAAGATCAATATGATGATTTGAATATTTAGGAAAATAATACATGATTTGGGAACCAAAACATGGGTTATAATTAACTTTAGGGTGTTTTAAGGGTGGCATTTGACTTTGGAGAGTCAAGCCTATAAGTAAATTGACTTCTTGAAAGGTCAGGCAAACCTTGGTGTGACTACTTTGATCAATACCACATAAAATCGATCAAATAGAAGTCCGGTCTACAAGCCGAACTGACATCCCATAAGTTGGACCAACTTGTAGGCATTAGTCTACCTTTGATCCCAAGTTTGGTCAGTTTGAGCCCATTGAACATGGAATTCAAATCAATTCATATAAGGTCAGTTGACTTGTACTTTATAAAAGAACAAAAAGTTAAATTACGTTAATAATAAAATTTAGAAGCTATATTAAAAACCTAGATGGTTTCTTTTGACTTCAAGACTCCATTTAGTTTGTGATTCAGTTCTTAACCCTCTTTGTCATGATTTTCATCATAGAATGAGAAATGTAGGACGATTTAATGAAAAAGATGAAGATACAAGTCATGAACTTGCCTTAGATTTTAGTTATAGAGATTCTTAACATGTTATTGATATTTCTTTTGTCTAACTTCCTTTCTCCTCTTCCTATTCATATGTTTGTTCTGATCCAAAGATGGAGCTTGAACTCATGATCTTTCCTTCTTTGTCCCTCAATCCTCTTTTTTTATCTAGTTTGAGGACCTACACATAGAATCTACCAAAAAGGTTGTCGGTTAAGGACCTTTTAATCAATAAGAGTGGATTGTGACTTTCCTCTTACTACATATATCAAGGTGAGAAATTATTTAATCATAAACTCACCTTCTTCTTCTAGCCTAAAGCAATGAAAATGACCATTTTAGTTAATGTATAGTAGAAGGAGTGCTATAAGGTGATTGCTTTTATCTAAATTTTAAAGTTATGGAATCACATATGGAATTCATATCAATACTATTTACTTCTCTAATAATCTTGATCAAATGTTTTTTGTTGACTTTGTTTTAAATTAATAGAAATCAATGTAAAATGCATTGAATTAGAAATATGGATGGGAATCAAGATGAAATATGACAATGTAGTTGATTATTGATCATGTATTATAAGAAAGAGTCCAAAATATTGATTATATGATTATCAATTCCATTGATACTGAATCAATTTATAGATTTATTTCTTATAATTTTTGTCTAGGTGATTAAAACCCTAAAATTGCATATAGTGATAATTCATATTGAATACTACATGACACATCATAACCTACTTCTCAAAATATTAGCATGGTGCAAATATGAAAAAAGGGATAACCTAGTCCTTATTTGCTAGGTTCCCTAAACATAGTGTGCCTTCCTCAATGTCTATGCTACGAAGGAGAAAGGGTTTTTTTATAATGGATTGTATCCATGTAAAGAAGAGATGGTGCAGATTATATCCTAAGGACTAATATATGAGGAGTTAAGGAGACCCACATAGATGGGAACAGATCCCCAAAGTGAAAATGAGAAAGCAAAGATAAGGGGATAGAGATCCCAATCTTAAGAAGTGTAAAATGACCAATGAAATATGATATATAATATGTGGTATGACCTAGCATTGTTCCAACATGTAGGAATGATAATGTATAGTTACTATATCATCCTACCTATCATACCAGTGAGGATGGGAATAGTTTTTTGTCTCATGGTGTCTTGTTAAAACCTAAGTCATGGACAATGACTTAGCATATGACAAACCATGATGAGTTATACTTGGTGAGGTGAAAGCCACATAGTTTATGGAAATAGCTACATTAGAAAAACTAACAGTCATCTATATTGATTATTTTTCTTACTCTTTCCTACCAAAGTTATACATTTTACTTATAAGTACATAGTTAGATTTCTACAGTATACATGTGATAGTATTATATTCAATCATATCATCTCTATTTAGTAAATATGAGGATGAAATGATGTTTATTTGTTCTATATTTTTTTTCTAACATAGACATTGTATAATCAACTAATCAACAATGTCTTATGTGTGAAAAGTCGATTTAGATTCTCCTAAATCATTTATAGATTACATGAGTGCTTCAAAATTAGCTGAAGAAGAGGTTTTCTTATGTGTATGTTCTAGAAAATATCATGTATTCAGGTCCTAGTGATAAATGTGGGTGTTTTGATGAAGGATTGTGAATACATGTTCATAAAAAAACTTATATATGTTTCTATAAATATTTTACATGCTTTTTTTGAAATATTATAAATTATATATGTATCACATATCATAATCAACAACATGTGTGCATGATAGTATGAATTCTATGATAAAAAGTTTTGTGTTTAGTCTTGTAATAACTCTAGGGATATAGTTTGAGTTATTTGGTTATCTCCTTCATTGCTTCTCATAGGTTTATTACTAGGAGAATCTCTTGATAACTAGGGTTTCAAATTCATATTAGGGTGTTTGGAAGGGATAGATTTGACTTTGCAGAATCAGTCTATCATGTCAAGCTGAGTACAAATATTGGAATAATCTTTGGGGTTGTTGTGAGCACAAAGATCATTTTCAAAAAAAATCAAACAAATGACTAACATTGGGTCCATAAGTCAAACCAACTTCCCATAAATTAGACTATCTTGTGGGCATTGACTTGAATTTTGTCAATAGAGATACTAGCACTGATCATTTGGATTGCATCAACCTAGAAGTTCAGTCTGACTACCTAGAAAGTTGAGTACCTATATTTTTGTTGGACTAACAAAAAATGACATTAAAAGGTATATATATGCCCAAATTTACCGCCTTTGATCCAATAACACCTCTAGCATCGTTGTTCATCATTTACAACCCTATTCCAAAAAACTTTTCCTAGAGGGAACTCTTGCACTTTGAAGAGGATCAAGGCAGGATCAACCCCAAGATCATTTGGATCTAGATTTTCAAGGAAGTCATTGATTTATTCTTATTTTTTTTTCTATTTTATCCACTCATCTGTCCTCTGGGGCTTTCCCCTTCAAGATGATCAAGTATTTTATTACTTTTCTTCCCTAGTTTTCTTCTTTAGGATAGCTCAGAGACCTAAAGGTGGTATCGACCTCAAATTTGATGGATTGGAGGTTTCTTGTTGACCGTAAGAGAAGGACCTCATAGTACCTAAGACTAACTAATTTGAAGGTGAGTAAATGAATACATTTATTTGTAGTTAAGCACCAATTCACGTTCTTCCACACCAACTTATGGAAAATGACACATTTAACTCATCATCATCCTCTAAACCTAAATCTTAACCATGTTGGGTTTAGCAAAAGTATTCCTTCCTTACAAAATCATCATGATATGGATCAGATGCTGACCAAGATGTAGAGATTTAAAATATCTTTTTGCAAACCCTCCCCAAGTTAATTTTGTCATGTTTCTTCTTTTAATATGCTTGACTTAAAAGAATTTCTTCAAATTGGCGTGTTACTCAATCTATGTTCCACATGTACATACCATACAAAATGACCTTCATGTCATTATCATTAATGATAGCCGCCCAATATAGTCATATCTTAAGCAATATCGTTTTGTCTTCCCACGTATCTATCTTTGGTAAGCAATTAGGCCATATATCTTGTTGGGGCCTTATTTATACTGCCCAAAATTTACTCCCATATATAATGGCTTATATAGTTATTCTATAAGAGTAAATTTTTAATCTAATAAGGATATTTAGATGACATATCATTCTAGTTGAACTCCTCCATTTTGACCATCCCAATGTGACCCTATGACAAACATCATCTTGAACATCATCATCCATTTGAATAATAGAACCCAATTAAGAATACCTATCACATTTTGTTACATCCATTACATACAACTTGGCACCACCATTCACAATGATATATTGGTTGAATTGCAATGCATATACTTAATTATGCTTTTATTGATCACCAATCCATTCAATTCCAACTCATTTCTCCAAAGTTCAACTTTATCATTCAATTTTTCTTTAGTTCATCAGTCAAGACAATATTACCAGTAAATAGCATGTACCAATGAATAGATATAGGTTTAGTGTCAATCCATGATGTACCCCAACTACAATAGGAAAATTTGATGTCTCTCCACTGGGATTCGTAACACTTGCAGTTGAGCTATCATATATGTCTTTCATGAAGTCCATGTATTGGATTGGCACACTCCTTTTCCTCAAAACCCTTAACAACACTTGTTGGGTAGTGGTAAGTGAATACTTATCCATCCTAATCAATATTTTAGATCTCTATTTAGGAGCATTTAATTATTTTTTTAAGCTTTAAATTCAGTTTATTTAGTTTAGCTTTTGGGAGTTTACAATAGTTTTTGCTAACTTTTGCGGAAAATGATAAAATCCATACAAAGCCAGAGTAGGCCCATGAAACAGAGGCTCAATTGTCTATCTATTACCTTCCAACACTCTCAATCGATCAATCAACTCATCTAGTTGATCGAGTCACATGCTCCAGGTCTTTTAACTTCCCGCATTCCTAATATACATATCATGCACCAAAATGGTCATAACTTTTACATCCCAAGTCAAAATTTAATGCACAAGTATGTGTTGGAAAGGAAATTTAATGCTAAACATGAAGAGTATATATTGGAAGGCCTATTAATTGGTTAAGTTACCTTATGAATCGATTGAATTGCCTTTTCAAGAATCAATAGTAATAAGAGACACATGGTCTGAATATTATAAGAAGGCAACTCAATAAATCCCTCTATTTGTGGGAAAGAAATTATTATTCTAAAATTTTACTCCTTCAAATAAAAAAGTTGGATAATTTAGTATGTTTTTATGTGGTGGAAAGAATACATTTAAAGATAGTCAAAAATTCAAATTAAGAAGGCTATTATTATAGACAAACATCGGTCAAAGTAGATCCAGCAGTCGTTGCCACCACAAAGCCTTACTTATAGGGTTTTTGCCCTTTTTTTCTTCTATAAAAGGAGGGGGGACTCCAAGACAAAGCATCACATTTTCCCTCACTTTTTCTACCTCTTCCTTGGAGATTTCTATTGTAATTCTATTTTTTACATTATGTTTGAGTAGTTTCCTTTTGGGACATGTAGACTAGCCCTATAGTCTTCTCTTGTTTGATGTAATCAACTCCATTATTTGAGTAAAAGAATTATTTTTCTCATGTTTATGACTTGATCATTGGTTGATTGATATACCCTTATAGAGTGATGTGATCGCAGCTCTCTACAAGAATGAACCCATAATCCCTTAATTGCAATTGTTATCTTTTTATCCAACTGATCTTGTACTTATTTTTATGGTAAAATGATTATATTTTTGTGGGGGTTTCAAGATCTCAAATTCTCACAAGAACAAACCTATGATCTTCTGAGATGATCACCTGATTTAGATTATTGTCCTTCTACCCATGACGTGATCACCTAATCCATGAGTTCGAACATCGGATGAGAATCACATGTCTTTGGATGAGATATTAGAAAGTAACATGCTAGACAGTTGGATGAGGATCTGCAAAAAGCCATGATCAATGGGTTTGCAGGAAGTCTGGTCCTTGAGATATTCATCAAAAAATACATGAATGCACATGGTCATGATTTGCTTATTGAAACTAGGAGTTGATTTGTTGAGTAAAGCATGGCTATTGGTGGTGACCCCCAGAAACCCCAGTTCCTTTTATCATTTTATTAGTCCAATTTAATTTCTTTACTTTTATTTTCTCCTCTTATCATAACCAAACTCTTAAAAAACTAAATTTTCCTAATTGTTCTCACGATTGGTTTTGGATTTCAACCATCTTTTCATCATCCCTTAGATCGATACCTTACTACCATAAAGTTGATGTGTTACTCGCAACGAATCGATTCCCTCATTATAAGGTTAAACTCTGGGACTCTTCCTAGTGATTTGGTGTGCAAATGAAACACATAAAATTGGCTCCGTTGAGGGGGGGCACATGTTGTTTTTTGAATCTGATCTCTTGTATATATAATATTTTCTTATTTTTATCATAATTTTAATTTGGTTTATAATTTTAATTGTTCCATAATTTTAATCTTGTTTCATAATTCCATAGCTTGTTTATAATTTTAGACTTGTTCTATATTTTTTTTCTTCCTTGTGGTTATTCGATTTTCTAATTTTAGTTGATCTATACTTTTTAGTTATGTTAAAATCTTTTCCTTTAGTTTACTTTCATAATTTTAGTCGTGTTTCATAATTTCTTTCTTAGATTTTATTTATTTATTTTGTCTACTAAGTCCCATTATGGTAGTGTATCTCCTCCTTCTATCCAGTTTCCATTCCAATAGTATGACTTTATAGTTTATTTTGTAATTTATTTTCTATGTAATTTTTAATTTTGTTTATAATTTTTAGTCTTGTTTTATAATTTTTAGTTTTGTTTAATATTTTTTTATATTTCATTTCTTTATTTTTTAGAAATTTGTAATTTATTTTGAAAACCTCTTACTGAGACCCATTCTGGTAGTGTATCTCTTTCTCCTACCGAGTTTCCATTCCGGTAGTACTACTTTCTAATTTTTTTTGTAATTTTTAGCCTTGTTTATTATTACTTAGCTTATCTTTCAAATTTTTAGTTCTTTTGTAATTTCTATTTAAGTCCTTCACTTTTTTTGTAAATGTAGTTTCTTTTCATAATTTTTACTTTCTTCTACTTTAGATTTTTCCTTTCTTTCTATCTTAGATACCTTTTTGTAATTTATTTCTTTAAAAAAATCATTCCAGATTGAGTGGTAAAAAAAATCTTTCAAAAAAATCTAGTTTATAATTTCTTAGCTTATCTTTGTAATTTAATTCTTTTGTAATTTCTAATTAACTCCTTAATAAATGTATTTTCTTTTCATAATTTGTAATTTCTTCTACTTTACATTTTTTCCTTTCTTTCTATCTTATATTCATTTTTTAATTTATTTCTTAGAAAATCTTTCTAGATGGATTGGTAAAAAAATCTTTCAAAAATATTGCTTATAATTTCTTAGCTTATCTTTGTAATTTAATTCTTTTGCAATTTCTAGTTAACTCCTTAACTTGTTTTTGTAAAATTTAGTTTCTTTTCATAATTTTTTGTTTCTTCTAGTTAAGATCTTTTTCCCTTCATTCTATCTTAGATTCCTTTTTACAATTTATGTCCTAAAAAAACTAATCAAATGGATTAATCAACACATTATGGTTCACAATGTCAATTGTGTGTTTATTACAAGCATAAGTCACTAGATAATCCAAAGGTGTCCCCTCATTTATGGTGAAACCTTGTAATATTGAGTCTTCTTACCAAAGTGGAGATAATGAAAATTACAATACACAAATTTATAAAGACTATTTGAGGATTAGTGCTATAGAGATCAATATGAGGGATGTTATGACCAAGAATGTCATGGAGGATATCGTGAGGATGACCAAAAAATATTTGGGGTTATGAACCTTATTGTTAAATTCAATATACACCTCATTAGGAGGAAAATATTGAAGTCCTAATAGAATAATATTAGAGTAACATTAAATATTAGAAAATGGACAAGCCTTGTGTGGTGAAGCGTTCAAAACATACATCATTAACTAAGAGGAAGCGATCACTAACATCAGATTACTAAAAATCACTAAAAATTAAAACCTTTTTCAAAGAGATCCATACATAGGAAAACTCTTTCATCAAGAACCAATGTATTACATTTACATCCTGGTTCGTAAGTACATATTTTGTACCATCTCTTCTCGAGGTTTACAACATCAACTACCTTGTTCAAAGCTAAACACAGGTAGCATAAGAACCTCTAGGCATCAGGCCAAAATCTCAAAATGAATTAGTATAAGCACTAACTATTAACTCCGAGGACCTAAGAGTACAGAGATGACCCATAGGACTTCTATCTACAAGACATGACAAACAGTACACTCAACCTGAGTTGTCACTGTTGTCCCTGCTGCTGTTGAAGTTCTTCCTCTGCAAGATATTCTCAATCTCCTCCCTGCACATCCACCTAAAAAAATGTTGGATCCCACGGGGGTGAGACAACTGAAAATTGCCCCAGCGAGAGATATAACTCTCCGCCAAAAACATTATTATTGCAGTTTATAATATGAATCTAAATAGAGGATCAGCAGTTTATATCATACTCATCTTTAAATATTGCAACTATCTATGATAGAGCATTAAATCATCTATTCTCTTTATAAGGAATAGGAAGAATATGTATATCATTTATCTATTATATTAACTCAACATCTCATGCTTTTCTCATGATACTCATTACTCTCATATGTCACCCATGACTCCTTCTTGTTTCTATCTGATGGCCTTAGCCAATCTGTTAAACAAGTATTGGTTTATACTAGACATGAGAGTGTACATCATCTTGTCTTGTTTAGGCATTGGTCCATACCAATCCTGTATAAATATTCCAGGCATTGGATTATACCAATCCTATGCAACTAGTACAAGCATTGGACTTATATTGTTCCTATGTATCCATTCCAAGTATTAGATTATGACAAACATGTGCATCCATTCCAGGTATTAGACTATACCAAACTTGTGCATCCATTCTAGGTATTAGACTATGCCAAACTTGTGCATCCATTCTAGGTATTAGACTAAGCCAATCATATGCAACTATTCTAGGTATTGGACTATGCCAGACCTGTGCATCCATTCCAGGTATTGGACTAAGCCAATCCTATACAACTATTCTAGGTATTGTACTATGTCAGTCCTGTGCAATTATTCCAGATATTGAGTTATTACCAATCATGTGTAGTTATTCTAGGTATTGGGTTATAACCAATCATGTGCAATTATTCCAGGTATTGGGTTAATACCAATCCTGTGCAGTTAATCCAGGTATTGGGTTATTACCAATCCTGTGCAGTTATTCCAGGTATTGGGTTATTACCAATCCTGTGTAATTATTCCAGGTATAGGGTTATTACCAATCCTGTGCAATTATTCCAGGTATTGGGTTAATACCAATCATGTACAGTTATTCCAGGTATTGGGTTAATACCAATCATCTACAGTTATTCCAGGTATTGGGTTAATACCAATCAATTGCAGTTATTCTAGGTAATGGGTTAATACCAATCCTATGCAGTTATACCAGGTATTGGGTTAATACCAATCGTGTGTAGTTATTCCAGGTATTGGGTTAATACCAATCATGTGCAGTTATACTAGGTATTGGGTTAATACCAATCCAATGCAGTTATTCCAGGTATTGAACTATGCCAATCCTGTGATTATGTCCCATGTCTATTTACACAATACTAGGTACCTCATTCTTCTACTGACATTTGAACTTTGGCCATGCCATCGTGCTGAATCACATTCTTTATGTAATACAAGTATCCCTCTCTTCTCCACAATTGTATAATCAAGGTTCCATCATTATTATGGTATCCTTGTGTTATAATTATTATGTTACTAAGTTTCCATTTTCTTGGTTTATTAAGAACATTATCATCTCTTACAGGGGACTTTTATAATTATTTTGGTACCTTTCACTAGGTATCAACTTACTCATGTGGTTCACAAGGCCTATCAAAATATCTTGTTACCTCTCACTATGCAACAACTAATCTCATGGCTCATAAAGCACATTTAACATCTTGTCACCTTTCACTAGGCAACAACCATTCTCATGGTTCATAAAACACATTACATCTTGATGTAATGATTAAGATAGAACTCTTTATATGTTACTCATCCAAGTATGTTGGAATTGATATGTATCAAGGGATATCATTCTTAAAGAGTTGGATGTGATATCTATGATGTCTTGATATATCACTTTCCTCAGCACTTTAAACTTACTTGATTTTATCAATTTATATTGTGTTAAGGTACTTCCCATCTTAATACTTCCATATACTAACCTATCACCTTGATTGTGAAGTGCATAGGTCTTTAAAACACACATAAGGATTGTCTAACTATCTTCAATGATAGGAACTTATCTCAGATTAAGGCATTGCTTGCTATAAGGTTACCTATAATCAATCACTTTAGGTATTTCCCTTATCAGTGTAATAGTCACCATTCTATTATTAGGATTAGGGTCTCCCATACCATCACCCTTTATTAGGGTTTAGGGTTTCACATACTATCATCCTTCATTAGGGTTAGGATTTCACATACCATCATCCTTTATTAGGGTTAAGATTTCACATACCATCTCCCTTCATTAGGGTTAGGATTTCACATACCATCACCCTACATTAGGGTTAGGATTGCACATAGCATCTCCCTGGATTTGAGTTCTACATCATATCAATACATCAAGGTTTTACATCACATTACCCTAGTTTAGGGTTTCATGCACTTTACCCAAAAATTAGGGTTTCTTATTCAACTATCCATAATTAGGATTTACTATTCATCCCAATTAGGGTTTCATATTCCATTACCCATAATTAGGGTTTACTATTCAACCCAATTAGGGTTTCACTCTCCATTCCCATAATTGGGGTTTTACATAATGTTACCCTGAGTTAGGGTACGGGTTCATTAACCTTCTTGATTAGGGTTTCATGATCTCTTTACTAAGGATCATACCCTAATCACCACATGATTAATACTCATGTATGAATTCCTTTCTATCATCTTTTCAACTTGATTAGGTTACATCAACCCTCCAATCAAGTACATACAACTATGATTGGCATAGTGTACTGAGTTATTGTTTACTTAAGCTTCAAGCATTAACTCATCTAAGGATTATCAATCACTTAGTATCTTAAAGGTACAACCCTAGTGATTATCTTTGAGATAGATCAAAAACAACCATATGGTCATTTGATCTTTCATCAACTTGGGTTTCCAATTGATTTAATCATATAGAATCATCCAAACGATCTTGATCATTGATGCTCCAAATGGTTTGAAACCGTTTAAGGCTCCAAACGGTTTTTACCTAAATGTCCAAATGGTTTGAAACTGTTTAAGGCTCCAAACGGTTTTGACTAAAATGTCCAAACGGTTTGAAACCGTTTAAGGCTCCAAACGGTTTTGACCTAAATGACCAAACGATTAGAAACTGTTTAAGGCTCCAAACGGTTTTGACATAGATGTACAAATGGTTTGAAACTGTTTAAGGCTCCAAACGATCAACTATCCTACTCGGTCAACCATGTTCAAACAGTTTGGAACTCCACCTCCAAATGGTTTGCAAACCGTTTGGTGAAACCGATTGGACCAAAAGTGTTGAAATTGTTTGCAACTAAAACTTATTGAGATGTATGCTAATGATGATGTCATCATCATCAAGCTTCAAACCCTCTAATTTTACTGCCATTCTCATGGTAGTTTCATCAATTATTCAAAGGAATTACTAGAAGAACAATTGAACATAATGGATTGAGAAATTGAATTCAATAACAATGAATAAGGGTTCAAGTTATATAACCCGCCTTGAATTGAGCTTCAAAGATTAAACCTCCACGTCTTTAATGGTGACAGAAACACCTTCCACTATCCCAAGCTCGTCCTTAAGCTTTGAGTGAAAAGGAACGGCTAGAATTGAAGATGGAATTGAGATAAGAAGAAATCATGCATTGATTTTCGATTTCCACCGTGGAATCAAGGTGAAAAGAGGTCATGGAGCTTACCAACAGGTTGGGGTCATCCTCCGAATCCTCCAAAGCTCCCTTGGTCATTTTGCAAGCAAAGAGTGAAAGTGGATTCGAAATTACCCTTTCAACTCATGGATAAATGAGCATATATGCATTTTATTTGAAAATTCATTTAAGAGAGAGAAAGTAGGGGATAACTCCTCCATTTCCTTGCCAATTGCCCCCTTCTATTCCTTAGATACGAGGCTATATTCCTTGCTTCTTATTCCTCTCAATTATCCACGATTTAGAGAAAATAAAATTAAGCACCTTAACACTTATAATAATAATATCCTAAAGTTAGTGGATATTTCTTTTTCTTTTAATAATGTGAGTGAGTTATCCACTTCCTTTAGATATTTCGTTGCCTTTGCAAGGAAGAAGGACGTCCAAGTATATAGATTTTCAACCAACACAATTTTGGTTGAAGGGCACTTCAATTAATATATTTGTTTTTGCATTAAATTGAAGTAAAGTTCCAATTATACTTAAATCTTGATTATTTTAATATCAAGATTCTCTCTCCTCCAAAATGATTCAAATGAGATGCATATCTCATTTTATTTGCTTTAAATGATGCAAAGAAATATTAGCGACTCTCAAGAAGTGGTAATTTGCATATTGGACCCTAGGTTTTGGGTAAATTGCACATTACACTAAAACTAGGTTTTTATGCACAAACATTGCTTTATCAGTTCTTTCTTGGCATTCAGGATTTCACTAGCCACACATCTCCATCATTTTCATTATCATGATGCTTCAACATTTGAGGAACATTTTATCATGCAACATTTGCAAATTAACCCCTCAACTTGGGTAAATTGCACTTTTAGTCCAAAATAAGTAAAACATTGTGTTCAACATTATTCAAAATGGACTAAAATTGAAATGTAAGTTCCTATTGAGCCTTAATTACTTTTCAATATATAAGAGAAAGCATATAATCAAGATTATTAAGCAAAATATCTAGGGTTAAGGCATAACCCAGGTCAGGGATGTTACAATTATAAACCCCTAACAAGGATTTTGTCCCCGAAATCCCAGATAAAGGAAAATAGTTGCTACTCATGCCATCAAATTTCTAAATAACATCTCAATGTTATGGAGATTGCATAAGGTTTTGTCCAGTGCAAGGTTCTCCCACTCAGATTTATCATTTGAATCTATCATACAAAGCATATATTCAATTGCCTTTTCATTATTGACTTATAGTATGTATATTGTGTCAAGTATCACCTTCTATATCAAAGAAGTGTTATTCATACTTCAAATGATTTTACCACTATTCCTTCAATTATTACCTCTCTATCAATGTTATGTTTATGCAAGGCATAAACCCCTAACATATGATGTCCATACTATATTAGGTAACTGAACTGATTTCACAATTAACCACTCCAGGTAGTCAACATAATTTATCTGATACCAGAATCCCTTACCTTGGTATCCATTACATGTGCTAGAAACACATCACATATTCATCTTTGTTTCATCCTGGGACATTACGTGTTACACACATCTTTTTCTTGTAACCCAAGTCCAAGACAAGATGATACTTTTTCTAAGTATCCAACAAAAGAACACTTTAACTTATGTACATCAAGTGTCCTAAGTCCCACTTGATTTTCCTTGTCCCTGAAAGGAAAGAAAACAAAGGATCATATTCTTCTTATTACCCCATTATTATTCAGGGTTGTTTATCAAAGAGAAGAGATTATCATCTCCTCTAATTATTGTATGAACTTTCTATTATTCATGAGTTATTTACTCTAATTTCTTGCTTGGTTCCTTGTCATTAGCATAGGAATTATAAGAATGATTACATGTCATCATTCCTTAATCTCATTATCATCATGATCACTAGATGTGGGTATTCAAACCCTCAATTCATCATTTTTATTGTTACCTCTTATCAGGTAACGGTTACGTCTTGGTCTTTAGACCAGGGTATACATTATACTAAACATATTCTTTTGTTTATAAGTTGATTTATAATTAAATCAAATTCCTCTGTATATCAATTAGACTGTGGTAGAAATATCCATGCCACATCTCCTTCTTCATTAGGCTTCTTTGGATTGTTTCAGAATGATTACTTGATCAGAGTAATCAGAAAGATAAAAATCTAGGTATGTCATACGTACCTTGCCTTCAATAAATGAATACCTGGCCATGGTATTCAAGAACTGAAATTAGGTAGTATGCATTTATTTTATTTTATGTTTTCATCTCTTTAAATTTGATATACTTAATATCTCAGATTTTCTCTGAGTTCCTTTTTCATATCTTCCCTTCCTTAATGAAGAGAGACAAATTTTCAAAACATACAAGAGAATATTGGACTGAATATAAGTTTTCATTCTA
Source organism: Alisma plantago-aquatica (assembly GCA_963693085.1). Taxonomy (NCBI): domain Eukaryota; kingdom Viridiplantae; phylum Streptophyta; class Magnoliopsida; order Alismatales; family Alismataceae; genus Alisma; species Alisma plantago-aquatica. Next base: position 1,147,200,544 of record OY856410.1, read on the forward strand.
CTTATCTCTTCCTCATTTTCTCAAAGGGTTATACAGATGAACTAAACAACAACTACCCTTCTTATAGTAGAAAGTGCAAGATAATTCAAAATAGAAAGTTCTATCTTGACATGTCTACTTATTACAAGTTATTTAGTGTCTTATCTGACCCAATACATAGAGTCAGTTGTCATCCATTATTGCCTTTGTCCTCTACTACCAGAAGTAGATGGAACAAACTGTGACACTTGTCTACGTCCTCTACCTTCTGCTCCACTGGACTGAGGTCCTTGTGAGTTTTTCAGACTATGCCTTAACTGTTGGGTCACCTCGTTATTTCTTCTTTGGACATTGTTGTCTAAAATGTCCTATCTGTCCACATTTATGACAAGCTCGGCTCTGACTTGATGACCTCTGCATTGGTGTACTATATTGTGGTTGAACTGGTGAATATCTTGGTTGTCTAACGCCACTAATCAACGGTTCTTCTGACTGTGTAGACTTTCTTTTGAGGGTTGTCTCCTATTTCTTTGTCACAGACTTTTCTATCCTCCTAATTGATTCCACAAATGTGGCAAACCTCTCTCTACTTTCTAGAGCAGATGTTGGAATAGACATTTCAGCATTCAGTCCTTTCTCAAAACACCGAATCTTTTCCTCCTCAGTAGCAGCCATCTGAGGACAAAATCATAAAAGTTCCATAAACTTGACGTCATATTCATTTATTGACATGACTCCCTGTCGAATTTTCTCAAACTGTGAGATCTTTTCATCTAAGTATGTCCTTGGAAAATACTTATTGATGAATTCTCGATGAAATTCTTCCCAAATAACCTCTTCTTCATTCCTTTTTATTTCGTCTATAGCCCACCAATGTCCAGCACTACAATTCAAAAGGTATACAAAATGTTTAACTTTGTCAGCCTCTGGGATACTAAGGATCTTAAAAGCTTTTTCTAACTCAGTGAGCCATAAATATGCATCTGCTGGGTCAGATGTCCCAGCATATTCTATGGCTCCAACACGACGTAGTCATTCAAAAGTCTTACCAGACCCATATCCCTCATTGGGAGCTGGTGCCCTGGGTGGTGGTACCAGCATCCAGTCTATTATATGCATCATTGCAGTCATGAATTTCCCAAAAAGAGTAGAAAAATCTGGGTTTCTCATCATGACCTCATCAACAGGGGGGTTCTCAGGCACTATTTCTTCTCTTACCTGATCCCTAGAACCTTCTACTAGTGCAGCAACATTGATCTCAACAATGTGTTCCTCATGTTCTCCAGACATCTTAGAGTTATATATCTTCTTCTGCATAAGAAAAAGACACTATGAGATACATTGAGGTACACTTAGAATAGACTCGATACCTGAGTCCTATGTCTCTATAGACTCAGCGAACCTTGAGCTCTGATACCACTAAATTGTGGTGAAGCATTCAAAACATATGTCATTAACTAAGTGGAAGTGATCACTAACATTGGATGATTGAAAATCACTAAAAATTAAAACCTTTTTCAAAGAGATCCATACATAGGAAAACTCTTTCATCAAGAACCAATGTATTACATTTACATCCTGTTTCATAAGTACATATTTTGTATCATCTCTTCTCGAGGTTTACAACATCAACTGCCTTGTTAAAAGCTAAACACAGACAACATAAGAACCTCCAGGCATCAAGCCAAAATCTCAAAACGATTCATTAAAAGCACTAACTATTAACTCTGAGGACCTGAGAATACAGAGACGACACATAGGACTTCTATCTACAAGACACGACAGACAGTACACTCAACCCGAGCTGTCACTGGTGTCCCTGCTACTGCTGAAGTTCTTCCTCTTCAAGATGTTCTCAATCTCCTCCGTGCACGTCCACCTAAAAAAATGTTGGATCCTACGGGGGTGAGACAATTGAAAATTTCCCCAGTGAGAGATATAACTCTCTGCTAAAAACATTATTATTGCAGTTTATAATATGAATCTGAACAGAGGAAAAGCAGTTTATATCATTCTCATATTTAAATATTGCAACTATCTATGATAGAGAATGAAATCATCTATTCTCTTTATAAGGAATAGGAAGAACATGTATATCATTTATCTATTATATTAACTCAACATCTCATGCTTTTCTCATGATACTCATTACTCTGATATGTCACCCATGATTCCTTCTTGTTTCTATTTGATGGCCTTAGCCAATCTGCTAAACATGTATTGGTTTATACTGGACATGAGAGTGTACATCATCATGTCTTGTTTAGGCATTGGTCCATACCAATCCTGTATAAATATTCTAGGCATTGGATTATACCAATCTTGTGCAACTAGTACAAGCATTGGACTTATATTGTTCCTGTGTATCCATTCCAAGAATTAGATTATGTCAAATATGTGCATCCATTCTAGGTATTAGACTATGCCAAACCTGTGCATTCATTCCAGGTATTAGACTATGCCAAACATGTGCATCCATTCCAGGTATTGGACTAAGCCAATCATGTGCAACTATTCCAAGTATTGGACTATGCCAGACATGTGCATCCATTCCAGGTATTGGACTAAGCCAATCCTTTACAACTATTCTAGGTATTGGACTATGCCAATCTTGTGTAATTATTCAAGGTATTGTGTTATTACCAATCATGTGTAGTTATTCCAGGTATTGCATTATTACCAATCATGTGCAGTTATTCCAGGTATTGGGTTAATACCAATCATGTGCAGTTATTCCAGGTATTGGGTTATTACCAATCATGTGGAGTTATTCCAGGTATTAGGTTATTACCAATCCTGTGCAGTTATTCTAGGTATTGGGTTATTACCAATCTTGTGCAGTTATTCCAGGTATTGGGTTAATACCAATCATGTGTAGTTATTCTAGGTATTGGGTTAATATCAATCCTGTGCAGTTATTCCAAGTATTTGGTTAATACTAATCATGTACAGTTATTCCAGGTATTGGGTTAATACCAATCCTATGCAGTTATTCCAGGTATTGGGTTAATACTAATCATGTGCAGTTATTCCAGGTATTGTGTTAATACCAATCATGTGCAGTTATTCCAGGTATTGAACTATGCCAATCCTATGATTACGTCCCATGTCTGTTTACACAGCACTAGGTACCTCATTCTTCTACTGACATTTAAACTTTGTCCATGTCATCATGCTCAATCACATTCTTTATGTAATACAAGTATCCCTCTCTTCTCCACACTTGTATAATCAAGGTTCCATCATTATTATTGTATCCTTTTGTTATAATTATTATGTTACTAATTTCCCATTTTCTTGGTTTATTAAGACAATTATCATCTCTTACATGGGACTTTTATAATTATCTTGGTACCTTTCACTAGGTATCAACTTACTCATGTGGTTCACAAGGCCTATCAAAATATCTTGTTACCTCTCACTAGGTAACAACTAATCTCATGGCTCATAAAGCACATTTAACATCTTGTCACCTTTCACTAGGCAACAACCATTCTCATGGTTCATAAAACACATTACATCTTGGTGTAATGATTAGGATAGCACTCTTTATATGTTACTCATCCAAGCATGTTGGAATTGAGATGTATCAAGGGATATCATTCATAAAGAGCTGGATGTGATATCTATGATGTCTTGATATATCACTTTCCTCAGCACTTTAAACTTACTTGAATTTATCAATTTATATTATATTAAGGTACTTCCCATCTTAATACTTCCATATACTAACCTATCACCTTGATTGTGAAGTGCATAGGTCATAAAACACACATAAGGATTGTCTAACTATCTTCAATGATAGGGACTTATCTCATATTAAGGCATTTCTTGCTATAAGGTTACCTATAATCAATCACTTTAAGTATTTCCCTTATCAGTGTAATAGTCACCATTCTATTATTAGGATTAGGGTCTCCCATACCATCACCCTTTATTAGGGTTTAGGGTTTCACATACTATCATCCTTCATTAGGGTTAGGATTTCACATACCATCATCCTTTATTAGGGTTAAGATTTCACATACCATCTCCCTTCATTAGGGTTAGGATTTCATATACCATCACCCTACATTAGGGTTAGGATTGCACATAGCATCTCCTTGGATTTGAGTTCTACATCATATCAATACATCAGGGTTTTACATCACATTACCCTAGTTTAGGGTTTCATGCACTTTACCCTAAAATTAGGGTTTCTTATTCAACTATCCATAATTAGGATTTACTATTCATCCCAATTATGGTTTCATATTCCATTACCCATAATTAGGGTTTACTATTCAACCCAATTAGGGTTTCACTCTCCATTCCCATAATTGGGGTTTTACATAATGTTACCCTAAGTTAGGGTACAGCTTCATTAACCTTCTTGATTAGGGTTTCATGATCTCTTTACTAAGGATCATACCCTAATCACCACATGATTAATACTCATGTATGAATTCCTTTCTATCATCTTTTCAACTTGATTAGGTTACATCAACCCTCCAATCAAGTACATACAACTATAATTGACATAGTGTACTGAGTTATTGCTTACTTAAGCTTCAAGGATTAACACATCTAAGGATTATCAATGACTTAGTATCTTAAAGGTACAACCCTTGTGATTATCTTTGAGATAGATCAGTAACAACCATATGGTCATGTGATATTTCATCAACTTGGGTCCAATTGATTTAATCATATAGAATCATCCAAACGATATTGATCATTGATGCTCCAAATGGTTTGAAACCGTATAAGGATACAAATGGCTTTGACCTAAATGACCAAACGGTTTGAAACCATTTAAGGCTCCAATTGGTTTTGACCTAAATGTCCAAACGGTTTGAAACCGTTTAAGGCTCCAAACTGTTTTGACCTAAATGTCCAAACGGTTTGAAATTGTTTAAGGCTCCAAACAGTTTTGACCTAAATGTCCAAATGGTGAAACCATTTAAGGATCCAAATGGTCAACTGTCCCATTTGTTCAACCATGTTCAAACAGTTTGGAACTCCACCTCCAAACAGTTTGCAAACTGTTTGGTCACCAAACGGTTTGGTGAAACCGATTGGACCAAAAGTGTTGAAATCGTTTGCAACTAAAACTTGTTGAGATGTGTGCTTATGATGATGTCATCATCTTCAATCTTCAACCCCTCAAATGCTACTGCCATTATCATGGTAGTTTCATCAAGTATTCAAAGGAATTACAAGAAGAATAATTGAACATAATGGATTGAGAAATTGAATTCAATAACAATGAATAAGGGTTCATGTTATATAACCCGCCTTGAATTGAGCTTCAAAGCTTCAAACTCCACGTCTTTAATGGTGAAAGCAACACCTTCCACTATCCCAATCTCGTCATTAAGCTTTGAGTGAAAAGGAATGGCTAGAATTGAAGATGGAATGGAGATAAGAAGAAATCATGCATTGATTTTCAATTTCCACCATGGAATCAAGGTGAAAAGAGGTCATGGAGCTTACCAACAGGTTGGGGGTCGTCCTCCTGATCCTCCAAAGCTCCCTTGGTCATTTTGCAAGAAAAGAGTGAAACTGGATTCGAAATTACCCTTTCAACTCATGGATAAATGAGCATATATGCATTTTATTTGAAAATTCATTTAAGAGAGAGAAAGTAGGGGATAACTCCTCCATTTCCTTGCCACTTTCCCCCTTATCTTCCTTAGATACGAGGCTATATTCCTTGCCTCTTATTACTCTCAATTATCCATGATTTAGAGAAAAACAAATTAAGCACCTTTACCCTTATAATAATAATATCCTAAAGTTAGTGGATATTTCTTTTTCTTTTAATAATGTGAGTGAGTTATCCACTTCCTTTAGATATTTCGTTGCCTTTGCAAGGCACAAGGGTGTCCACGGATATGTATTTTCAACCAACAAAATTTTTGTTGAAGGGAACTTTAATTAATATATTTATTTTTGCATTAAATTGAAGTAAAGTTCCAATTATGCTTAAATCTTGATTATTTTAATATCAAGATTCTCTCTCCTCCAAAATGATTCAAATGAGATGCATCTCTCATTTTATTTGCTTTACATGATGCCAAGAAATATTAGGGACTCTCAAGAAGTGGTAATTTGCATATTGGACCCTAGGTTTTGGGTAAATTGCACATTACACCAAAATTAGGTTTTTATGCACAAACATTGCTTTATCAGCTCTTTCTTGGCATTTAGGCTTTCACTAGCCACACATAAGCATCATTTTCATTCTCATGATGCTTCAACATTTGAGGAACATTTTATCATGCAACATTTGCAACTTAACCCCTCAACTTGGGTAAATTGCACTTTTAGTCCAAAATAAGTAAAACATTGTTTTCAACATTATTCAAAATGGACTAAAATTATAATGTAAGTTCCTTTTGAGCCTTAAGTACTTTTCAACAGATAAGATCAAGCATATAATCAAGTTTATTAAGCAAAATATCTAGGGTTAAGGCATAACCCGGGCCAGGGATGTTACACCTTGTTAGCTAAGTTACTGAAAGCTCAATCATAGAGATCCCTAAAGAAATCAAAATAGCCTGAGATGTTTTTTTCTGACGTTGAGGATGATGATTCCATATTTATGTCTTTCATATCAAATTCTACCAAGGAATTGCATTCTCATGAGATGAGAATATGGGTATTCTTATGCTTCTTCTAGAGTCTTTATTACTTGAGTATGAAAAGTTGAAGGAGGAGAGTCATCCTTATTCAAAGCTCCATCAACTCTTCTTATCAATGACATAAAGCGAGATTCTATCAAAGACCAATCTTCTTTGGTTAAATCTATCCTAGATTATGAAATGTCACCTTGCATTATAAATTAGTAGATATTTCTAGAGAGAGGCTTCCTTGTCAAAAACCTTACACTCCACCATAACCAATTTCCTCTTCACATGTGGTTGATCTAGATGGGGAGACACAACTGCTTGAAGAAAGTCACGTGGTCCCACTGCTTGACTATAAAGATGATATTTCCATTTTAATTTCTCATGAACTCTTAAGAACATCTTTCATAGAAGAATTTGAGCCACACGTTATATCAACAAGGAAACCTACTAATCCCATTAACCACATTGTTGATTGTATAATTTTTAAAGAGATTTTTTTTATGTTTACTTAAATATCATTACTGCAACACCACTTATCAGATGTGTGAATCTAGATGATGATAAGAAACTAAGTCAGATCCTCCACCTAATCTTTCACAGTCAACATCTCACATGCTATCATACCAGCTCAAACTTCACATTGGGTTAATCCTTCCTAGTCCACATACATGAATAGAACTTCCTACACAGTTGAATGAAGATTTGTGGATCTTACTAGAAGGACTGTAGTTAAAAAAGAAACATCATTTTTCTCTACCTGAAAGCCCCTTTGAGCTTCCACGACCACCCAATCACTGGGTGTAATATGAAGCTCCTCTTTGCAAGGTTCCATCCATTATTAAAATCCATTCAGTTGGACGTTCTTTGAGCTAGCTAGCCCCCCGATGATCTCCGCACTTTTCTCCCCTCCATTTATAATTTGAGTTTTACTTGGGATGAGTAAAATTTTAAGTCTAAGTGAAGGTGGGTAGTACACACTCATTCCACCCACTCTATCTTAAAATTCGTGCAAGTTTTTTATGTTATGTAGTTTAGCTTTAAATTCTTTTAACAAAATACTTTAGTTTTAGATTTTATCTGGTCATTCAGGCTTTTATCTAGTTGGCCATAATGATATGCATATTTATCAATATACCCCTTTGAATAATGCAACTTATTTTGTAACATAAATCATAAAATATGTCATTAATAGAAATTATCATGTCACATGGAATCTGAATTAACACCATTTCTTAGAATAGATGGAAAGCCATAGAGGACTTATAGAATTCAAAAACAATGCTTTCTTGTATAGAGTTATAGATTAACTTGAAAATTTTCTTGAATTTTCATAACTCATAATTAATTGACCTAATGTATGATACTCCAAATGTGCTTAAATTCAAAAGATGAGTTGTACAAAGAATAGTCTTTTTCTATATTTCTTCCACCACCTTCTTATCTCTCCATCTGAAAAATAAAAGAATGAAAAGAAAAAGTACCGAAACCTAAGTTCAGGGTGGCACCCTTTCCCCTCTTTTGCTTCTACCATACCCCTCATTCATTTAATAGGGGCGTACAATCAAGAAAAGATGTCAAAAGAGCACACCAAAACATACGGTGAATGTAATTGAAAAGAAATAAAAAGGTCTCAAGTCTAATATAGGAGACATTGCTTCCTTCTATACCACCTTTCACTCCACTTCTATGCATAGGAGAATCTATGTAACCCCATAAAATCTTTGAATCCAGTTCTTGTGGAATAACTCGTAAGAATATGTGGGAGTAGCAAATGTCAACGGAATATGAAATCTATTCTAGTATGGGTCTTCAAATGAAAACAAGTTGTAAATAATCATGAAGTAGGAGGTGAAAATTGTTTACTATGAATCCAAGAAGTCAAAGTTTCTTGGCCATATAAGATGGAAGGACTTAAGGGGTGTTATGTGAGTGAGGATGATGGACTGAAAGTATTATGTAACAGTGTTTTAAATTAAATGTTGCTCAAGGATGAGCAAAGTTAAAGTTTGTGGCATTTCGAAAAGTATATATTTATCCATACTAATTTCATATTTTAGATCTCTTTAGGAACACTTAATATTTTTATTCAATTTTAAAATTAATTTTTTAGTTTAGCTTTCTCCCTTTTATTTTCAATTTTTACTAGTTTTTATTAATTTTGCAAGATAATGATAAAATCCATTCAAATCCCAAGATGGCCCATGAAATAGAGGCTCAATTTCTATTTACCACCTCCCAAAATTCTAAACCGATCAACCAACTCATCAATTTGGTCGACTCACATGCACCAGATCTTTCAACTTCCCACAGTCCTGATATATATATCATGCACCAAAAAGGTCATAATGTTTACATCCCAAGATGGAATTTATCACACAAGTATGTGTTGGAAAGAAAATTTAATTATATACATGAAAATTGTATATTGGATGGCTTTCCAATCAGTCAAATAGCCTTACAAGTCGATCTACTTGTCATTTCAGGAATCAACAACAATGAGAGTCACATGTCAAAATATTAAAAGAAGACAACTCAATCAATCATTTTATTTGTGGGAAAGTAATTAATATTGTAAAAGTTTACTCCTTTGACTATAAAAGTTGGTGAATTCCATGTGCTTTTATATGGTGGAATGAACACATTTAAACATCAATCAAAAATTTAAATTAATAAGGCCATTGTTGTAGTCAAACTTCAATCAAATTAGATCAGGAGACGCCTCCACCACAAAGTGTTGCTTGTAGAGTTTTTATCCCTCCTTTCTCCCTACAAAAGGAGGGGAAACTCTAAGGACAAATAATCACTTTTTCCATCATTTTTCTACCTCTTCCTTCAGTATTTCTATTGTAATATGGTTCTATACATTATGTCTGAGTAGTTCCCTTCTAGGGGATGGGTGCTAGCTCCTTAGCACATTCTTGTTTGATGTAAGCAACTCCATAGTTTTAGTAAAAGAATGATTTTTCTTCAATTTATGCCTTGATCAGTTGGATATTGATATACTCTTGTGGAGTGATATGATTGCGGATCTCCATAAGAATGAACCTAGATCACTTGATTGTTATTGTTATCTTTTTATCCAACTAATCTCATACTTGTTTTTCTGATAGAATGATTATATTTTTTATGGGAGTACCAAGATATCGGCTTCCTACAAGAACAAACCCATGATCTTTTGACATGATCACCTGATTTATTTTATGATCCTTATACCCATTTGACTTGTTTGTTATAGCCCATGGTGATGCAATCACCTGATCCATGGGATCAAATGTAGGATGAGATCTCAGAAAGTAACATATTGGATGCTTCAATGAGGATCCGCAAATGCCGAGATCAACAGGTTTGTAGGATGTCCTGCCCTTGTGAGATTTGTCCAAAAGGACACGAATTCATATGGTCCTGATTTGATTATTGAAATTAGGAGTTGATTCATTGAGTAAAGCATGGCTATTGGCGATGACCCCCAAACCCCCAGTTCTTTTTATAATTTGATTAGTTATATTTTATTTTTACACTTCTATTTTATATTCTTCGCATAACCAAACTCTCAATAAGATTGATTTTGGATTCCAACCATCTTTTTTCACCATCCCTTGGATTGATACCTTATTACCAGAAAGTTGATTTGTTGCTTTCCAAGTTGAATACCTCTTTAGAAGGTAAAATTCTAGGACTTTTTCTATTGATATTTTGTGCTAACGATACACATCGTGTTGTTGATTGTAAACCTTTTCAAAATAAATAAAACCATATGAAGATTACTTTTGTTTTCTCTTTACTTCTCCATAACTCTCATTATCAAAAAAATAGCATGTGATGTTTATGGAAGGACTTAAGGGGTGTTATCCTAGGTGGTTGTATGGTACATGTGTTATAGGATAATATCCCTTACCCAATAATTGTCTCCCAAAGCATCAAATTGTAGCTCATCAACTTGATACCTATGGAGTTTATGCAGCTCAAAAACTCCTTTGTTCTTGTATATGGGGACTATATTACTCTTTCTTCATATCATTTGGTTTCTTCCTCATCTGAATAATATTATTAAGAAAAATTGATGATCCATATCACTCCTTCAATTGCCACACTTTTCTGTACAATAATGGAAATATTGTCTGGCCCTAATGCCTCACTCATTTTCATCATTTTCAAAGTATTGTTGACCTCATTTATTGGAAGTTGTCGTGATCAAGTGATGTCTGTCGTATTCATGTCACATTAAGTTCTTAAAATATTCATAATATCTTCATTGAAAATCTCGTGGAAGTAGTATCTCCATTGGTTCATGATATCATCATCTTTCATCAACAATGTACCATGTTTGTACAGGAGAAATTTTTCTTGAATCAAGTCTCTTCCTTTCCTTTCACTTATAGAAACCATTTTGTATATATCATTTCCCCTACTTTAGTTTCCACTTGTTATATATCTTTCAAACTATCTAGTCCTTGCCTCTTGAATTACCTTCTTAGATTCTTTCTTTGCTTTCTTACATCTTTGAAAAGTTTCATCATCTCATGATTTAGGAAATATCCTACAAATCTCCCTTTTGAATTTAATAGTCCTTTTTACTTCATCATTCAACCACCAAGTCTCTTTCTATGAACACACACACCCTTTGGAATACCCTAAATGATCATTGAATTTTTTAATGCTAAAGCTTATATTTTTTTCATATACAATTAACATCAGACACCACTGTCCAAGTGTCCTCCTTGCTAAGATATCATAAAATGCCAATTCGTTTCTCCTTAATTTTCCACCACTTGATTATTCTAACTTGGTTACCTCTTTTATCTCAATTTTAATATCCTAAACCACCAACCTATGTCCTGTGGGATATTTTCCTCCAGGTATCACTTCAAAATCCTTACATATTTTACGATCTACCTCCATGTAAGGAAGAAATAAATTTGGAAATAATAGTTCCCACTAATGAAAGTAATAATTTTAGAATCTCTTTTCTTGAAATGGATGTTTGTCAAAAATATGTGATAGGAAAATACAAAATCTGAAATCATCAATCCATATCTATTTCCATATCCAAGACCACCATGGAAATTTTCATACCCAATAATACTACTCCCCATATGGCTATTTGCATTACTTCCAATTTATATCTTCTCGTCCATCAGTATTGCTTTTATGTGCTTATCTATGTTGTCCCGAAAATCATTCTTATCCTCCTCTATATGGCCAACTTGGGAGCGAAGCTTTGATATTTTATAATTATCCCCGAGAAAAACCTTGATAGGAAAGGTTATATAGCCCATCCTTGGTATATCGACAACAACACATTTCAATATATCAAAAACATTTCCTACATAATTTCAATGTTTCGTAAAACTTATATCTCAAATTTTGTACCATTTATCTTTGATCTCTACGCATGTTTCAATTATCACTCATTTTCTTACAAGCAAGCTATATTAACATTTCTTATACTCATACATTTTAATATCTAAAAATACATTCCTATCAAAGAGACAAAATTTCAAGATTCCACTCTAGTGAAAAAAATTGAATGTGTCTCTTCATCCAAACTAATTGAAAATGTTACCATTGTGCATTGTTTCACTAAACCTACAAATGTAAACATGCAATTAGATAAGATTCACTATTGACACCCTTACAAGGTTTTGAAACCCTAGCCAAAGAATTATTTTCACTAGGTATAGATGCTCCAAAAGAAATTCTTATAAAGAATTATGCCATAAAAGAGTGATAAAGTTCTAGGGGTGTCTATCAATCTACCACCTACCATCCACTTTTACCCAGACACAGGACCGACTGCATTTGATGTATGGAACATAGATAAAAATTAAAGGAAACCATTTCTCAATTGTTGTTTAATTAATTGTTACTAGTGTGAATGAATAAGAATATATTTAAATAAATTATCTGATTAGTGCATATCATTATACCTTTATTACATGTAAAATATAAATTTACCCTAAATTGGTGGAAGTAGATACAAAATTTATGGAATTTGTATTACAGATGGGATATTTTATGACTTACGAATAAGAAGTAATTCTTGAATTTATGATAGGGTAAGTTATATCCAAAATATATTTTATAAGATACATGTTTACTTGTCATTACATTACTTGTTAATGTTGAATTCTTATGATGCTCTGCTACTTTTCTAAAACATGTATATCGTTTTAATGCCAATTCACATGAATTGATTCACATTATTATATAAATTAACATTATTATGATGGGTTAGATAGCCATTGCTAAAAAGTCATAACGTAACTTCATATAGCTAGATGCCATAAATCTTATGAATGATCTCTGATGTTTGTAATGGGAAACAAAATAGGTCTATCATGTAGTGTCTTAAATTCCATGAAAAGAAGGCCTAAAACTAATTCCTCTTGGGATGAATCTATATGGAGGGGGGACCCTCATGGGTGGTAATGAGGCTCCAACTCTCTTAATGTAATTAAGCATGAAAGGAGTAAGGATAGAGACCCAAACCTAAGAAAAGTAAATGAATAATGTGATATATGACATGAGCAATTATATGAAATACAACCCATCCTTTCACCAATATGTGATAATGAGAAGGTAGATATTCCAGAGGCTCCTATAATTTTAGTGTGTTAGTTGTCTTAGGGTGGTTGGAAAACTGTATGGCATGGATGGTAAGTCATGCACATGAAAATACTATGTCGAGTTTTACTTGGTTAGGTACAAGCTAAGTAGTCTCAAGGAAAAAACAAAATAGAATAGTGGATAGTCATATATGTTTATTGTTATCACATATTTGTTTGTTTATGTTCTTCTTTTTTTACTACAAAGCAAACTTCTTGAACTAAACACTACATATATCTTGAATTATTTCTACTCTAACTAATATAAATGAAGATGAGATTTTTTTTACTTGCTCATATATTTTATATACTCACATAAACAATGTTTTTGATCAAATAAAAACTTTTTAGGTCCTAAATCCATGTTATCTACTCCTTATTCTAGTAAAATATCTTATAGAATTCGCCAATGGGTCAAAATAATGTTTATTAGTCGGGGTGTGTATATGGATGTTCATGTAGTGTAGGTTTTGGGGTTGTGGTGTACATTTTGTATGAAGGATGCATAACATATCTAAACATAATCATGTTTATGGTCCAATAACAATGGTATATTGTAAGTTGTATGACTATAAATAATGCATGTGGCACATCTTATAATGTAGAATATGTGTGAATACATTTGAATACTTGTTTTAATGACACAAAAATGATTTCTTTTATGTTTCTTTTGGGTTTTTGTTACTAACTTGGAAATGTTTGTTTGGGTTAGTTCTTAATCATAGTCGAGCCAATATAAAAGTCTTGTTTAATTTGACTATTGGGAGAGCTACCTAATAGACTTTATTTTCTCCAAAAGAACTGATTAATTGATAGTTTTATCATTCATAATTTCTAGGTAGAAAGGGATAAAATATTTTTTAATACCAATAAGGTGGTCTTGAAGATGTTGAAAAAGAATGTTCACCAATTTCATTAGCTAAAACATGAATGCTTAGCATCATAGTATTTTCTCCTACCAGATTATACATGCCTTCTTTACATTTATAGAGTGATGGAAATCATGTAGGATGATAAGAGAGTTGCACCAGAAAATTAAACAGAAGTCATAGAAGTCAAGGAAGATGGGGAGGATCAAGGATCTGTAGCAGAAGAGGTCACAATGGCGTTGGTGTATCCTAAGAAAGATAAGTTATAATAGATTATCCCTTGCAAGCCAACGACAACAAGAAAATCGTTGCAATTAAATCATGGGAGGGAAACACAACAGATGTGAGAAGTTGTGCCCTACTTTCTACTGTGGAGGTGAGCATCCCTCAAGGAAACTTGATAGTTTAAGGTCTCTAAGAAGGGTAAGGGGGTGGTGCAGAATCATGGTAATGGTTTTCTAGAGGATCATCAAGAATTATCCTTTCACCTAGATAGATAGATTCATAGAGGAGGGAGTTGTCGAGGTAGGAGACCCATGTCTTTAACTAGCTAAATTTCTACTAGTACCAATGGAGGGGGACTGGTTGGTGTTTCTAGTTCCCAAAGAACTTATTGAAGAGGTTCAACTAAAGTGGGAAAATATTATCCTCTTTCATGTGTGTAATGACCACATTTGTGCTTAATTGGTAAACTAGGGTTTACCTGAATGACTACATGCTTGATTAGATTGAACATCGTTTAGACTTGATTAATGATACTAGATCAATTGTGATGTTTCAAACATAAGAATAAACTCTAACTATGATTTTAGTTTGAAGAATTAGGGTTTGAGAAATGTAAACCCTAATCGGAAAAAATTAGGGTTTTGATAGTACATGAATATGGAATTTGATCAGGATAGCAGTGTGGTAAATATTTTTTCATATTTTCGAAAAAAAATGATTTAATTAAATTTTGGACATGGTATGTATAACTAATCATGCATATTGGAGAAAATTTTTAGAATATTTGAGTTTTCTTTGAAAGTGGTTCTCAGTCGAACTATACTTTGACCAAAATGTTGACAGAGTGCTTTTCAATAGTGTAGTGTTTTATTTTTATTTATTTATTAGTAAATAAAAATGATCTAAAATTTTAACTGGAGATCTGACACTAAATCATAAACAACATGTAAAATTTTCAAAATTTTTGTATGCAGTTAGACCTTATCAGTAGATGAATTATAGTAACTGACATTTCTGTAAAATTCTAGATAGCAATGCACTATTCGATTTTTAATGATTTAATGGAAGCTTGGAATTATCTAAAATTTTATTTGAAGATTTTTATCATAATTATACACAACATGCTAAATTCTCATAATTTTTGTAAGAGTTTTGATCTCCGAAATACACGAATTTGTAGAAACCTTTTTATGACAGAAAAAACAATTTGTTGAAATAAGAAAAAGTATAGTAAGGGGTCAAAGTGCAATTTATCCAAGCAGCTCAATTTCTCTACATGGTTAACCTAACACACAAGGATCTCTCATAATTCGTGATTCAATCTAGAGAAACGAAATCCTAGAGAGAGAGAGAGTGTTAGGGTTTGAGAGGAGAAATTGATGGAGATGTTGACCTAGGGTTTTACGGTTTGAGGAATGATGAAATCATGTAAGTTTAATTTCTTTGGATATAGTTTCATGGTGAATCTTCTCTCACATGTCAAAATTCTGTATCTCCTCTGATTTGATCTAAAATGGTATCAAAACTTCCCCTTTTGTCACTCTTTCTTCATAATCCCTCATTTTTAGGGTTTCCGAGTTGAAAGGAAGAAGAATTGGGTGAATTGCTAGGGATTTGATATGAGATTGAGATTTTTAGGGATGCGATACGTTTTTAAGGTGTTTTCACACCTTAGGGTGAGTGGGAACTTCCTTTAAATGGTATATTGCATGAAAATTAGTTAATTCATCCATTATCTTGAATTGCTAGTATGCGACTACAAACCCTAAATTGTCTATTTGTTCTAAGTTATTGCAAAATGATATGAAATGGATTCTTCCTATGTTTGGATGATGTTTATATGATAAAATCATATTAGAAATGTATACAATACATCCTAATGATAATTCCTTAAAGTATTCGCAGACGTTATTAGAGTAAACTGAAATATAGGGAATTTGTCTATGAGTGAAATTTGTTGTATAAGTACATAGAGAAAATTACTTATCTAGATCCCCTTGGTTAGGAATGATTGTTTATATAAATTCATAGTACATATATGTCAGATACTATCTTGGATTTCAATTAATGTGAATAGTGTTTGTTTGATATCTCAGTAAAGAGGGTGAAACCCTAGATGCGAGGAAAGTTGGATATTTGCGAATAGATATCGTGAAATCCATTTGAAGGGATTTTCTTGTCATGATAGACTTTATTTATTCAATGTTATTATTGATGCATGATATCCTAGTGAATGGCATGGAACCCCAAATTCAACTAAGTTCCAAGGTTTCATACATATATTGATTATATATGATTCGTTGATAGTAGTCTTTATTCAATGAATGTTTATGTCGCATGAAATCTTTATGGGAGCCATGTGAATAAGTTGTTGCCTAGTGAGAGGTGAAAATATGTGTGATGGACTTGTGAGACATGAGAATACTTGTACAACCAGTGAAATGAATACATTGGTCTAAGGACTTAGAGGTAATGGTTACATGTTACAGAGGTAACAATGCTATGTGATGATCTAAGGGTTTGAATACCCAGATCCATTAATCATGATAATGATGTGAAGGGATGAGAATTCCCAGTAATGTGATAAGGGATTCATATCCAGGTATCATTGGTTTTAAATATTTGAAAAGTACGTGATAGATGTATTACACCTTTCTTTGTAGCATTTGTGGTGATTAAATGAAACCCTAAGGGTACAGTGTCAATGAATCAAGTATTGTGATATCAATGTTTTCAATTATTATTAATAATTCTTGTCATGATAAGTAATTAACTCTTAATTGAGTTATGAGATGCACAACTCAAGATTTGCATTGATATGCACGATTCTAGTGTGTATGTGCCAAGTGGACATGAAATCTATTTATTTAAGAATTTTAGTCTGCCTGCATGTATAGTATGTTGATTACTCAATATATTACAGTGTTGTGAATATACTGCTCTGCCAAGTTTAGAATGATATACATGTTGTATTATAACTTCAAATAAGTAGACGCGACACCATAGAGATACCAGAGTCAAGTATAAGTAAGAGAAGGGTACAATGTAGAAAGAGATTTCGAAGAATAATAAAATAATAGACTTAGGAGCCCTGAACACCATAGAACCCCTATGTGAGGTTTGTGCCTTAGGGATGAAATGACCTAACCCTGACAGTGTCTACTATACGGGGGTCGGAATGTTCTATCAGGTGGCATGGGGGACGAAGCCCTAGTGGAAGTCTCCTTAAATTATAGTTTACACTGTCCAACATCAACCAGAAGTCCTGGTGGCACTAGAGTACAGAAAATCCAAGAGGTGGCTTGACTCTCTGCCTGTGTGCTCAGGTTAGAGGAGGAGTCCAGTTTAGGCTAGAGAGCCATTTCCCTGTTGCAGACCAGGAGAGTAGTCAGACTTAGCATTTTCCGGGTGCGTCCGCTAAGTCTTGTACGGTGTGATTGTAGTGCACTACAAGTCTTCATATGTAGAGTACAATGCATATGATCAGGTCATAATAAAATGAATGAGAGGTCAAATAAGTGTGTAAAATTATTCAATTATTCTTTGTATGTTTTTGAATTATTAGTTCTCTTTATGATCAATCAAGCATTTCATATATTGATTCACTCTTATAGATATATAGAGTATCCTACCATAATTATGATTGTCAATTATCAGACTCTTTAAAGCTTACTGTTGTTATAATTGATATCAATTACTCAAAAGTATATCTGTAATTATATCAGTGCTTTAGACTGTTTCATTGAAGTACTCATTCACTAAGAGAGTAGGCTCACCCCTCTACTCAAAATTTTTAAAGAAATCACATGGACTTGAAGAAGATATCATTGCATCAGAGTAGATCTGCCACAAGAGTTAAGTCTGAGTATAGTTAAGTTCAATCGGTCCTTGTCACTCTAGGTCCTTGTATAGATCTGAGAGAGAGTTGTAAATGATGTTTTGTATGTTTGTTTCTTTAATAGGAGAGAATGCAAATGATTGTCATGTCGTATGTACATGGAAGTGTGAGAAACATAATGAATGTATAGATGCGTATCATTAAATGAGGATATTATATTAGAGAAATGAAAGTTTAAGTCTCTTGTAAAGTTAGTTTATGTGGTTCAATGCGAGAAAACAAAGAGTTTGAAAAGGAAGAAAAAGTTAAGGGTGATTTTTGTATTATGTTAAATCCTCAATTTATACCCTAATCTCATGATTAGTGGTAATTACGAGATCAGGGTGTAACATCTTTGGTATCAGAGCTTAGGTTGAGTTGTCAGGGACCATTAAGTTAGTAAGTTAGAGTCGTAAGTGTGGCAGATAGGAGATGTTATGATGTTAGCTCTGGGTGTTTTAGTATTTGGATATCCTGGTCCAATATCTGAGTACTTGGATCAACCAATATCAAGCTACTATGTCTATTTTTTCATGTATACCCTGGCCAGGAATACAGTGGAAGGATGGTCTAGAGAGGAACCCTAGAAACATTAGGGTTAGAAACAAGATAAGTAACATGAATTAAGAGCATAAATATAAAATGAGTTAGAAATTTCATTTCATATTGTTGTTTTATTGGAGATGAGTAGAAAAGCTCTTATATGTTGAAATTTAGATATTCAATATTTTGAAATATATATGGGTCTTTAAGATTTGTTGTACACTATGCAGTTTTAACATTTATTGATTACATTCTTTGTATCAAGTAGACTAGAAATAATCTTTGAATGAACTTTCCTAAGTGGATATTCTTTCCACATGTTTGAGATTAATAGGAGTTGGTTAATCTTAAGTAGCTCTTGGCTTCAGGACTGCAGGTTCGGCCTGGTCTGGCTGGTAGGATGCGTTACTAGGATCTAATGACTCCTATTAAAAATATAATAAGAGTAGACTCTGGTTAGATTAGACCCACATCATAGTGAGAATGTACATGCACTAAGATGTTGAAACATATGGGAAAGATTACAATAGATAAGAATCAGTTGGAACTTATATCTGAGATCCAACTTTGAGGCCTCATATGAGAAACCCTTAATTGGGAATAAAGGAATATGACATAAGATTTTGATTAAGTTTAATCATTAGTATTATATGAACTCTAAATATGAAATATGGAAAAGATATAAGAAAAGTATGTAAGGGCCAAGATAGTAAGAATCAATCATGAGGAATGGATTATATAATCGAGTACAATGTTTTTATGTACTCCAACGCAAAGGGAAAATAGAAGAAAAGAGTTCAGTATTTGATAAGTACATAGAAGTGAAGAGTCTTTAGAAAAGTTAAAGTGAAGAGAACTAGATGAGCATGTAAATCATAAATCTAGGATATGAAACTTAGTTGAAACAAAGAGAAATGTTGGAAATAATAAGCTTGATTAAGGAATGAGGGTTATGATATAATTGAGAGCATGGAATGTATACCTTTATTGTGAAGTTAATACATTCATCCTACTGCCTTTGGATTCTAAGTCACTATAGAACAACAAACTAATTTCTAAAAGAAGAACAAAAGTGTATCTTAACTAATGAATAAGTCATACAAAGGTAGACTATATTCAAGAGGTAAAAACTAGATTAAAAGAGATACTAAGTTTGACCCATTGGTGCGCTCCCGCTAGAGGCTTGCAATGAGTGCAATCCACGAGGTCGGGAGGCACGGGATGAGATGGGATCTTAGCTTTCGATATTTTTATGGTCCCACACTAACTACCTACGTCTACTAAGACACTACGCCCGCAAGCACACGGGGTCGTGTCGTAGTATAGGTGAGGCGGAAAGTACGGGGTCGAACCTCGGAGATAGAGGGGGCGCTAGAGTTAGTTGGCATGAGCTGCGTTCCTAGTGCGGAGAGTAAAGTTTTTAGGGTTTTAAGGTTGATTGTTGGTTGATTAAACTAAGAGAGCGAGTATGAAAAGAAAAATGAAACTAAGTTATCAAAAGACTAAACTAGCAATCTAGGTGACAAACTAGCTAAACTAAGGCAAGGGCAAGAGGGACTAGACTAAGCAAGAAATTAGCAACTAAAGAACTGAATTAACTACTAAACAAGATCAAAGACCTAAATTAACACTAGCTAGCAGAACTAGGCAATTAGCTAAGGTGACTAAAGCAATTAGGACTACACTAGCATTAACAAGTAAACTATGTGATTAGGGTTTTAAGTAAGATGATTATGGCGGGTGGGCCGTTTGGGAAATGTCACTTTGATTTTAGTTGGGGGAGTTCATTAAACATGCATGGTGCTCAATTCATATCTAGATTACCAAACCAAACAACAAGGGCAATGCCATTAGAACATACCCTATACTACTAGTAGAAGACTAGGGTTAGGTGTAGTTATAGTGAGATTGGCGAAATCTAGGTTTCTAGGGTAAGTGATAGTGGACAATTGAGGGTTGAGGGTAGAGATGGAAGTGGAAATGAAAGGGTTTAACCTCATGCCACTAGCCACTCTAGCCTTTAGAAGGCCCTATGCAATTGCATCACTCTCACTTGCACTAGCCACTTAAATGTCACACTCATTTGTAGGGGGAAGGAAGTGTATGTAGGAACAAAGGGGGCTAGCTAGAGATCCACTAATTGGACCTAGGAGCCATTCCTAAGATTGCCACATACACCCCAATTCCTCCTAGAAATGAAGTGTCATCAAAAACCACAAAACAAGCAATTCATACAGGAAGCACAAACCACATGCAATAATATAGGAAAAGAGATAGAAGCAATAAGTAATCATCATAAATATGAATTGAGTTCATTACAAGAATTTATCCCCCAACATGGTATCAAAGTAACATTTTAATCCCAAACAGCCCACCACAAGGGGGCTTAGCTAGACATAGTCATGAAAACAGGAAAAGAAAGGGGTAGAAGAAGGGAAAATGCCATGAAGCTCGATGTAGTGGCCTCCTTCTTCACCTCCAAGCAGCTGCAGACGACCTCCCTCCTCCAAAGGTGCAGGGGTGCATGAAAATGGTGGAATGGATGGATAGAAACCTAGAGAAACTAGGTTTCTATGGTGGAAATGAGTGGAAAATGGACGGAAATGGGGTAGATTGCAAGGAAATGGATGGACTGGAGCAAGGGATGCAAGAGCAGCAGCTAGGGTCAGCTAGGAGTGCTTAACCTCGAGCCCTAGAAGCAACTAGTGCTTTTATAGGAGCTAGGGTTAAGTGGGGGTAGAATAGGAATAACAGTGGAAAGTTATGTAGGGTATGTGATCACCACGGTCGTGGTGGGTGTGCCATGGCCGTGGTGAGGGTAGTGGGGGACGACCGTGGGTTGGTGAACACGGTCGTGGGGTGAAGGTAGTGGTGAAAAAGCAAAGTAGGGTGGTGGCCACGGCCGTGGCGGAGTGCCACGGTCGTGGTGTGTAGCATGCACCACGGCCGTGTTGGGTAACACGGCCGTTTTGGAGGAGTTGGAGCTGACCGTGGGGAGGGGCCACGGGTGTCTTGATCAGCATCGGCCACGGTTGTGGTGACTTGGCCACGGTCGTGGCTTTCTGGGCAACTTCCCTATTGGAAACTGATTTTTTGCAATTTAATTCCCACGACCGTGGCAGGGTGCCACGGCCGTGTTCTCTTCTACTGACCACGACCGTTATGATGGTCACTGTCGTGGTGTCTTCAAGGGCCACGGTCGTGGTAGGTGGCCACAGCCGTGGAATTCTGTGGATTTTCCTATTGCAGCCTATTGGAATTTGGCAATAAAGCCACGACCGTGGCATTGGGGCCACGGCCGTGGTGAGGCTTGACTTCTTGATTTTGCTTCTTACTTTGTCAATTTCGGATGTCTTTGCTCGAGGATGATTCTTGGCCACTGGAGGTAGGTTGAGGGAGAGTTTGGGGCCTTCTTTGGGTCCCTCCCTCTCTCTCATCCATCTAAGCATGGTCCAAGTACCTGAAAAATAGTGCAAAGAACATCCATAAGCGTATTTGCAATGATACTCATATTGGGGAGAATAACCTGTAATTCTAATGCATTTGAATGTGATAAAAGTACAAAATGACACGAGATACAGCCCTAGAATAGGGTTGGATCACCACCCCAAACTTGAAACATACTTGTCCTCAAGTATGCTCCAACTCAATCTCTTTTCCATTTTCCATAATCAAAAGATATGACAAATACAATATGATGGGCGACAAATGCTAAATGGGATCAATGGTGACTAGGTACATGCAAATCACTTCCCTCCTCTTCTACTTTCACAAACCAACGATGAAGGGAGCACAGAGCACAAGAACTTCGCATATAATGCATGGATTGCACAAGTTATCAATATCTCATCCATAAGGTTCCGGGTAGACCGTTTCATGATGATGTTAATCGCCGATGACTAGGAGTGTCGTTTCACCTTCATGCCTTCAACCTTATGCTTCAAGTTATGCCAAATGACGCACATGGCTATGGAAAAGGGATAAAGTGAGCTAGGTTTAATGTTTCCTACCTCCATGGGTATGAAAAGAGAATAAAGGGTTGCGGTAAGATTTGGAGTGCTTTTACACACTCATCTTTTCTTTATTTGAACGCTCTTAAACAGGAGCATCCTTTTATTTTATTTTGTTTTTCTTTTTCTTTTCTTTTTCTTGCCCTTGGTGTAGATAGGGCATATGGTGGATAGAGTGAAGCGGGGAGATAAAGATGTGGCCACCCCAAACTTTTGGAGGTGGCTACGGCTAATATGTTCACTTTGGCATCTTTTAATGAGGCGGAGAGGTATGAAGATGATGAAAGAGTGGTCCGGTCAAAGAGGGGTCACTTGGCATAATCTTCCACATAAGGTCTCCTGCATGAAAACTAGTCCGACACTTCACCATAGATATCACATCACATGAATGAACCAAATGAAATCCATATATCAATCAAGTAACTCCACAAACATTAAACGTTCTATGCTTGCTCGGATCATAATTCAATCAAACCAACACATTCCCAAGGGAGGTGACGAGCATGTAAGAAGTCACTCGTTGATACCACATAGCACTTTATCATAGCATATCATCTTGTATTTGTCAAAGATGAGCAATTTCATTCAATATGGTAAAGATTGAGTCAAAACACGCTTTTTGGACAAGAAACATCAAATCTGGGCAAAATTGGCCAAAAATGTGTCACATTGTACTAAATCACATTCAAACACAATTTTAGGTAATAAGCAAGTAAATCCGAGCTAAAACATGCAAAAATTAGCAAAAACCTACATGAGATGCAATGCATGGATGAAGAAGCAAAATTTTTTAAAAATTACTCAAAAATGTAGAAATTAACTACATGAATGCGTGAATGCAAGCAGGCACACAAGGTCAAGGTAATCGAGTATGGTAAGTCAGTCAAACTGTTTGATCATCTTGCAAAAATTCAGCACAAGGTACATAGAGAAAAATGCGGCGAAAGAAGGCTTACCGCCCTACCACCCCAAACTTTTAACTCATGATGTCCTCATCATGAAATAGAAGTTTAGACTAGTAGGGTAAAAATGCATGGGGTTGCGAAAGGCAACCGGCGAGAGCTGGAGCGGTCAAAGTAACTTTTAGGTGAGCAGGATAGGGCCACCACGGCCGTGCTGAGCAGCACGGCCATTCTAGATTTCTTCCTGTAGCTCCTCCATTGAGTTGCAATCTTTTCTTCCACTTTGACCTCCGTCTCGGCTAAACCCTTCAGCATCGTCTTTTCTTTCTTGTGCATGTGCTAAAATGATTCACAAACAGAAAAACTATCAAGTATAGTGTGTGTTTCTTGGAAACCAAAAGAAAGTATGGTAAAAACAAGGTTCGAGAATCTCAAACCACGTGGGTTGCCTCCCACTAGCGCTAAATTTATAGCCTTTAGCCGGGCTTGTTGCTATTTTTCATCATGTATTGACACCCACGGTGCCCTCCTTCTCTTCTACGGTGATCTTGTCGAGCGCTCTGACGACATGTGCTTCGTCCCAAGGAGTGTACATGGAATAGAAGTATGGGCTCGATCTCCACAGCTCTAGAGGGTCACAATAGCACAAACTCTCACCGAAGTCTTCATTGGACAGCTCGTCTCTCTCTTCTTTGGTGAACATGAAGAAGTCGAACTTTTTCCTCTTGTAAGTAACCGTCAGCGTGCCCTTGCGGATGTTGATTTCTGCGCATGGGGAGGATAGGAAGGGCCTACCCAATATGAGGTATTCTTCTCCATCAATCGGTGAGGTATCCACTATCAAGAAATCAGTCACATATGCAATGTTCACCCTTTCATCCATCGACACTATTGTGTTCTGCATGATTCCCAAGGGCTTTCTCTTGGTTCCGTCACCCAAGATAATGGCACACTCCACTGGTTTCATTTTGTTTAGGCCAAGCCGTAGGTACATGCTCCATGGCATGAGGCTTGTCCCTGCACCTAAGTCGATGAGAGCGTGCTGGACGAGTTGTGTGCCAATGAAGCAAGAAATCAGAGGTACTCCCAGATCACCTCTCTTTTCTGGGAAGCCATTGTCATAGATGAAGTTCACAGATTTTGAGGCAACAATCTCCTCGGTCGGCAGTAGCACTAGCTTTCTCCTTCCCATGCATATGTCCTTCATCAATGAGAAGAGTGATGTAATGCCTATTGTTCCCCGCTTCAAGTTTCCTAGGAGATTCATGACATTTCCGCCCCTTTTTTGGAGAGTCGAACCTTCATGGGGTTGCTTCCTGTCTTCATCAACTATCTCCACTGTACTGGCTGGAACTTGCGGAGAGTTGATGGTGACACTCATCTCATGTAAAGTTCCTGGTTCCCATAAGGATATGGCTTCAAGCGTTGCTATGTCTATGGTAATTTCCGCATCCCCGAGTGAGGGTGGAACCAATGAGAGTGCCTCTACATTCGCGTCCGGCACAGTAGCAATCCAGGTGCACTTATCATTCCCTGGTGGTACTTGGGTGGCACTTTCTTCAGAGTATTCTTTATCTTTACTAGATCCCTCAAGCATCGGGACTTTGTTTCCAACCTCAGTCACTTTCTTTTCCCTTTTTCCACAACCTTGAGCAGTTTCTTCACTCCATATGACAGTGACCATACTCACTTGCTCATGTGAAGAAGGGGGAGCTTGTGAGGATGGAGGTGGTGGTGGTCTTTTCTGGGGAGGATTAGGATTTTTGAGTATGCAAGTTGGTTGTGGTGGAGGTGGAGGTTGGTAAGTATGTGGAGGTGGTGGTGAGTATTGGTAGTTTAGCGGGGGTTGGTGGGATGGCGGAGCATATGTGTAACATCCCTGACCTGGGTTATGAGTTAACCCTAGATGTTTTGCTTAATAAGGTTGAGTAGATTATTAATCTTATCTTGGGAAAAGTAATTAGGGCGCATGAGAAACTTATGTTTCAATTTTGGTCCTGTTTGAACAATGTTGAAGCAATATTTGCTTATTTTGGACTAAAGTGCAAATTACCCAAGTTGAGGGGTTAAATTGCAAATGTTACATGATAAGATGTTCCTCTGATGTTGATACATCATAAGAATGAATACGATGTAGTGGTAAGGTTTCTACAAGCCTAGACACCAAGATAGAGCTTGTTGGACAATGTTGTGCAATAAAACCCAGTTTTGGTGTAAAGTGCAATTTACCCAAAATCTAGGGTTCAATATGCAAATTACCACTTCAATAAGGTCCTTAATGTTCCTTGGCATCATGTAGAGCAGATAAAATGAGTAGGGAATCTCATTTGAATTAATTTGTAGGAGAGAGAATCTTGATATTAAAATAATCAAGATTAATGCCTAATTGAAACCCTAATTTGATTTAGGGAAAAAATGAATAAAAATAATTGAATGGCTTTCAACCAAAATGTTTTGGGTTGATTTTGAATAAGGATGGACGTTCCTTTGCCAAGATAAGGAACGAAAATATCCTAAGTAGGTGAAATTCCACTCACCTTATTATAAGAAAAAGAAAACCCACTCACATATGGATATTAATAATAAGCATTAAGGTGCTTAATTTGATTTTCTTTAAATCAAGGATAATGAAGGAGAATTAAAGGCAAAGGAAGGTGCCTCGTCCTTAAGGGATTTGAGGGGGAAGAGGCGGCCATATTTTTGGAAATTTAATGCATTTTAATAATGCATTTTCTCTCTCATCAATTTCCTTATAAAAGTGCCTTTTTCAAGCCAAATGAAAGGCTATTTCGGATTTTCTTCTTTCTCTTGCTTGCAAAACCGACCAAGGAGCTAGGGAGAAGCAAGAGGACGCCTCCCAACCTGTTGGTAAGCTCTTGACCTTCGTTCTCCTTGATTTCATGGTGGAAATCAAAAATAAATCATGGATTCCTTCTTATTTCGATCTCCTCTTCAACCCTAGCCAACTTTTACAATCAAAAGCTTGAGGACGAGCCTAGGGGGAGTTGCTAGAGCTTCATCCACCATTAATGGCGTGATCTTGGAGCTCAATTGGAGGCGGGTTTTATAACTCAAACCCTTAAACATTGCTATTGCATCAATTCTCTATGCTTTGTTGATTGATTTCTTCAATTTGATACACTCTTGTTTCTTTGCTGCAATTTCCATCAAGAACGGTTTCTGTTCTTGGTTGTTCGAAGGAAGGGGATGATGACATAATCCTAGATGCTTATCCAAAGAAAATTACCAAGTAAAACCTTTTCGATATCTACTCCAAATCGTTTTAATTTGATTGGCTATGCGGTTTCAGCAAACCGTTTAAGGGCAAACGGTTTGAGACCGTTTGGGAGAAAACGGTCTCAAGACCGTTTTATATGGTTGACTAAGCGTTGACCGTTTGGGAATTTTGTTCCTAATTATGTAGGATGACAACCCTCCAAATTTGAGGGATTAACTCCAAAGGAATCGAGAGTTGAAGGCCAATCAATTAGGCAATCGAATTGAATTATGTGCTGATTTTCAACCTGATTAACTTGACCCGGTTGAGCAAACGGTTTCAAGACCATTTGATATGGTTGACCAAGCGTTGACCGTTTGGGATTACTGTTCATAATTATGTTGATTAATAACCCTCTAAATTTGAGGGATTAACTCCAAAGGAATCGTGAGTTGAAGCCTAATCAATTAGGGAAACCTAATTGGATTAAGTGCTGATTTTCAATCTGATTTAATTGAACTTTTTGGGCAAACGGTCTCAAGACCGTTTGAGTGCGTTGACCAAGCGTTTACCGTTTGGGATTACTGTTCCTAATGATGTGATCTAATGACTCACCAAATTTGATGGATTAATTCCAAACGAGTCTTGAGTTGAAGGCTAATCAATTGGGCTAACCCTAATTGAAATCAGTGCTGAAATCACAATGAGTTAAGTTGAGATTTTGGGTTGATTAGCCCAAACGGTCTCAAGACCGTTTGGGGATCACCCAAACGGTCTCAAGACCGTTTGGGGATCACCCCAAGACCGTTTGGAGGTCTGGGGTCAAGTATATTTGACCAATTGAAGGTCCAAAGGTACCAAATCATACTGCAACTAAATGCTGATTTGTTGATCAACTCGATAGACCAATCCATGATGATTTTTCACTAACATCCAAAGGTTGGATGGGAAAACGGTCTCAAGACCGTTTGGAGCTCATACAAACGGTCTCAAGACCGTTTTGTGGTCACCCAAGACCGTTTGGAGGTCTAGGGTTGAGTATAGTTCAGTGGTTGAAGGTCTAAAGATATCAAGTTGATCTGCAATAGATTGCTGATTTGGTGAGCACTTCAATGAACCAAACCCTAATTAGATTGCTTGGATTTGAGTGATATGATGGGCAAACGGTCTCAAGACCGTTTGGAGGTCATCCAAACGACCTCAAGACCGTTTGGTGGTCACCCAAGACCGTTTGGAGGTCTAGGGTTGAGTATGGTTAGGTGTTTGAAGGTCTAAAGGTACCAAGCGGTTATACAATGCAATGCTGATTTGGTGATCAATCCAATGATCCAAACCTTAATTAGATTGCTTGGATTTGAGTGATATGATGGGCAAACGGTCTCAAGACCGTTTGGGGGTCATCCAAACGACCTCAAGACCGTTTGGGGTCAGGTCATACCCAATTTGGATGATGGTTCAATGGTTTCAATGCAACTAGTTCTGCATTGATTAGTGTTGAAGGATCATTGATTCCAAACCATAATTCAATTGAATCAAACCCCAATTGATGATCAATTGAGGGTCAATTGAGGGTCAAATCAGTTTAAGGTTGACCTATTAAATTCAATTGAAGTATGGGTGAAGGTCCAATTGATGATTGGTTCCATGAATTCAATGATTGAAGGAATCAACATTGAAAACCCTAATTCATTTGGATACCTTATGTAATGGAGGTCCAATGTAATTCAATTTTTGAGAATTAAGATGATGAATGTTCTATTGATCCAATGATGATTAGTAATGGTAATAAATGAAGGTACAAAGGTTGAAACCCTAATAGTACCTAAGTGATTAAGTGCCAATTAAGGGATGAATCCCTAATTGCTTATAGGATCAATGACTTGATACACTATGTTAATCATAGTTGTATGTACTCGACTGAAGAGTTGATATGACCTAATCAAGTTAAGAAGCTGATAGCATGAATTCATACATGAATATGAATCATGTGGTGTATAAGGGTTATGATCCTTAATCAAAGAGATCATGAAACCCTAAACATGAACATAAACCCTAATTGACAGGGTTATTGAATTCAACCCTAGTTGAGGGTGATTCCATGTGAAACCCTAGTTGAGGGTGATTCCATGTGAAACCCTAGTTGAGGGTGATTCAATGTGAAACCCTAGTTGAGGGTGATTCCATGTGAAACCCTAGTTGAGGGTGATTCCAAGTGAAACCCTAATTGAGGGTGCATCCATGTGGAACCCTAGTTGAGGGTGATTTCATGAGAAACCCTAATTGGGAATGCATCCCTAATTGCTTATAGGACCAATGACTTGGTACCCTATGTTAATCATAGTTGTATGCATATGATTGAAGGGTTGATGTGACCTAATCAAGTTGAAAGGATCAAATAATAGAATTCATATATATATCAATATGATTCATGTGATGATCCTATGTAGCACGACCGTGCAAGGCAGCACGGCCGTGGCGACTTTACTCAGCACGACCGTGCAGGGTAGCACGGCCGTGGTAGCTTTACTTTGCACGACCGTGCAAGGTAGCACGGCCGTGGTGGTCTATGCTTGACTTAGAGCTGAATTGAAAGTGACCTAACATGGTCGTTTTGTTAATTCTCAACTTAAGGATGAGAGAGATACTCATACCTTGTGATGATAATCATTTAATGATAATTAATGAGAATAAATAAGTATGAGTGAATACTTATGCTATAAATGTTGGCTCCTAGATGTGGGGAGCAATGAACTAGGGTTTGATCATTGATAATATGATCTTGAAAACCTAAATGGTTAATAATGGAAAACCCTATTCTTAATGAAGGGTAATGATATGTGAGAGAAAGCCCTAATTGATGGTAAACCCTAACCCTGGTAAGGGAATAGTGGTGTTACCCTGTATTGCATGATGTGTTGTAAACCTGATAAGTCTATTATCATGTATGACAATCATGTAGGTTTCATGAGTTGATGATCATAGCTAGGTATGAGCTATGATTTTTATTTGATAAGAATTGATTGGCCATATGTGCCATTATGTTTTTGTTACTGAGAAAGAAGTAACAAGATGAGTTGGGCTTGTAAGCCTTTGTTTTAAGTTGTTGCCTAGTGAGAGGTGACAAGATGTGAATGGCCTTGTGTGCCATGTGAATAAAGTTGTTGCCTAGTGAGAGGTGACAAGATGTGAATGGCCTTGTGCGCCATGTGAATAAAGTTGTTGCCTAGTGAGAGGTGACAATATGTGAATGGCCTTGTGCGCCATGTGAATAAAGTTGTTGCCTAGTGAGAGGTGACAAGATGTGAATGGCCTTGTGCGCCATGTGAATAAAGTTGTTGCCTAGTGAGAGGTGACAAGATGTGAATGGCCTTGTGCGCCATGTGAATAAAGTTGTACACTAGTGAGAGGTGACAAGATGTGAATGGCCTTGTGCGCCATGTGAATAAAGTTGTTGCCTAGTGAGAGGTGACAATATGTGAATGGTTTTGTGAGCCATGTGAATAAAGTTGTTGCCTAGTGAAAGGTGACAAGATGTACAGTGTTCTGATGAGCCATGTGTGATGGAAACCCAAATCCAGATAAAGGATTAAGGGTAATACCCTTGAATTATTAATACATTGTTTTTGCATGGTATTGATAGATAATTGATGTACTGCTATTATATGTGCTAACCATGCAGGTATTATGAGATGATGACCATAGCCAGGTATGAGCTATGATGTATTATTAGTTTGAATTGTTAATTGGGCCTTGTGTGCCATAATATACCTTGTGCCTGGTAAGAAGTGGCAAGAGAATTAATGTGCATCAAGTGCCATAATGGATGCTTGTGTAGCAAGTATCATACTTACCTTGGTCAAATGACCTAAAGGTGTTAGTTACCTGAGAAAGAGGTAATAGTGCTCAAGTGATGAACAAAGGGTTTGAATACCCAGGATTTCATGGTTATGGTATTGAAATTGAGAATGGATGAGAAGCCCCAATGTTGAAATGAGGGATTAAGATCCCAACAACTTGTGAAAAGAGTATGGCTACGGGCCATGACTCCACAATGATAATGCCAGGCTTTAGTCATATGATCTAAGCCTGAAGAGAGTTAATGCAGTGATAATGATTCTGTAGTTTGAATAGATGTTATACATGTTCTTCATATTCATTAAAGGAATAGTAACATGTTTATTCTATCAAGTTACAGTTGCAATGCTTTTGATATAGAATAATGATTTAATCTGTTAGACATCAAAATATCTGCTGTCAAATAAATATGATTTCCCTATTCACATTTATCTTATTAAGTTGCAATAATAATGTTTCTGGTGGAGAGTTATATCTCTCGCTGGGGCAATTTTTATAATTGTCTCACCCCCGTGGGAACCACATTTTTAGGTGTACGCAGACGAGGAGACAGGAATCCTTCAGGAGGTGAAGGACATCAGCAGTAGCAGGGACAGCAGTAAAGTCTCGGGTGGAGACATTGACTGTCATGTCATGTTCAGATGTATATAGAAGTCCTATGTGTCGTCTCTGTACTCTCAGGTCCTTGGAGTAGTAGTTAATGATTTCGAGATTTTGTCTTAGTGCCTCGAGGGTTTTATACTACCTATGTACAGTTAAGACAGAGTAGTTAATGTTTGTATTCCTTGAGAAGCAAAAGTACATGAGATGTATATATATGAACCAGGATGTAAAGTTTTACTTTGGTTCTGAATGAAAGAGTTTTCCTATGAATGGATCCCTTTGCAAAAAGTTTTAATTTTTAGTGATTTTTG
This sequence comes from Alisma plantago-aquatica, assembly GCA_963693085.1. Classification (NCBI taxonomy): domain Eukaryota; kingdom Viridiplantae; phylum Streptophyta; class Magnoliopsida; order Alismatales; family Alismataceae; genus Alisma; species Alisma plantago-aquatica. The sequence goes on from OY856410.1 coordinate 1,147,232,154, forward strand.
CTAATCCGCTGCTTGATGAACGCTTCCGCATTAGTTAATCTTGTTTTCGCGAGACGGTCGTCACAATATGGGTGCGGTGGCCCTTGCTATTGTGGAAGTGAGGTTGCTTGGCCACATGGTGGGATGTATGCGGCTTAGGCGGCAGTCACACAACTACCATCGCTGTTAGGATTTGTCATAGGTTGAGATGGCAGTCTCCCCTCTTCATGGCGAGCAAGTGAGATAGAAATTTGGTCGAGCCTTTGCTCAAGACGGATGATGTTCTGTCCTTGAGAAGACACCTCTCTCTTTACCTCATCTAGATTCCTCAGTCTCCCGAGTACTTCCTCTTCAAACTTTGAGTTGTAGCGTGGCTTTTGCTGCCCCTGTCCTTGCCCATCCTCATTCTGTTGTTTCCAAGAGAAATTTGGGTGGTTCCTCCACTCAGGAGTGTAGGACTGGGACATCTGACCTTGGTTGTTGCGGCCACCAAAGGAATATAGAGCATTGACCTCCTCGTCTACAGTATCAACTGCCCTTGTGGGCTGGTTAGAAGAGCCACCTACTTGATTCTTCATCATTTGCATCATATCTGCCATCATTTTCATCATATCGGGGTTGGCGGTGTTGCGTGCGGGAGCCACGGAGGAGGGTGGGGAGGTGTAGTCCCGGCCACAATGCCCCCCTTTTGTGGAAGCTCGGTGGCGAGAGTTCTCGGCTAGATGCTCAAACAGCGGCCATGAGTCTTCGGGTGGCTTCGCCATGAATGTGCCCCCACAAGAAGAATCTACATTGTTTTGACTCTGCTCCTCAAGCCCAGTGTAAAAGGTTTGAACTAGCTGCCAAAGAGGAACCTCGTGGTGAGGGCAGTCACGAAGCAACTTCTGGAACCGCTCCCATGCCTCATGGAAGGGTTCGTTCTCTTTTTGGGCGAAGGACGTGATGCACCTTCTCATGTAGGATAACTTGGATATCGAGAAGAACTTCTTCAGAAACTCATTCTTTACTTCATTACATGTGACGAGCTCGGGCCTCGAAACGTACCACTCCTTGGCCTTCTCTTTGAGAGAGAAGGGAAAGAGTGTCCTCCTAATCGAGTCGTCTGTGGCAGCAGGCGTACGGAATGTGGAGCACGTTTCCAAGAATGCATCTATATGGTGATAAGGATTTTCGTTCTCCATTCCGTAGTACGTGGGAAGAAGCCCCAAGAGTGCCTGTGGGATGGAAAACTGCTGTCCGGGCATTTGATCAACTAGCGTGGCGATGGGGGAATTGTAGTTCCCCAGCGTGAAATACTCATGAAGTGGGTGGTGCGGTGGTGGAGGAACTTCCGGTGGCGGGTTGTTATCGGCCATCTCGGCCCCTCGGTGTAGATTGTGGCACGCTTGACGTCTTCTTCTCCCAATCTCGGGGTCGTAAACCACCAAGTCGGTGCAATTCGAACACGTGCTGCGCATGCACAGCTGTCACCTGCGCAAATCACAAACAAACAACAAAGAGCCAAGTTAGCGAACCAATATGCAAGAGTAACACAAAGAATAAAGAATAGCAATGGTGAGGGCAAAAGGAAAGGCTAAGCTACGCTATCTAACTAGGCCGAGCGCCTCTATCCCCAGCAACGACGCCAGAAAGCTTGGTGCGCTCCCGCTAGAGGCTTGCAACGAGTGCAATCCATGAGGTCGGGAGGCACGGGATGAGATGGGATCTTAGCTTTCGATATTTGTATGGTCCCACACTAACTACCTACGTCTACTAAGACACTACGCCCGCAAGCGCACGGGGTCGTGTCGTAGTATAGGTGAGGCGGCAAGTACGGGGTCGAACCTCGGAGATAGAGGGGGCGCTAGAGTTAGTTGGTGTCAGCTACGTTCCTAGTGCGGAGAGTAAAGTTTTTAGGGTTTTAAGGTTGATTTTTGGTTGATCAAACTAAGAGAGCGAGTATGAAAAGAAAAATGAAACTAAGTTATCAAAAGACTAAACTAGCAATCTAGGTGACAAACTAGCTAAACTAAGGCAAGGGCAAGAGGGACTAGACTAAGCAAGAAATTAGCAACTAAAGAACTGAATTAACTACTAAACAAGATCAAAGACCTAAATTAACACTAGCTAGCAGAACTAGGCAATTAGCTAAGGTGACTAAAGCAATTAGGACTACACTAGCATTAACAAGTAAACTATGTGATTAGGGTTTTAAGTAAGATGATTAAGGTGGGTGGGCCGTTTGGGAAATGTCACTTTGATTTTAGTTGGGGGAGTTCATTAAACATGCATGGTGCTCAATTCATATCTAGATTACCAAACCAAACAACAAGGGCAATGCCATTAGAACATACCCTATACTACTAGTAGAAGACTAGGGTTAGGTGTAGTTCTAGTGAGATTGGCCAAATCTAGGTTTCTAGGGTAAGTGATAGTGGACAATTGAGGGTTGAGGGTAGAGATGGGAGTGGAGATGAAAGGGTTTAACCTCATGCCACTAGCCACTCTAGCCTTTAGAAGGCCCTATGCAATTGCATCACTCTCACTTGCAATAGCCACTTAAATCTCACACTCATTTGTAGGGGGAAGGAAGTGTATGTAGGAACAAAGGGGGCTAGCTAGGGATCCACTAATTGGACCTAGGAGCCATTCCTAAGATTGCCACATACACCCCAATTCCTCTTAGAAATGAAGTGTCATCAAAAACCTCAAAACAAGCAATTCATACAGGAAGCACAAACCACATGCAATAAGATAGGAAAAGAGATGGAAGCAAGAAGTAATCATCATAAATATGAATTGAGTTCATTACAAGAATTTATCCCCCAACATGGTATCAAAGTAACATTTTAATCCCAAACAGCCCACCACAAGGGGTCTTAGCTAGACATAGTCATGAAAACAAGAAAAGAAAGGGGTAGAAGAAGGGAAAACGCAATGAAGCTCGATGTAGTGGCCTCCTTCTTCACCTCCAAGTAGCTGCAGACGACCTCCCTCCTCCAAAGGTGTAGGGGTGCATGAAAATGGTGGAATGGATGGATAGAAACCTAGAGAAACTAGGTTTCTATGGTGGAAATGAGTGAAAAATGGATGGAAATGGGGTAGATTGCAAGGAAATGGGTGGATTGGAGCAAGGGATGCAAGAACATCAGCTAGGGTCGGCTAGGAGTGCTTAACCTCGGGCCTTAGAAGCAACTAGTGCTTATATAGGAGCTAGGGTTAGGTGGGGGTAGAATAGGAATAACAGTGGAAAGTTATGTAGGGTATGTGATCACCACGGTCGTGGTGGGTGTGCCACGGCCGTGGTGAGGGTAGTGGGGGACGGCCGTGGGGTGGTGAACACGGTCGTGGGGTGAAGGCAGTGGTGAAAAAGCAAAGTAGGGTGGTGGCCACGGCCGTGGCGGAGTGCCACGGTTGTGGTGTGTAGCATGCACCATGGCCGTGTTGGGTAACACAGCCGTTTTGGAGGAGTTGGAGCTGACCGTGGGGAGGGGCCACGGGCGTCTTGATCAGCATCGGCCACGGTCGTGGTGACTTGGCCACGGTCGTGGCTTTCTGGGCAACTTCCCTGTTGGAACCTGATTTTTCGCAATTTAATTCCCACGACTGTGGCAGGGTGCCACGGTCGTGTTCTCTTCTACTGACCACGACCGTTCTGATGGCCACGGCTGTGGTGTCTTCAAGGGCCACGGTCGTGGTAGGTGGCCACAGCCGTGGGATTCTGTGGATTTCCCTGTTGCAGCCTGTTGGAATTTGGCAATAAAGCCACGATCGTGGCATTGGGGCCACGGCCGTGGTGAGGCTTGACTTCTTGATTTTGCTTCTTACTTTGTCAATTTCGGATGTCTTTGCTCAGGGATGATTCTTGGCCACTGGAGGTAGGTTGAGGGAGAGTTTGGGGCCTTCTTTGGGTCCCTCCCTCTCTCTCGTCCATCTAAGCATGGTCCAAGTACCTGAAAAATAGTGCAAAGAACATCCATAAGCGTATTTGCAATGATACTCATATTGGGGAGAATAACCTGTAATTCTAATGCATTTGAATGTGATAAAAGTACAAAATGACACGAGATACAGCCCTAGAATTGGGTTGGACACTACTACAGAAACGGCCTTTGGCGTCGGTCGTTTAACCCCATTTGGCGTCGGTTTCCGACCGACGCCTATGTGGGCGCCTCTAAAGGTCGAACACTTCGGCGTCGGTTTTTTAACCGACACCTATTTAATCTATAGGCGTCGGTCCTTTAGTAGATAACCGACGCCAAAAGGGTTCACGCCACAGAAAACGGCGTCATCTAGGGCACTTTCTGCGTCGGTTATTTACTAAACAACCGACGCCTATATGGAATATAGCGTCGGTCTTTTAGTAGATAACCGATGCATAAAGTGCCCTAGATGACGCCATTTTCTGTGGCACGAACACTTTTGGCGTCGGTTATATACCAAAAGACCGACGCCTATAGATTAAATAGGCGTCGGTTTGATACGAATATCCGACGCCATTTCCAGGACTGCTTTGGCCACATCAGGCGTCGGTTTTTTGAAAAAAACCGACGCTGTAGGTCTTTGCTGACGGTTTTCTATAAATAACTGACGCCTATTTCTATTTTTTTTTTCATATCAGTTTGCAGGCCTGCTGTGGTTGGTCAGCAGGATGAGAACCTGCAGTTCAGTTTTCTGAACTGCAGGTTTACGACATCCATTGATATCATCCTACAAACAGGCCGCAAACCTGCAAAAGTCACAAGGAAAATTTCACACAAGTACATACATTCAGACATCAATTCAATTCTCACATTCACACATATAGAAACATTCAAATACATGTATTAACATTCAGAAATATTCATTTACAAAGTATCATTCATTATCGCTATCAACATCCCAATTATATCTTACAGTTGCCACTGCTTGTATGGCTTTTACCCATTCTTCTCTTACTTCATTTAATGCTTCCATCGTATATGGAGCATGTATATTTTTTAAGCGTTTACCTATAGTGTGGTCAGTTTTAAACACCTGCAAAGAGAATGATGTATATATATAAGTAATAATATAAAAATAAGATTGATATATTTCATACTAACTAATGAGACTATATATAATACCTCATGTATGCTATCGATGTCCAATGCGGCATGTTTGATAATCATCTGCATAAATCGCATCACATAGTATGCGCATGCCCAGCCATTGTCTTGTGTAGCACACTATAAATTGAAACATACAAATTAATACAACTAAGCACAATTCACATCAATAATATATATATTCGAGTCGGGAACTTACTTGTACGTTCTGCCAATTTATTGGCTGGTTCTTTTTCCTTGGGACCGTTCCTCCAGCCTTTTTGAATGCATCTAAACCCCTACATGTTAATATAACACAATAAATTGCATAAGTAAATAGTAATGTAATAAATGATGTTAACGGATATAAAAATGAAATATTTCTCACCAGAATAATGGCATTCTCATTACGTGTCCAATTTTAGTGTTCAATGTACTCCCCGCAGGATCTAGATAATAAACAGTGAATGTCCCGGGGACAATAACTAGTAACTCCCAATGTCTACCGCTAGAGGTAAGAAGTTAACAATTAATAACTCAAAATGCAAAATAAAAATGGAATTTTCTTAAGTCCAAATTATAAATAAAGTAAACTTACTTGACATTGAATGGAGCTATTATTATCGTCTTCTTTTGCTGACCAAAAATTGTAAAAGCATCTATACAGTATTGTTGAACATTATCAGGGTCTTTAGCTACCAAACTAATCAATGATGGAATCAAAAATTCCACATGATCAAATGCAAATTGTTTGCAATGATCTTCGACTAAGTATCTGCAAAACATATAGGCGTATGCATTAATATATAACAAACCAGATCACCGGATCTTACACAAGGTATATGGATGTATAAACAAGATCTCACCTTATCCATGTCTCTATCATTGATGTATTCAGTCAATCATACATAAACAGCTCAATAATATCTTGTATAAATAAAGAGCTATCGTATGATTGACCTGTATAATCTGCATCTAAAGAAACTATTATAGGGCAATGTATATTATGTGCCCGTAGCCAACATGCCATTCCCCTACAAGCAGGACCTAACGGGTATGTTAGGTCAGTTGGAACCCAAGTTGGTAATGCGGGAAGTGGAGGTGGAGGCCTAGGTGCTCCTGGTGTCTTCTTTTTAACCTGTATATATAATTTCAGATCAGTTGACATCATATATACACATTAACAGTTTAAATCAATGTAAATTTATCTTACAATTTCAGTCGTGTAGACGACATCTGCTTTGGGCCACAATATGACCCCGCCTTCTGCCTCACCAAGTGTATCAATATCTGGGTGGGCATATGGCAACGCAACTTCCCTCCAATCGGGTAATACATGTATCGGGCTCACACGAATGTAGCCCTGCGGCATTGGAGTCCCATGAAATGTTGCCCCAGGAAGGGACTGGTAAGCCTGCGCCTCTGCAACAACATAGTCTTGCATTCTTAAGCGGCATGGCTTCAATGCCTACAAATTTACGTAAAGAATGTTATACATATATACATATAATCTTGAAAACATATCATCTTGAAAAGACTAGCTAAAATGTCATAAACAATACTTACAGCAGACGTGCTAGGCGATGGGTCTCCAGGATTACTCGCAGTTTGTGCATCAGGAGAAGAGTGGGTCGCCATAGGCTGATTGGAAGCCTGAGATGCCTGCCACCGCAGCAATTCTTCCTTGACCTTCTCAGCAACTACATTGTTGACCTTCTTAGCAACTAAATCCTCAACTCTCTTATTCTCCTATACATGGATAAAAGAAACATTAGCTTCTTATTAATGAATTTCCTTTTGCAGTAACATTCTAAAAAAAGAATAGGTTACCTCTTCTTGAGAAAGTCCCGCTCTGGGTTTGCGCTGGGATGGCCCAAAGAATGCTTTGATGCCAACACCAGCGCCGGCACCTCTAACACGTCCAGGATGCTCTGGGTTGCCCAGAGCAACTGTCAATTCATCCCTTGTGCCCTGAGGGATGAACATGCCTTATTTCCTCTGCTCGTGCAGCTCCCGCTAATCACCATAAATAGAAATTGGTAAGTTAACACCACAAATAATCAATATTCAAACGATTTCTCTAAGAGTTGTATTTTACCATTTTTGCAGCCGCCTCAGCAGTTACAGGCTTCTTTATTTCACCCTTCTTGTTTTGCCTGCCAGCTATCCAGATATCATGGCGAGGCATGGGTGTGGCAGACTCCTGAGTAGGAGCAGACTCTTGAGTAGCAGCAGACTGTTGAGTAGCCGCAGACTCCGCCTGTAGTCTTTGGCGAATGCTTGCATAGCCTTTTGGACCCATAGTGTGGTCATGCACATTCAGTGCACGCCTTGCTTTTTGTGCGTCACTGAGGGCCTAGTTAGTATGCACATTAATGATTTGGTTAGTAGCACTAAATGTTAATCTTGAATAGGTGAATACAATGTATATTAATCAAATTGGGAGTGACGCCTAATACCTTGAATTCTTCATATTTTATTGAAGCAACAAAATTGTCCCAATCTTCTTTGTCCAAGAAGTTCCATTGTTCAAGGGCTGACTTCTTCTTCTTATCACCCTCTTTTATGTATTCTCTGTTCAGATTTGTTCTATAATTCCTAAGCATCTAATGAATTTTATAGAAATACAGGATATGTTTTTAGAACTTACATTGGTATCCTCGCCATGCTCGTCATGGACAGCATGCTCATCATGGACTTCATGCTCATCATGGACATCATGCTCATCATGGTCAGCCATCTGAAAATGTCATTAAAAAGGCAAACATTTAGCATTTGTATTAACTAGAAAAAGGCAAACATTTAGCATTTGTATTAACTAGAAAAAGGCAAACATTTAGCATTTGTATTAACTAGAAAAAGGCAAACATTTAGCATTTGTATAAACATACGTCTCTAAAATTGTGATCTTTTATCAATTAACAATCCTTCATTGTGATCTCCGCGCACATATAAGTCCTCATTAGCTTCAATATTTTGTGGGGTTGGCAACCCAACTGAGAATGGACTGGAGTCATCATACTTATCATAGTACTCTTCTTCATCTATAGGATCTTCAATGAATTGTCTTTTACCATGAAGAACAACCGACCATTTATCATTCGCAGGATCATCGATATAGAATATTTTTTTCGCCTGTGATGCCAATATGAATGGTTCACCCTTCTCGCCAATCTTTTCAAAGTTCACCAAAGTGAAACCCAATTCATCCACTATAACTCCTTTGGTGTTATCAACCCAATTACATTTAAAGAGCGGAATTTTGAAATCTATGTAGTCAAACTCCCAAATGTCCTCAATGACACCATAATATGACATTTTAGCTTCACGTGGACTCTTATCCTTTGCACTTGCAAAGTACATAGTCGACGCTTGAAGAGTGACCCCACTATTTTGGACGACACTCTTATCATCTTGGCGCTTTGTGTAATATGTGAATCCATTAATGTCAAACCCTTCATAAGACATAACATTTGGTTTTGGTTTAAAGGCGAGGCATTTGATAGTTTCTGTAATATCATTTGGTGTTTGAGATCGTTGATGTAAGACTTTATCTTCAAACCACTTAGTAAAAGTCTTATTATGCTCTCTAGCAAGCCACATTGAACTTGCTCGAGGTTGTTGTCTCTTTATAAAATTGGTATGTTCCTCGATATAAATACTCACTTCATCCATATTGTGTAAAATATACAAGTGAGCTTGTTCCAACTGCTCACGGCTGATTACTTTCACCCGTGATCCCAAAATTCCTTTGCCCTCCTCAATATTCTTGTCATTATCAGGAGTGTCATTACCACTGAGAAAGTCATTGCAAAAATCCATAACCTCTCTCGCCACATAACCTTCAATAATACTCCCTTCAGGCCAATAACGGTTTCGAACATCACCTTTAAAAATGCTCATGTATCGTTCAAAGGGATCCATCCAATGCAAGAAAACTGGTCCCAACATTTTCACTTCCCTAGTCAAGTGGACAACAAGATGTACCATGATATCAAAGAACGAACGAGGGAAATACAACTCAAGCTGACATAGGGTAACAACCACTTCTCTTTGCAAATTATCGAGAGTATCAGGGTCAATAACTTTACTGCATAGATTGTTGAAAAAGAAACAAAGTCTGGTAATTGCAAACCTTACATGCTTCGGCAATATAGATCGAATTGCCACGGGTAATATTTGTTGCATTAGAGTGTGACAATCATGAGATTTAAGACCTATCAACTTCAGATCTTTCATTGATACCAATCTACGGATGTTGGATGAGTAACCATGTGGCACCTTAACATTTACCAAGCATTCACAAAAAGTTTTCTTCTCCTTTCTAGACAACGTGTAACAAGCGGGAGGTAAGTATGTTCTTTTACTACCCATTTCACGTAATTCTGTTAATTCTGACCTTATTCCCATTTCACGTAGGTCCAGTCTGGATTTTATCCCATCTTTAGTCTTACCTGGTATATTTAATAGAGTACCAATGATGCTATCACAGACATTTTTCTCAACGTGCATTACATCGATACAATGCCTGACTGTCAAAGAACTCCAATAAGGAAGATCCCAAAATATTGACTTCTTCTTGAATGAAGAATTGTCACTCCGTGTGGCCATACTACATTGTGATTTCTTACCAAATTCATTGACAATGTCTTTTACTCTTTCATAAACAACATCCCCTGGTATAGGTTTAGGTGCACTCCGTTCATCATTCCATCCATTGAATGCTTTGCACTTCCTACGATACGGATGGAATTTTGAAAGAAACCTTCGATGACCAAGATATACAGTCTTGCCGCCATGTTTTAGTCTTATTGAATCAGTGTTTTCTTCACATATAGGACACGCTTTAGCTCCTTTGACACTATATCCAGACAAATTCCCATATGCTGGAAAGTCATTAATAGTGCAAAACAACATAGCGTGCAAACGAAATGTCTCTCTTGCTGAAGCATCATAGGTCATCACACCTTCAGCCCAAAGTTTCTTTAAGTCATCAATCAAAGGTTCAAGATAAACATCGATATCATTTTCAGGTTGTTTAGGGCCCGATATCAACAATGACAACATAACGTACTTATTTTTCATACACATCCAGGGAGGAAGATTGTATATAACAAGCATGACTGGCCAAGTGCTATGTTGGCTTCTCAATGTCCCGTACGGATTCATCCCATCTGTACAAAGCCCAAGTCTTAGATTCCTATCTTCTTCACCAAATTTGGGGTACAATAGATCAATCTTCTTCCACTGTGGGGAATCAGACGCATGTCGCAGGATCCCATCATTATTTTTCTTAACATCTGCATGCCACCTCAAATTCTTCGCATCTTTCGGATTTGCAAACAAGCGTTGAAACCGTGATATTATAGGTAGATACCACAACACCTTGGCAGGAGAACCAGTTTTGGACTCCCCCAAAGTCGTCGATTTATACCGTTACACACCACATTTTGGACAATCTTTCAAATCTACATAGTCCTTTTGAAATAATACACAATCATTCGGGCATGCGTGTATCTTCTTGGCCTCCATTCCCATTGGGCACAACATTTTCTTTACCTGGTATGTTGAGATTGGCACCTCGTTTCCTTCAGGAAGCATTTCTTTCAACAAAGTCAACAATTCAGTGAAGCTTTTGTCACTCCATCTATTGTTAGCTTTCAACTTATACAATCTCAACACAGCGCTAAGCTTCGTAAACTTAGCACAGCCTGTGTATAACGGTATCTCAGCATCATGCACAATGTTTCTAAAGATAGGAGGTGGATCGGTGTGCTCTACCCTACAACTATCCAGCATCGCATCAACGATGTCTGCTGGAACTGGTTTGTTCACATTTACGTCATCGGAGGCAATTTCTTCTTCCACCCAAGCACTTCTATCGACATCTACTGGTTTCAATTTTGAAATCTCTCCATGCCAGTGCCATTCTGTATAGCTTTGTACAATCCCGTTGCACATGACATGACTTTTGATTTCCTCACCAGTGTTGACTTTCAAGTTGTTACCGCAATGCCTACATGGACAGTAGAACCTATATGTAGGTTTTTTCCTATGTTCCTCGGCAAATCTAATAAACTGATCAAGACCAGATATAAACTCTGGGGTGCAACGATTACGAATGGACATCCATGATCTATCCATTCTATGATCAGAGAAAACAAGTATATATTAGGAAACAAGTATATATTAGGAAAAGATTAGGCAGCATTTCCCCGCTGTTCTCTAAGTACATATGTACATAGAGAACAAACGGGGAAATGCTACCAAAATTTTCTCGAAAACCCAATACACATTATACACTTACATCCTAAGTGAGATTAGGTGTTCAAGAACAGTCCCAAACCGGGGACTATCCAAGATTTACTCCTAATGAGTCAATCTTGGACGGGTTTCTAGGCCAACAAACACATTTGATGTCATTCTTATATATAATAAATGTGTACCACCTATCCCATCCTTGAACACCTAATCTCACTAGTAAGTGTATAATGTGTATTTGGTTTTCAAGAAAATTTCGGCAGCATTTCCCTGCTGTTCTCTAAGTACATATGTACATAGAGAACAAACGGGGAAATTCTACCAAAATTTTCTCGAAAACCCAATACACATTATACACTTACATCCTAAGTGAGATTAGGTGTTCAAGAACAGTCCCAAACCGGGGACTATCCAAGATTTACTCCTAATGAGTCAATCTTGGACGGGTTTCTAGGCCAACAAACACATTTGATGTCATTCTTATATATAATAAATGTGTACCACCTATCCCATCCTTGAACACCTAATCTCACTAGTAAGTGTATAATGTGTATTTGGTTTTCAAGAAAATTTTGGCAGCATTTCCCCGCTGTTCTCTAAGTACATATGTACTTAGAGAACAAACGGGGAAATGCTACCGAAATTTTCTCGAAAACCCAATACACATTATACACTTACATCCTAAGTGAGATTAGGTGTTCAAGAACAGTCCCAAACCGGGGACTATCCAAGATTTACTCCTAATGAGTCAATCTTGGACGGGTTTCTAGGCCAACAAACACATTTGATGTCATTCTTATATATAATAAATGTGTACCACCTATCCCATCCTTGAACACCTAATCTCACTAGTAAGTGTATAATGTGTATTTGGTTTTCAAGAAAATTTCGGCAGCATTTCCCCGATGTTCTCTAAGTACATATGTACATAGAGAACAAACGGGGAAATGCTACCGAAATTTTCTCGAAAACCCAATACACATTATACACTTACATCCTAAGTGAGATTAGGTGTTCAAGAACAATCCCAAATTGGGGACTATCCAAGATTTACTCCTAATGAGTCAATCTTGGACGGGTTTCTAGGCCAACAAACACATTTGATGTCATTCTTATATATAATAAATGTGTACCACCTATCCCATCCTTGAACACCTAATCTCACTAGTAAGTGTATAATGTGTATTTGGTTTTCAAGAAAATTTCGGCAGCATTTCCCCGCTATTCTCTAAGTACATATGTACTTAGAGAACAAACGGGGAAATGCTACCAAAATTTTCTTGAAAACCCAATACACATTATACACTTACATCCTAAGTGAGATTAGGTGTTCAAGAACAGTCCCAAACCGGGGACTATCCAAGATTTACTCCTAATGAGTCAATCTTGGACGGGTTTCTAGGCCAACAAACACATTTGATGTCATTCTTATATATAATAAATGTGTACCACCTATCCCATCCTTGAACACCTAATCTCACTAGTAAGTGTATAATGTGTATTTGGTTTTCAAGAAAATTTCGGCAGCATTTCCCCGCTGTTCTCTAAGTACATATGTACTTAGAGAACAAACGGGGAAATGCTACCGAAATTTTCTCAAAAACCCAATACACATTATACACTTACATCCTAAGTGAGATTAGGTGTTCAAGAACAGTCCCAAACCGGGGACTATCCAAGATTTACTCCTAATGAGTAAATCTTGGACGGGTTTCTAGGCCAACAAATACATGTGTTGTCATTCTTATATATAATAATTGTCTATAAACTATAGGCAACATGGTTAATCCTAATCAACAGAGCATTATTAAATAATAAATCAAGAAATCAATAGTTTCAAACAAAAGGTCTAGGAATCTTTACTAGACATTATATGTATCCCTAATCATCATATTTAACATACTACATTATTATGAACATCCAGATCAGATTAAGATCATACTATGTTATAACCATTGGTTTAATAACCCTATTTCCGCATGTACATTTTTATCAACTTTAAAACCCTATAATTCATGAAATCATTCTAATTCAATTTAATATGTTGGGATCACATAATTATACTGGTAGAATTTTAATAGACATGATAAGTACCTAATCTATAGAGCATTATTAAATAATAAATCAAGAATTTAATAGTTTCAAACATGCAATAATTCACAATGCAATGTTATAAACTATAGGCAACATGGATAGATGAGACTAGAGTTCATATTAGAATAAAAATTAGCAACTTAGGACAAAGTCCATCACTAAAGTCCCAAACTCAACATATATGCACAATCAACATCAAATATAGGACAAAAGGGTAGATTAGAACCCTAATGTATTGTTGTTTGCTTCCTCCATTTGCCCCTCTTGCCCGACAACTGGGTTTAATGAAAGAAACACATCCATATTCATTCTACTCTCTCGTAGGTGGAAGAAGAGGAGGAAGAGGGTACCTGTGACGAGCGGCAGCGGCGGCGGCGAGAAGCGAGCAGGTGTCAATCGGCGGCTGCGAGCAGCAGGTGTCCAACGGCGGCAGGAGCGGCGGCAAGCAGCAGAAGGTGTCCAGCGGTGGCGAGCAGTAGGTGTCCAGTGGTTGCGGCAGCACGAAGGCGTGGCAGCGCCGGTTCTCAGGCGCTGGAGCAGAAGTTCTCAGGCGCCGGTTCTCAGGCGCTGGAGCAGCAGGGCGGCGGAGAAGGGGCGCGGACAAGAGAAGAAGGTAGCAGGAGTGGTGGCGGAGAAGGGGGCGCCGGAGAAGGGGGCGCCGGAGAAGAAATAGCCGGAGAAGGGGGCGCTGGAGAAGAAATCGCCGGAGAAGAAATCGGCGGCAGAGAGAAATAGGGAAATCAGCTCGCAATGGAACAGAAGAAAGGGGAAGAGTCGGGCGATCGCGGGATATAAAGTTCCCAAATAGCGTCGGTTGTTTGCAACAACCGACGCCTAAAAATCTTTAGCGTCGGTTGTTTGCAACAACCGACATCCAATTGGACGATATTTTCATGAAATTGTTTGGCGGGAACCACCTTCAGCGTCGGTTATACAAGGATAACCGACGCTGAAAGTGACACTTTTCGCGCAAATTTTCATTGCACATAGGCGTCGGTTTATACCTACATAACCGACGCTGAAAATGACACTATTTTTTTTTATCAAAAGTTGGATTTCGCGGGCGACGTTAAGCGTCGGTTTGTTATAAACAACCGACGCTGAATACAAAGCGGTATCCGTGTCTGGCTGGTCTTCGAATATAGACGTCGGTTTTCTTAAACAACCGACGCCTTATATGTTAGGCGTCGGTTTTCCTTAATAACCGACGCCCAGAAAAGTGACACTGAATGTTATTTCTGTAGTAGTGGGATCACCCATGCATGATCCGTTTGATTTAAAATGAAGGATATGTAATGTATTGAACATGAGTTGAAACTAGTAGAGAGATTATGGATTTAGAATTTCAACTTCACATTAGAAGAAGGATAAAAATAAATATATGCAACATGGTATATATGATCATACACCTAAAAGAAGAAACATGATCATAAGAGAAAACTAGAAGTTAAAGATGATATGTGGAATAGAAGTATATTGTAAGGGGATTATGGAAAGTCATGAAAAGGTTTGAAACATAATGAAGTAATATAGATTATAAAAGAAAGAGGCTGCAAGATTCAAGAAAGTGTTAATTAGTCAAGTATCCTTGTTGATAACTAATTAAGCCTACATATGAGAAATGTATTAATGAGTGTTTGAATATAAGAATTCAAAGTCTTAGAATCACCTTCTCTTTCATATCTTCCTTAATTAGAGCAATGTGGGAATGAAGTGATAAGAAAATGAATCATATATGATGCATAACCACCATCGTAGAGGCATCTAATGAATGTAATAATGACATACAATATGATGATGTAACCCTAGCAGGGTAAATTGAGAATGTAATCTATCTGAATGGCCAAGTATGAGAAAGGAAATTCAATTGATAAGATAAGGAAGACTTTAATAAAACTTGTGAGATCCAAAGTTTGACTTTCAAATTAAGGGAGCAAAGTTACACACAACAACATCATGCTACTGATAAGGACCAAACCCTAGAATGTTTAGAGTTGTAGTAGTTCAAGGGTTGTCACTAGTGATTTGACCTTGAATACTAGCATCTGTATAAAACAAGATCATGAGATTTGCACTATGAGAAGTAAACTAGCACTGATAGTAATCCAGGGTTTAAAGATAGCTAATATGAAAGGTAGATAAACAATATGGAAATGATTTGAAGTAAAGAGTAAGATATAAATTTGAAATGTAACAAGTGTGTTTTGAAAAAAAGGAGAAATACAATATGAGTGAAGTGTGATATGAGATAAATTCTTGCAGAGATAGCAAGAATGATGAATAATCTATTTGTACCTTATATGTTTCAATTTTAGGGATGTTTCATCTACATGATTAAAAGGAGAAGGATAAGTAGCAAAAAGTAAGTAGTAATGAATGAGAAGAGAGATAAGAGAAAACAATGGCTTTTAGTAATATATGAATTTGTTTTTAGAAGTATAATTTGTTGAAGGTATATTAAGGGATGTAAATTGGTTCTACATATGATTTTAGTGTACATGTACACGCAATATGTTAATTTCAGGTGTCTGATAGTTTTAGTCATTCATACCAGTAATCCATCTTAGTATTGTACAATTGATGTATGGTGATATGGTTCAAATGATGATAAAACAAATGGAGGGTTACCATGAATAAGGTAGTCTTACCTATTCACTCATATGAATAGAAGGGATGATAACCATATTGTATTGATATGTAACCCTAATGAGGTATATCTTGTTATACCTAGCTTTAATATAATTAAGTGATGGTAATTCAGTATGAATAGTTCTTGAATGACTAATACAATCATGGAGTACTTTGTTACTATTGTTGAAACCCTAGTATGCAATAACATGATGGTTACACCCTTGAATTATGTTTGGGTTCATACTTGAGAATAATATGGAATGTAATGGTAATGCTTCACCTTATGCATCCATGATGCAATGGGGATGTTGTGAGTAGTATTGTACAATTGTTGTTGAATCTAGTCTTTCAACTCAACACAATTTTTCTATTTGAGTAGCATAATAAAAAAATTCAAAAGAACATGGTGAACTCTCTTTTGTGACTTAGAGGTAATACATAACAATAATACATATTGAGTCGTATGAATTGAGATAGTTGGATCAGATTATCAATGTTGAGGTAACATCTCAAGAGTATAAAAAAAATATTGAAATGGTTGTTTCTCTCTCTCTCTTCTATGATTGATTGTGGCGAAGATAATTTGTTTGTTTTCATTGAGAACTGTTTTAACATGTTGTGATTAGAAAAGAAATAAAGGACTTAATGTTGAAAACTACATTCAAGTATGAAATACAAGAATATAATGAATTGCAAGATTTCAGAAGTTTAAAATAAACTTTGAATATACTTTGTTTGCATATTTATGTTACGGGGATGAAACTTTTTAAGGGGGTGAGAATTGTAATGACCACATTTGTGCTTAATTGGTAAACTAGGGTTTACTTGAATGATTACATGCTTGATTAGAGTGAACATCGTTTAGACCTGATTAATAATAGTAGGTCAATTGTGATGTTTCAAACCTAAGAAGAAACTCTAACTATGATTTTATTTTGAAGAATTAGGGTTTGAGAAATGTAAACCCTAATTGGCAAAAATTAGGGTTTTGATAGTACATGAATATGGAATTTGATCATGATAGCAGTGTGGTAAATGATTTTTCATATTTTAGACAAATTTTTTATTTAATTAAATTTTTGATATGATATGTATAACCCACTCATGCATATTGGAGAAAAAATTCAGAATATTTGAGTGTTCTTTGAATGTGGTTCTCGATCAAACTATACTTTGACCAAAATGCTGACAGAGTGCTTTTCAGCAGTGTAATGTTTTATTTTTAGTTATTTATTGGTAAATCCAAATGATATTAAATTTTAAATGGAGATCTAAGACTCAATCTTAAATAACATGTAAAATTTTCACAATTTTTGGATGCGATTATACCTTATCAGTAGATGAATTACAGTAACTGAGATTTCTGTAGAATTATGGATAATAGTGCACTATTCGATTTTTATTTATTTAATAGAAGATTGGAATGATCTCAAATTTTAACTATAGATTTTTAACTGAATTATACACAACATGATATATTATAATAATATTTTGAGGAGGTTTAATCTCTTAAATACACGAATTTTTAGAAATCATTTTATGACAAAAAAAATGTGTTGAAATAAGAAAAAGTATAATAAGGGGTCAAAGTGCAATTGACCCAATCTTCTCAATTTCTCTATATGGTCAACCTAACACAAAAGGAGATCTCATAATTCATGATTCAATACATAGAAACGAAATCCTAGAGAGAGAGAGAGAGAGTTAGGGTTTGAGAGGAGAAATTGATGGAGATGTTGACCTAGGGTTTTGCGGTCTGAGGAATGATGACATCATGTTAGTTTAACTTCTTTGGATATAGTTTCAGGGTGAATCTTCTCTCACATGTCAAAATTCCATCCCTCCTCTGGTTTGACCCAAAATGGTATCAAAACTTCCCCTTTTCTCACTCTTTCTTCATAATCCCTCATTTTTAGGGTTTCCGAGTTGAAAGGAAGAAGAATTGGGTGAATTGCTAGGGATTTGATATGAGATCAAGATTTTCAGGGATGAGCTACATTTTTAAGGTGCTTTCACACCTTAGGGTCAGTGGGAACTTCCTTTAAATAGTATATTACATGAAAATTGGTTAATTCATCCATAATCTTTAATTGCTAGTAGGCGACTACAAACCCTAAATTGTCTATTTGTTCTAAGTTGTTGCAAAATGATATGAAATGGATTCTTCCTCTATTTGGATGAAGTTCAGATGATTAAATCATATTAGAAATGTATACAATACATCCTAATGAGAATTCCCTAAGTATTCATAGAGGTTATCAGAGTAAACTAAAATATAGGGAATTTATCTATGACTGGAATTTGCTGTATAAGTAAATAGAGAAAATTGCTTATCTAGATCCCCTTGGTTATGAATGATTATTTACCTAAATTCATAGTACAAATATGTAAGATACTATCTTGGATTTCGTTCAAAGTGAATAGTGTTTGTTTGATATCTCAGTAAAGAGGGTGAAACCCTAGATGCGTGGAAAATTGGATATTTACGAATAGATATAGTGAAATCCATTTGAAGGGATTTTCTTGACATGATAGACTTTATTTATTAAATGTTATTATTGATGTATGATATCCTAGTGAATGGCATGGAAACCCAAATTCAACTTTGTTCCAAGGTTTCATGCATATATTGATTTTATATGATTTGTTGATAGTAGTCTTTATTCAATGAATGTTTATGTCACATGAAATCTTTATGGGAGCCATGTGAATAAGTTGTTGCCTAGTGAGAGGTGAAAAGATGTGTGATGGCCTTGTGAGCCATGAGAATACTTGTAAAACTAGTGAAATGAATGCATTTGTCTAAGGACCTAGAGGTAATGGTTACCTATTACAGAGGTAATAATGCTATGTGATGATCTAAGGGTTTGAATACCCAAATCCAGTAATCATGATAATGATGTGAAGGGATGAGAATTCCCAGTAATGTGAAAAGGGATTGAGATCCCAGGTATCATGTGTTTTAAATATTTGAAAAGTATGTGATAGATGTAATACACCTTTCTTTGTAGCATTTGTGGTGATTAAATGAAACCCTAAGGATAGGTTGTTCAATGAATCAAGTATTATGATATCAATGTTCTCAATTATTATTAATAATTCTTGTCATGATAAGTAATTAACTCTTAATTGAGTTATGATATGCACAACTCAAGATTTGGGTTGATATGTACGATTCTAGTGTGTATGTGCCAAGTGGACATGAAATCTATTTATTTAAGAATTTTAGTCTGCCTCCATGTATAATATGTGAATATACTACTCTGCCAAATTCAGAATGATAAACATGTTTTATTATAACTTCAAATAAGTAGATGTGACACCATAGAGATACCATAGTCAAGTATAAGTAAGAGAAGGGTATAATGTAGAAAGATCTTTCTAGGAATAATAAAATAATAGATTTAGGAGCCCTAAACACCGTAGAACCCCTATGTGAGGTCTGCGCCTTAGGGGTGAAATGACCTAACCCGAGCAGCTTCTAGTATACAGGGGTCGGAACGTGCTATCAGGTGGCACGGGGGACGAAGCCCTAGTAGAAGTCTCCTTAAATTATAGTTTGTAGTGTCCAACATCAACCAGAAGTCTTGGTGGCACTAGAGTACAGAAAACCCAAGAGGTGGCTTGACTCTCCGTCTATGTGTTCAGGTTAGAGGAAGAGTCCAGTTTAGGCCAGAGAGCCATTTCCCTATTACAGACCTGGAGAGTAGTCAGACTTAGCATTTCTCGGGTGTGTCCGCTAAGTCTTGTACGGTGTGATCGTAGTGCACTACGATTCTTCATATGTAGAGTACATTGCATATTATCAGGGCATAATAAAATGAATGAGAGGTCAAACAAGTGTGTACATTTATCCAATTATTCCTTGTATGTTTCAGAATTATTAGTTCTCTTTATGATCAATCAAGCATTTCATATATTGATTCACTCTTATAGATATCTAGAGTATCCTGCCATATTTATGATTGCTAATTATTAGACTCTTTAAAGCTTACTGCTGTTATAATTGATATCAGTTGCTCAAAAGTAAATCTGTAATTATATCAGTGTGTTAGATTGTTTCTTTTAAGTACTCATTCACTGAGCGAGTAGGCTCACCCCTCTACTCAAAATTTTTAGGAAAATCACATGGACTTGAAGAAGATATCATTGCATCAGAGTAGATCTACCACAAGAGTTAAGTCTGAGTATAGTTAAGTTCAGTCAGTCCCTGTCACTCTAGGTCATTGTATAGATCTCAGAGAGAGTTGTAAATGATGTTTTGTATGTTTGTTTCCTTAATATGAGAGAATGCAAATGTTTGTCATGTCGTATGTACATGGAAGTGTGAGAAACATAATGAATGTATGGATGTGTATCATTAAATGTTGAGATTATATTAGAGAAATGAAAGTTTAATTCTCTTGTAAAGTTAGTTTATGTTCAATGTGAGAAAACAAAGAGTTTGAAAAGGAAGAAAAAGTTAAGGGTGATTTTTGTATTATGTTAAATCCTCAATTTATACCCTAATCTCATGATTAGTGGTAATTGTGAGATCGGGGTGTAACAATGTGCTTGATATTGCTCCACATATTCTTGCAATCAAGTCTTGGGTTCAACATGCATGGAATTCATAAGGCTATACAAGGTCACTCACCAATGGATTTTTCTATGTGTCCTTTATGAAAGAATCTTATAGAAAGAAAGTCATGCAATCTAGTCAACGGCTATATGATGGTCACTTGATCCTCATGCAATTATATAGACTTCACCCAATCTAGAATGTGAGGATCTATCAAAGATCATGTGTTGAGTTACATTCCCTACCCTAGGGCTTTAGAACTACAACATGATTCTCATTGCTGATGTGAGTTGCATTCGAACTCATTTGTGCATGGATCTCACTATGACCAAAGATAACCAATCCTACTTTTTCCTGAGTTATAATGGGGGTTTCATCAAAGAAAGACCCCCCTCAGATGTGGACCTTTGGTTAGAGGATGAAGGCTCAATACCATTTCCAACGGAGTATACTACTACCCTAGGAATTCTCAATATGTCTGGCATTCAAATATAGTGACAAGAACTTCCAAAAGAATGAAATCCACCATAACATACAATAGAAAAACTATCAAAAGAAGATATATGTCTTTTCAATGGCTTCTACATGTGTTTGTGGCCCTCAACAACCATACACGGTAGATACTTTATGGGGAATGACATACCTATGAATATGGAAGGCAAATTTAATTGTGACACCTCTATAAGAACCATCATAGTAAAGGAGACTATCATTACCACATGTATCCAAGAAGACACATGGATTTAAATTTTGACACATGTAACAGTCAAGATGAACTACTATTGGGAGATATGAATGCCTACCAAATTCAGAGTCAACAGTGAATGCTACATCACATAATCCTAATACCTGATGTATACACTCTATTATCGTCAATACTGGAAGGAACATAGTATTGGTATTAATGACATATTTTGTGGACATTTGAGTGACTCTCCCGATCCAATTGCTTTATGTCAACCTTTCCTCATTGTGGGAACTGATAAGGGAAACTTACACAAGGAATTCTGAATGGAAGCGAGAGTTGAGAACTCACACTCTACACAATTAATGGACAAATTCAGTCAATGTTGATAATTTTTCTCAATATCAAGAGGAGAATACATTTGACCAAGGACATTCTAGAAAACCAGACATTGATTATATAGGGTCTCCCAGTGATAACTTCCAAAATTGGTGTTGGCATGTTTGGATGTTGCTTCAATTTGGAAGGGACTCCTTACAAGTACATATGCACAGATTGTCTTAGAATCTGGGACATCCCTTCTGAATCATTAAATTTCATGTATATATAGCCTAGAACATCCCATGAGGGTATTTCACAAATGGAGTTCACATATCATGAGTCCATCCTAATAAATAAAGGGCATGATTCAGTCATGGAATCCACGATGTCTGACCTTACCTCCTCCCCTCTTGTGCAAGGATATACAAATATTGACACTCTAGAGTTAGATTTCCTTGAGAAGGATGACTTACCTTCTTTCACTGATCTCTTAACATCTAAAGTTTTGCAAGAATCTCAATTTCATCCATGTAACTCTTTATGCTCCATTATACATGGAGGAAGACTAGGTTGAGAAGTTTCTAAGAAAGGAGTGACACAAGAAAGATCAAGACCAAAGCATATCATGCATACATCAAACTCATGAATCAAAGTAGTGAATTTGGGAGGTTTCCTAATGACCCTACTGGATTGAAATGCCCGTCATGGTGCTACCCCAATTTGCTAAAGGAAAATTCATAGGGTGGTACAGGTCTACAGTGCAATAATGGCCCTACTTATTGAGACAATGATTGGGCCATTATCACAATGTAAGGTTAAAAACCTCTTTCCTAATGGTTGGTATTGTATATTTAACATTGTGTAGATATGAACATAAAGAATATTTTAGGAGTCTAACCCCAGTTATTGGTGTGTAAATGTCATGGATTTCACAATCAAACCATCACAACCACTTCTACCAGCATCATAGTTGCACGATTATGCACCAACATTGTATATGGGTACACCACACTAAAAGAATGGAACTACTTATGGACCACAACCACTAGGATGGCTAACTCCATTATATGTCAATTAATCCTTATTGGGGACTACAACTGCACTCAATTCTCATGAGAAGAAGGGTAGAAGGGAATGCATTTGAGGGTTATTGCGTACTTCACTAACATGGTGGAAATCTTAGGACTGATTGATCACTCCATTCAAGGTAAATGACCATACATAGACCAGTCTCCAAGATTCCAATGAATGGTGAAGTGCAAACTTAGTGATTCTCTACCCAATTATGCTTTCACTAACATCTCACCCAAGCATTTGCAGAATTGACTTCCCTTCTTCATAGAGTGATAATGCGCTTCTCTTGTTGCACCTTATGTGAGGGGAGCAATAAAAGAGAAACAAACCCTTCTACAGCATCAACTATTGGATAGACTAGGACAATTTGATGAGATGTTGGTGTGAAGTTCGTAACTTACATTGAAGGGAACATACTATACATAGTGGCTAAGAAAACCCAAACCACTAAGTACATGATCAAGAAATGGGATAATGAGAAACGCAACACCTTCTCACTCAAATGCTTGGCCATGGTGGACTTCACTCATACCAACACCTTACAATCTCAACCTACAGATGGCATACTAATCCATAAAGAAAGAGTGATATGTACTAATTGAAGCTCTAATCAATGCAAAAAAATGATTGTTTTACCAAAGAAACTATGTATCTTGGACAAAAGGTGCAGAGCGCAACACCTCCAATGCAAAACCATTTGAGACTTCATTCATGAACTCATATACTAAAGTGATAATAAGTTACATTCCCAAGAAGACTAGAAAAGGATTCAACATAATTATTCAACCAAATTTGTAATGAGGAGGATGTGCATCAATATTTGCTCCTTTTATGGTAGATACAAACATTGTTTGACAAGAACATATCTCTTTTTTTAGTTGGTTACCAATAATGAGATTAGTGATGCACCAAGGTCCATCAGCTTGGACAAGGAATCTTGTCCTAATGGGTCCAATGATCACTTATTTAGTCATTTTTACTCAATGATTCGTAAACGACGTCTGTTATGACATCTGATGGATCCATTATGGTGCAATCTTTCTTAGACAATGTAACCATGTATTCTTGGCACTCATAGCCAAGACATGTAATGTAGAAAAAATGAGGGTCTACATACTGATCACATAGTGGAGTGCTCTATAAGATCTAATTAAAATTGTTGAATTGAAGTCTCAAAGGAGTTCTCCCTTTTCTGATATCTTACAACCCGTGTGCTTTCATCTTAGAAAGGGATATGTCTGATTGTGAATAGTTGATGGGTATGTTCTTGCATGTCTTATAAGTCGATAGATCTAAACGCAAAGCATGTATTAAGGTGGATATTTCAAAGGCATATGACCATGTGTCATTAAAGGGAATCTAGGAAATACTATAGAGCTTTGATTTTATGGAGAACTGGATCAGATGGATCAAGTAGTACATACAAATGGACTCCTTTTTAATGATGTTCGATAGCTTCTCCTTTGAAAATTTCATAAGAACTTGTGGTTTGCACCAAGGGGATCTCTCTGACCCCTTTTATTCAACACAGTGATGGAGTACTTGACACTAAATGTCCATGACTAAGAATAATGTGGACTCATTTGGTCATTCACAGTGATAGGAACCCTAATGGTTTCACACTTTTCATTTGTAGATCACACGATGATGTTTGTGGACAACACACTACATATCTATTTGAAGTCAATGTTACATTCTAGGACTTTGGAAAATGCACTCTTATACACCAAACCATTCAAATATTCACTATTCCTATCCAAGGCGGCATTACCTTCACCTATAATCTATAAAAATGTGGTGGTATGTCGATTAATACACTACTGTGCTCATACCTAGCATTTCCTTTCATTGTAAGCGCAATATTGCAATTAGTAATGAGTAAGGATTGTAAGAGAAAAATGATTGACACATGGCCACTGAATTGAATCTCATCTTTGATCTTCTTGATGTTAGTTTGAACAAACATCCTCATGCTTTTTTACTTCTGGATCATGTAAGGACTCAACCCCTTAAGTGTACTAGAGAAATTACAACAACTAACATCTAACTTCTTGTGGGTAGACTCGACTCACACTATGTCTTGGGATAGAATACCATTTATATATAAAGACCAGGGATGAAGCTAAAGAAATTCAAGGATATTGCATGGTGGGTTATGTTTAAAAGAGTAAATAGTTCTAAAGAAACATGAGTTCTATATGGACCATGTGGGTGTGTATGCATTATGGCACGATGCTAGATGACCATAGGCTTCACAAACAAGAGTTTTCATGTACGTGAAAAATTAGGGTACCCACTATTAGCTCATCTATTGACCATGAACCCTCATGGTACATACTCAAGGAAGGATGATGGACCCAAACCTCGGGAGGTGATCTGATCGCATGGGCAACCATGCCTGGTGGGAAAATGATTTGTCATAGATATTGCTTTCAATAATGGACCATCACCATTACAAGACACATCATCATGAAAGCCCCATTGTGAACATGGTCACAACATGGGCTGCAAACTACAATTCAATATGTTGGCTCTATGAAGGGGAGGATGAGTAAATGAATATTTGTTCTTTGCATGCGATTCATCTGAACTATGTTGAGCTCCTGGTTCACAACAACATCACCCATGGAAACCATTGATTAAGACAAATAATGGTAAACTCTATCAAGCATGAATGTGGGGATAAGTAGAAATGGACCTAACTTCTACAATATCCATTTGATGGAAGCTTACTTCCTCTATAAAAATGAGAAGGAGGAGACATGGACCGCATAGTGCATGCCTTGACCATAGTGGCTCGAAATATGTTTAGGTGTGTCACTTTTTGCACACCTTGAGTGTAGAGTGAAGCTTCCTAAAAATGTCTAAAAGGCATGGAACATACACTAGAGACATAGCTGAGATCAGAGGTTGGTCGGTGACATGCATGTTCAACATGCTTCTTTTCCCTATGGTGCACACAGTTACCTATGCTGATCTATTGGCAAATCCCATTGACACAACTTGTTGACATTGGATACTCGCTGATTTGAGGAAAGGTGTGGAGCTACTGAGGATCAATGTTGTTCCCTTCCTTGCCTCATATAGGCTTTGTTGTGGTGCTCACCGACTCCTACGTGAGTTGGTGTGCCCACATTTCATTGATCTTTCTATCTAGCAACCAGACTCACATTGTGAGGGTAAGTGGTTAAAAGAAAGACATGGGATGCTTTTTTGAACCCTTATTAGAGTTTTAGCCTTTTGGTAGAATTGTGTAGGGAAGTTTGAAGTTTTTTCTCATGAACTTAAAACTATAGATGGAGCATTTTTTTTTCAAGGGTTATCTTACGATGATCCTTCTTCTAATAAATTATTAATGTTTTAGGAATCCAATAGAGGTTTCAAAACCCATGTAGACTCTCCCATCTTAGATATCCAATATAATTCAAACTAGTTTTAATAAATTGTTCATCTTGTTGATGTCAAATATCTAAGGAAAATAGACAACATGTATAGATTGTGTCTTATAAGAGATCTATATACACATGAGATGCCTTCCCAACATAGAGGCACTGGTGGCAACATTTTTACCTGCTGAAGTCAAGAGTAATAGACATATCCATTTTCAATAAACACAATAAAAAAGGAGAATGATAGACATCACACACTCCAACACATGAATCGACCCTAGAAAGGCTTAGTAATAACTGCTTGGTATCCGTTTAGTGAACGGCCAAAAATATATCATCAATAGTTTTAATTTGAATGTGTATTCTTTATTGTATTTTTTAGCAATGCTACATGTATTGTTGGCCATTGTTATGTATGTGAGTATTTTTCACATTAAATTTTTGGGAATATCTTGTAAGGACATAATGGTCATAAAAAATGACATGTAGCTTTTTTTCCATTTCATGCATTTTTTTATTCGTATGTGTATATATTTTCTATTATGGTCATATCAATGTGTAATATTATGTATTAATATGAATTGTGAAAATGGAACCTAGTCGGAGTAAGACGAGTGTTGTAAAATGTGTCCTTGCGATTATCACGCCAAATTAGCATTCCCTAGATCGCATGATCTGACTTGGGCGAGTGGATGGTGGCCACCGAGCCCCCCCCTTGGATCCCCTTGGGCTCTCCTTGCCTCCCTATAGTTTGTGGTTGTGTGCACCTTGGCAACGGTCGGGCATCTAAAGCCAATGTTGATGTTGTTCTCTGGGTAGTGACTTTATCCGTTGCCATCATGCTCCTGCTCCATATCTGGCTTGGGCAGCTGGATTCCCGACGAATGTTTATGAGGCTGGTTTAGGCGTTTGTGATGGCAGAAATATGTGAGGCTCCCTTAATATCTCTGCTCATTTACCCAGGTCGGTGCCATGTTTGTGACAAGGACTTCCTCTTTGTTTATGTTTTATTTGGTTTTCATATAACTTTTCATTTCACTGATTGTTAATCAACCCTCTCTCTCTTATGTAAGTAAGCGTTCTTTTTTAGTCTCGATTACTTTTGATGTTGATTGTATGGCAACACATGTTGAGGGATCTTTGTTGTTGGATGAATGATTTGGTTTGATCATTTTACTATCGATATATGTCGGGAAAGAAGGTATTTCTCATGAAAATATGTTTTAGTAAACATCGTAGAAGAGGCGTCTATACGTTTCTGTCATATTTTATTTGATCTTGACTTTTGTGTGGTTTGAGGGTGTGTCTTCCTTCGCATGTGAATGGCGTATGACTCCTTGTAATGAATATTGTCTTTTTCTGTAATAAAAAAATGTACTTATAAAAAGAGAAATGTTGCACACACCCTAAAACAAATTTAAAAATAAATATGTTACCAGCTTGATAACAATCTACTAACAATCATTAACAACCCATATTGTTGTGTACTAATGTTTATATCTTGCGTGTGGATGTATATATTGTGTGAATTGTTCTTTGTAATAAAAAAGTAATTATTATAGGTCAACAACTCAAAAATGGCCTAATAATGGGTATCAACTGCCTATTTTTGTGTGTAATAGTATGTGATCATTTATGTACCATTTAAATATATTTTTTTATCTAAGTTTCAAATCACACTTATATCAAGATAGAATTACAAAGAAACAAAAGGCAGAGGAGCAACAAGTTGCACTGCCAGTTCTTTTTTGATGGCAAAACCAATCCTCCAAAATACTACATCCATAAGCTTAAGAGTCATAGCATTACTGTGCATAACTTTTTAAATCCATTTGAGAAGTCTATTGTCTCTGGTGCTAAGAATCTAAAAGTATCAAACCTAAAAGGTATAAATGCATGTTGATTTTTTATGCACACTTTCTCATGTTTAACCACTTTGGTTGCAACAGCTTTTAGGGTAACATGTCCCACAATATACTTTATGTACTAGATATATTTTTTGTACAAGTGTACATTACAATAGTAGTAAACAATCTAAACACGACTTGTGACATTCATAAAGGTCAAATTTATTTGTACTTTTATGTGTATTTTTGTAATAGTTATATACAGAAGTGTGTATAGTAAAAAATGTGTACCACACAATTCAGATGTGACTCCAAGAGAAAAGCAGGTATAGGATAGGTGTTCTATATGAGGAAATGTTGTTGGCACATTATTTGATTATAGAGTCAAAGCGGTTGCAATTTTAGAGTATATATTGACAACACAATGGGATATATTGTTACACATAATATGAGACATCAACATACCATTTTAAACCGTTATCAAGCCATTACCATGTAAAATTTTGAAATTTAATCCTATGTGTTGTAATATCACAAGGCAATGATAAACAAAAATTGTTATATAACATTAGAAGTCACCTGCCATTTTGGGAGACAGTTAAATGTAAAAACAAAAATGTTACTTCATATGCCACAAGCCTCAGAGTGACAAGACTTATGATACGACAGAGAAAAATAATAGAGGAGAGAAAGAGAAATGTTCTATACTGAAATAATCTGGGAGACAAAATAAGACACTACTCCAACGTCAAGATAAATATGTCCCATCACGGCAACAACATTTGGGACCACTTGTTAGTAGAAGTTCTAATTGCTAGGTTGATGGATAAAACATGACAGAGCATGAGAGGGTGGATGGAAGAGAAAAGGAGTGGGGAGAGAGGAAATTAGAACATTAGGTAATGATAACAACACACTAGACTAGAGATAACAACTCGTTTATAAAAGAAAATATATGAATAGCACTACTTTTTTTCTCTCTCCGATTTTACATTATATTATTATATTTCTCAAAATTATCTCAATTTTTTTGTTAAAAAAATATTTTTTGTAATGATTCTAATAATTTTTATTTTTTCAAAAAAATCATTTCAGATTAAAAATTATTAGCAAAATAAATATCTCTCATTTCAGCCTCTCTCTCTCTCTCTCTCTCGACTACCTTCTGTTCCACATTTTATCTATTAACCACCAGTTGTATCATTTACTAGGAAGTGGCGTGTCCCATCGCCCATCGTAATAGAATGTGGCAAGTGTGTCGTCAGGACATGAGGGACTAGAGGACAATAAATGTTCAGTTTCTCATCCAACGTTTTGTCCCCATCTCAGTTTTCAAAAGATAAAAGAGGGAGACGTGGAGCAAGCTACGCTAAAGAGAGAAATAGAAAGAGTAGTCACTCCCTTATTTTCTTAAAGAGAGATGAAATAACGGAAGATAATTAAGAAAAAACAAAGACAGAATGCTACGCTAGACACTAATAACAAATTATTATTAAAAATAAGGTACAACATTTGTTTATTGACTTTTGACGATTTATTTTTTATTTTTCTCTTTCTTTTCTCTCTTCCGACTACTTTGTAATTTTGTTTGTGTTGACATGCTTTGTAACGTATTTTTTGTCACACTTTGACATATTATTTCCCACGAATTTCATCTTCCCTCCTGCTCTATTTGTGTGCACATATTTTATAATATATTTTCCCAAGATATGTTATTTTACTACTTTTCTTCTCTCTATTTTTATTTTTCTCTATCCCCACTTGGTTCCTCCCATTTCCTAATTTTATCTCTCACATATTACTCTTCTTCATACCCCTTTCTTACTATTCTTATCTCTTTTCTTATTAATTTTTGTGTGTCTTCCTTGAATTTTTATTTTCTTCTAACCGTCTCTTCTCCCACCTTATATGCTCCTCTTGAGGTACAGCTGACGCATTAACAATCCAATCAAGTACAATAATTCAGCTGAAATGTCACCAGCCATCAGGTGTTATCTTATGTGTCTCATCTCATTTTCCGGGATAAAGATAAATGGTATCAAACTGACTCCGTGCAGCATTGTTCATGATAACAACAGGAGTAACTTTATCATGAAAAGTAACTTTAGCCAATTTACTTTGTTTCGAACTTTGACGATGGCCTACCTCCAAGAGAGGGCTTCGACCATTTACTGCCTGAAACCATGTTTGCCACGGTTTAGTGACCACCAGCGAGTTGGTAGTGCGTCTAGAACCATTTAAGAGGAAGGTACTTACTTGTCGAGTGATGTGAACGCATGCATATAATATGCGCTCGGCTACCGTCGCATGAGTCGGCGTCCAGTGAAAACAACAGAGCCAGCGACCATATTCACTCCACTCCAGTCAAGAGAGATGGCAGCAAAGGACGGACGGACGAAGATGACGACCAGAGGGGCCGGAGTCCGGACTCTGGGGGGGCCTGGACAACGTGCACTGTCAAGCAGCAGAGAAACGTAGCGCAGACCACACGGCATGCGCTCCGTGGGCGCTTGTCTGAGCTCGGAGCTGGAGGCTTCTACGGCAGGCTGCCGGAGCTGCAGAGTGGACGGTGGTCAAACACGATTAGGGAGGGGTAAAGAGGCAGGTGGGGTTTAGATTGTTGGGATGGTGATCAGCTTAGGTGCATGGAGAACCCGACAAACAGAGGTGGGTAGGTAGAAGGGAGTGGAAAAGGAATAGGAGGAGAGAGAGTGGAAGAACCGAAGAGGAGGAAGAAGATGACAACTACTCTGTGTGCGGCGTACGGCGGGTTTGTCGGATAGCGTAGCGGACAGGGTCCAGTACTAGCTTAGTCGGGCCACTGCAGGTGGGGGACAGACGGGTCTCCAAGACACGTGGGGGTGGGAGCTATATGTATGGGGTACCTCTCTTTTCGGAGGCCCCCCTTCTATCTGACCTGCTTCTCTGCGTATTAGTTGTCAAATCAAGGCGATAAGGGAGAAGGCCGTGCTAAAATTTTCTTTGTTGTGTAGCCTTTACTTTTCACGTGAGATAGCATAAAAAGCGTTTGCACCAGTGTAGTCGCTGTGCAAAATGGGAAACCAAAATGCTTCCCTCATGCATGAAGAAGCTACAGGTTTGTTAGGGGATACGCTGATTTGGGATGTTGATATGACGGATTTTTTTTTTAAGAAGTCAGGAGGCAATCTTATTCATCCCGCCCTCCTCATGCGAGCCAATTCAAATAACTTACAATCACTAATTAAGCAATCAACAGGAAACATGGTAGCTAGCATATGACGGATTTTAATTGGATGGATTGGTAGATGTGGTGTAATATGTAAATAAATTTATTTTGTTTATAACTTTTAGATCGTAATAAATTTTTTGATGAAATAAAAATTATTGGATTTATTATGAAAAATACAATCCAACAAGACTAATATTGATATATTTTTAACAAAAAAATATATAAATAATATGAATATGTTATTATGGGTGCCAATGAACTATTTTGGGTGTCAATTAGGGTGTCATTAGCCATTTGTGAGTGCCGTTATAATTCTAGGTGTCAATTAACCATTTTGGGTGTCATTTTAAACTTCTGGGTGTCAATGAACCATTTTGGGCGTCCAACAAGACTAATATTGATATATTTTAAATAAAAAAATATAAAAATGATATGAATATATTATTCTGGGTGCCAATGAACTATTTTGGTCGTCAATTAATCATCTTTGGATGTCATTAGCCATTTATGGGCGTCGTTATAATTCTAGGAGTCAATGAACTATTTTGGGCGCCATTTTAAACTTTTGGGTGTCAATGAACCATTTTGGACATCAATTACCATATTTGAGCGTCATTTTTATACTTTTGGGTGTTAATAAACTATTTTGGACGTCAATTAACCATTTTTAAGTGTCAATAAACTTTTATGGGCGCCATTGCATTCAAAAATGTTTTATTTGGGGGCATTTTAAACTCAATTAACCATCTTTGGGTGTCATTAGTAATTTATGGGCGTCGTTATAAATCTAGGTGTCAATGAACCATTTTGGACGTCATTTTAAACTTCTGGGTGTCAATGAACCATTTGCGGTATCAATTACCTTATTTGGGCGTCATCTTTATACTTTTGGGTGTCAATGAACTATTTTGAGCATCGATTAACTATTTCTGGGTGTCAATAACCTTTTGTGGGCGCCATAGCATCAAAAAATACTTTATTTGGGCGTCATTTTAAACCTCTAAGTGTCAATGAACCATTTTGGGTGTCAATTACCTTATTTGTGTGCCATCTTTATACTTTTGGGTGTGCAATGCACCATTTTAGGCGTCAATTAACTATTTTTGGGTGTCAATAGCCATTTATGAGCGTCATAGCATCCAAAAATGGCAAAATAGCACCCAAAAATGGTTAAATAGTTGTTTTGGTTGTCGATACCTTATTTGGGTGTCATCTTTATACTTCTGGGTATCAATGGACCATTTTGGTCATCAATTAACCATTTTTGGATGTCAATAATCATTAATGGGTGCTATAGTTAGTTTCCAATTAACCTATATATATCATTTTTATTTTTTTTTCTCAAAAATATGTCAATATTAGGCTTGTTAGATTGCATTTTTCGTAACGAAACCAACAATTTTTGTTTCATTAAAAAATTCTTTATGGTTCAAAAGTTATAAGCGAAACAAATTTATTTGACAATTGCATAATTTCAAAAAAATCATCCAATCAGCAGTTGCCACGTGGCGCGATTTGTGGGCTGGTTTGTGGCCGGTTTCACCCGCACGTAAAACCGAGCGTGATGGGGCGTGAGCGTCCCAGAATCTTAGTTTAATGTGAAATTACAAGTCTTGTAGGCTATAGTACCGCGTTATTATAGTGTAGGATTTTGTATGTTTTAGTAAGAGCTAAAATGTTACTCTCTTGAGAATTTACCATGAGGATCTCGTTTTCTTTTAGGCTCCGAAAGGTTCGTTGTAAGTAGAGTTTTTCCAAAAATTCTTTTCCAGGAACTGAAGTACAATTCCTGGAAGTTGAGTTCAGATGATTGGTTTAATATTTAAGTTTTTTTTAAAGAAAACAAGTTCCATGTGATTGGTTTGTTGTAATTTTTATTACAATATATGAAAATCTAAAGCAACACATACATCACAAATTTTAACATTTTGACAACCAAATCATACCTATATTAAATAAAACTTCATAGCCAATTATTATTCATAAAAATTCATAGACAACATTTATTAAGATTGAAAAGTACGATGAGAAAAAATACTAAACTTTACTATCCTAGAGTATAAAGTCAATGATAACAAAAAAAAATTCAACGATCTATAAAATATGTAAAAGAGTAGTTGTTATCCTACATATCTTCTTCAACGCTTGTATCTCTGATCTTTCTAACAAACTTGTGAAGCCATTTCACATGCATGTTAGCCTTGCAACTCATGAAGACCTTGGCATCAACTTGGTTACCACATAGATGTGTCAGGTCCTCCATTATATCATCATCATCAAATTGTCCAAATTCCTTCAACTTATCTAGTTCTTCAGATATCTTACTTCCATCTAAATAGGATGGCCCTGAGAAAATGTCAATCATCTTGTCGAGCTTTTCAGTGAACTTCTCAACCATATCATCTTCTAATTCTCATGCACTTTTTCTAACCTTGTTCTTTGCCCTTGTGCTATTTGCATGAAGTGGTGCTTTTGAAACATCTATCTTTTGAGATTCTGAGACTACCTCATAATCTTCAATTCTAATTTCATCACTTATGCCATTTTATGTCAAGTCAGCATGTACCATTGGGCTTTGTCCACTACCATTCACTACTACAGAAATGCCTTTTAGCGTCGGTTGTTTAACCCGCTTTGGCGTCGGTTTCCGAGTGACGCCTATGTGGGCACCGCTAAAGGTCTAACACTTCGGCGTCGGTTTTTTAACCGACGCCTATTTAGCTTAGAGGCGTCGGTTGTTTATAGAAAACCGACGCCAAAAGGGTTCGCGCCACAGAAAATGGCGTCATCTAGGACACATTCTGCGTCAGTGTTTAATTGGTAACCGACGCAAAAAGTGTCCTAGATGACGTTGTTTTCTGTGGCGCGAACCCGTTTGGCGTCGGTGATCAACTAAACAGTCGACGCCATACTTCAAGACGACACGGCCGTGCTTCCCTGCACGGCCGTATTTAGTACTATAGGCGTCGGTTTTATATGAATATGCGACGCCTTTTCCACCACGGCCGTGCTTTTCTGCACGGTCAGGTTGTTTGTAATATTAGGCGTCGGTTTTTATCCAATAACCGACGTTGTAGATCTTTGCTGACGGTTTTCTGTAAATAACCGACGCCTATATCTTTTTTTTTCATATCAGTTTGTAGGCCTACTGTGGCTGGTCAACAGGATGAGAACCTACAGTTCAGTTTTCTGAACTGCAGGTTTACAACATTCATTGATATCAGCCTACAAACAGGCCACAAACCTGTAAAAGTCCCAAGGAAAATTTCACACAAGTAGATGCATTCAGACATCAATTCAATTCTCACATTCACACATATAGAAATATTCAAATACATGTATTAACATTCAGAAATATTCATTTACAAAGTATCATTCATTATCTCTATCAACATCCCAATTATATCTTACAGTTGCCACTGCTTGTATGGCTTTTACCCATTCTTCTCTTATTTCATTTAATACTTCCATCGTATATGGAGCATGTATATTTTTTAAGCGTTTACCTATAGTGTTGTCAGTTTTAAACACCTGCAAAGAGAATGATGTATATATATAAGTAATAATATAAAAATAAGATTGATATATTTCATACTAACTAATGAGACTATATATAATACCTCATGTATGGTATCGATGTCCAATGCGGCATGTTTGATAATCATCTGCATAAATCGCATCACATAGTATGTGCATGCCCAGCCATTGTCTTGTGTAGCGCACTATAAATTGAAACATACAAAATAATACAACTAAGCACAATTCACATCAATAATATATACATTGGAGTCGGGAACTTACTTGTACGTTCTCCCAATTTATTGGCTGGTTCTTTTTCCTTGGGACCATTCCTCCAGCCTTTTTGAATGCATCTAAACCCCTACATGTTAATATAACACAATAAATTGCATAAGTAAATAGTAATGTAATAACAGATGTTAACAGATACAAAAATGAAATATTTCTCACCAGAATAATGCCATTCTCATTACGTGTCCAATTTTAGTGTTTAATGTACTTCCCGCGGGATCTAGATAATAAACAGTGAACGTCTCGGGGACAATAACTAGTAACTCCCAATGTCTACCGCTAGAGGTAAAAAGTTAACAATTAATACTCAAAATGCACAATAAAAATGGAATTTTCTTAAGTCCAAATTATAAATAAAGTAAACTTACTTGACATTGAATGGAGCTATTATTATCTTCTTGTTTTGCTGACCGAAAATTTTAAAAGCATCTATACAGTATTGTTGAACACTATCAGGGTCTTTAGCTACCATACTAATCAATGATGGAATAAAAAATCCCACATGATCAAATGCAAATTGTTTGCAATGATCTTCGACTAAGTAGCTGCAAAACATGTATTACGTATGCATTAATATATAAGAAACCATATCACCGGATCTTACACAAGGTATATGGATGTATAAACAAGATCTCACCTTATCCATGTCTCTATCATTGATGTATTCAGCCAATCAGACATAAACAGCTCAATAATATCTTGTATAAATAAAGAGCTATCGTATGATTGACCTGCATAATCTGCATCTAAAGAAACAATTATCGGGAAATGTATATTATGTGCCCATAGCCAACATGCCATTCCCCTACAAGCAAGACCTAACGGGTATGTTAGGTCAGTTGGAACCCAAGTTGGTAATGCGAGAAGTGGAGGTGGAGGCCTAGGTGCTCCTGGTGTCTTCTTTTTAACCTGTATATATAATTTCAGATCAGTTGACATCATATATACACATTAACAGTCTAAATCAATGTAAATTTATCTTACAATTTCAGTAGTGTAGACGACATCTGCTTTGGGCCACAATATGACCCCGCCTTCTGCCTCTTCAAGTGTATCAATATCTAGGTGGGGATATGGAAATGTAGCTTCCCTCCAATCGGGTAACACACGTAATGGGCCCACACGAACATAGCCCTGTGGCATTGGAGTCCCGTGAAACCTTTCCCCAGGAAGGGACGGGTAAGCCTGCGCCTCTGCAACAACATAGTCTTGTATTCTTAAGCGGCATGGCTTCAATGCCTACAAATTTACGTAAAGAATGTTATACATATATACATATCATCTTGAAAACATATCATCTTGAAAAGACTAGCTACAATGTCATAAACAATACTTACAGCAGATGTGTTAGGCGATGGGTCTCCAGGATTACTCACAGTCTGTGCATCAGGAGAAGAGTGGGTCGCCATAGGCTGATTGGAAGCCTGAGATGCCTGCCACCGCAGCAATTCTTCCTTGACCTTCTCAGCAACTACATCGTTGACCTTCTTAGCAACTATATCCTCGACTCTCTTATTCTCCTATACATGGATAAAAGAAACATTAGCTTCTTATTATTGAATTTCCTTTTGCAGTAATATTCTAAAAAAAGAATAGGTTACCTCTTCTTGAGAAAGTCCCGCTCTGGGTTTGCGCTGGGATGGCCCAAAGAATGCTTTGATGCCCACACCAGCGCCTGCACCCCTAACACGTCCAAGATGCTCTGGGTTACCCAGAGCAACTGTCAATTCATCCCTTGTGCCCTGAGGGATGAACGTGCCTTGTTTCCTCTGCTCGTGCAGCTCCCACTAATCACCATCAATAGAAATTGGTAAGTTAACACCACAAATAATCAATATTCAAACGATTGCTCTAAGAGTTGTATTTTACCATTTTCGCAGCCGCCTCAGTAGTTACGGGCTTCTTTATTTCACCCTTCTTGTTTTGCCTCCCATCTATCCAGATATCATGGTGAGGCATGGGTGTGGCAGACTCCTGAGTAGGAGCAGACTCCTGAGTAGCCGCAGATTCCACCTGTAGTCTTTGGCGAACGCTTGCATAGCCTTTTGGACCCATAGTGTGGTCATGCACATTCAGTGCATGCCTTGCTTTTTGTGTGTCACTGAGGGCCTAGTTAGTATGCACATTAATGATTTGTTTAGTAGCACTAAATGTTAATCTTGAATAGGTGAATATAATGTATATCAATTAAATTGGGAGTGACGCCTAATACCTTGAATTCTTCAGATTTTCTTGAAGCAACAAAATTATCCCAATTTTCTTTGTCCAAGAAGTTCCATTGTTCAAGGGCTGACTTCTTCTTCTTATCACCCTCTTTTATGTATTCTCTGTTCAGATTTGTCCTATAATTCCTAAGCAACTTTCCAGCGTGTTGCATCACACTTTTACGATGCAACTTCTCATCCAATGCAAATAGATTCTGTAAAATAGAAATGTTATTAACTAGTATCCAAAATAGAATTACAAATAATAGAATTTGTAATCTACAAAATAGAATTGCAAATAATAATAACTCACGCATAAATCCTTCCATATCAAGTCTTTTTTCCCCTGAGGAACTTTATGCCAATTATCATACTTAACACCACAATGGCTCTGAGTGGTACACCCAAGATAGTTTACAAAATTATTGCGGTTCACTCCAATTGCATTTCCTCCATTATCAAACTCCACAACCAATTTGGATCGACTGCCACTTAGCGCTATTAACTTCTTCAACAGAGTGATGCCCCTTTTCTTGTTAAGTGTTTGGTGCTGCGCATCAAGTTCCTCCAGTGCTTCAGTGGGTACATGTGCATCATCAACCTAAAATTTGACAAAAATAAACACACTGAATTAGCCCAATATAGAAATATAGGATATATGACATAACTAGAAGATAATGAATTTTATATAAATACATGATATGTTTTTAGAACTTACATTGGTATCCTCGCCATGCTCGTCATGGACAGCATGCTCATCATGGACTTCATGCTCATCATGGACATCATGCTCATCATGGTCAGCCATCTGAAAATGTCAATAAAAAGGCAAACATTTAGCATTTGTATTAACTAGAAAAAGGCAAACATTTAGCATTTGTATTAACTAGAAAAAGCCAAACATTTAGCATTTGTATAAACTAGAAAAAGACAAACATTTAGCATTTGTATAAACATACATGTCTCTAAAATTGTGATCTTTTATCAATTAACAATCCTTCATTGTGATCTCCGCGCACATATAAGTCATCATTAGCTTCAATATTTTGTGGAGTTGGCAACCCAACTGAGAATGGACTGGAGTCATCATACTTATCATAGTACTCTTCTTCATCTATAGGATCTTCAATGAACTGTCTTTTACCATGAAGAACAACCGACCATTTATCATTTGCAGGATCATCGATATAGAATATTTGTTTCTCCTGTGATGCCAATATGAATGGTTCACCCTTCTCGCCAATCTTTTCAAAGTTCACCAAAGTGAAACCCAATTCATCCACTATAACTCCTTTGGTGTTATCAACCCAATTACATTTAAAGAGCGGAATTTTGAAATCTATGTAGTCAAACTCCCAAATGTCTTCAATGACACCGTAATATGACATTTTAGCTTCACGTGGACTCTTATCCTTTGCACTTGCAAAATACATAGTCGACACTTGAAGAGTGACCCCACTATTTTGGACGACACTCTTATCATCTTGGCGCTTTGTGTAATATGTGAATCCATTAATGTCAAACCCTTCATAAGACATAACATTCGGTTTTGGTTTGAAGGCGAGGCATTTGATAGTTTCTGTAATATCATTTGGTGTTTGAGATAGTTGATGTAAGACTTTATCTTCAAACCACTTAGTAAAAGTCTTATAATGCTCTCTAGCAAGCCACATTGAACTTGCTCGAGGATGTTGTCTCTTTATGAAATTGGTATGTTCCTCGATATAAACACTCACTTCGTCCATATTGTGTAAAATATACAAGTGAGCTTGTTCCAACTGCTCACGGCTGATTACTTTCACCCGTGATCCCAAAATTCCTTTGCCCTCCTCAATATTCTTGTCATTATCAGGAGTGTCATTACCACTGAGAAAGTCATTGTAAAAATCCATAACCTCTCTCGCCACATAACCTTCAATAAGACTCCCTTCAGGCCGATAATGGTTTCGAACATCACCTTTAAAAACGCCCATGTATCGTTCAAAGGGATACATCCAATGCAAGAAAACTGGTCCCAACATTTTCACTTCCCTAGTCAAGTGGACAACAAGATGTACCATGATATCAAAGAACGAAGGAGGGAAATACATCTCAAGCTGACATAGGGTAACAACCACTTCTCTTTGCAAATTATCGAGAGTATCAGGGTCAATAACTTTGCTGCATAGACTGTTGAAAAAGAAACAAAGTCTGGTAATTGCAAACCTTACATGCTTCGGCAATATAGATTGAATTGCCACGGGAAATATTTGTTGCATTAGAGTGTGACAATCATGAGATTTAAGACCTATCAACTTCAGATCTTTCATTGATACCAATCTACGGATGTTGGATGAGTAACCATGTGGCACCTTAACATTTACCAAGCATTCACAAAAAGTTTTCTTCTCCTTTCTAGACAACGTGTAACAAGCGGGAGGTAAGTATGTTTTTTTATTACCCATTTCACGTAATTCTATTAATTCTGACCTTATTCCCATTTCACGTAGGTCCAGTCTGGATTTTATCCCATCTTTAGTCTTACCTGTTATATTTAACAGAGTACCAATGATGCTATCACAGACATTTTTCTCAATGTGCATTACATCGATACAATGCCTGAGTGTCAAAGAACTCTAATAAGGAAGATCCCAAAATATTGACTTCTTCTTGAATGAAGAATTGTCACTCTGTGTGGCCATACTACATTGTGATTTCTTACCAAATTCATTGACAATGTCTTTTACTCTTTCATAAACAACATCCCCTGGTATAGGTTTAGGTGCACTCCGTTCATCATTCCATCCATTGAATGCTTTGCGCTTCCTACGATACGGATGGAATTTTGAAAGAAACCTTCGATGACCAAGATATACAGTCTTGCCGCCATGTTTTAGTCTTATTGAATCAGTGTTTTCTTCACATATAGGACACGCTTTAGCTCCTTTGACACTATATCCAGACAAATTCCCATATGTTGGAAAGTCATTAACAGTGCAAAACAACATAGCGTGCAAACGAAATGTCTCTCTTGCTGAAGCATCATAGGTCATCACACCTTCACCCCAAAGTTTCTTTAAGTCATCAATCAAAGGTTCAAGATAAACATCGATATCATTTCCGGGTTGTTTAGGGCCCGATATCAACAACGACAACATAACGTACTTATTTTTCATACACATCCAGGGAGGAAGATTGTATATAACAAGCATGACTGGCCAAGTGCTATGTTGGCTGCTCAATGTCCCGTACGGATTCATCCCATCTATACAAAGCCCAAGTATTAGATTCCTATCTTCTTCACCAAATTTGGGGTACAATAGATCAATCTTCTTCCACTATGGGGAATTAGACGCATGTCGTAGGATCCCATCATTATTTTTCTTAACATCTGCATGCCACCTCAAATTCTTCGCATCTTTCGGATTTGCAAACAATCGTTGAAACCATGATATTATAGGTAGATACCACAACACCTTGGCAGGAGAACCAGTTTTGGACTCCCCCGAAGTCGTCAATTTATACCGTGACGCACCACATTTTGGACAATCTTTCAAATCTACATAGTCCTTTTGAAATAATACACAATCATTCGGGCATGCGTGTATCTTCTTGGCCTCCATTCCCATTGGGCACAACATTTTCTTTACCTAGTATGTTGAGATTGGCAGCTCATTTCCTTCAGGAAGCATTTCTTTCAACAAAGTCAACAATGAAGTGAAGCTTTTGTCGCTCCATCTATTGTTAGCTTTCAACTTATACAATCTCAACACAGTGCTAAGCTTCGTAAACTTAGCACAGCCTATGTATAACGGTATCTCAGCATCATGCACAATGTTTCTAAAGATAGGAGGTGGATCGGTGTGCTCTACCCTACAACTATCCAGCATCGCATCAACGATGTCTGCTGGAACTGGTTCGTTCACATTTACGTCATCGGAGGCAATTTCTTCTTCCACCCAAGCACTGCTATTGACATCTACTGGTTTCGATTTTGAAATCTCTCCATGCCAGTGCCATTCTGTATAGCCTTGTACAATCCCGTTGCACATGACATGACTTTTGATTTCCTCACCAGTGTTGACTTTCAAGTTGTTACCACAATGCCTACATGGACAGTAGAACCTATCTGTAGGTTTTTTCCTATGTTCCTCGGCAAATCTAATAAACTGATCAAGACCAGATAGAAACTCTGGGGTGCAACGATTACGAATGGACATCCATGATCTATCCATTCTATGATCAGAGAAAACAAGTATATATTAGGAAACAAGTATATATTAGGAAAAGATTAGGGTATACACTTACATCCTAAGTGTATAATGTGATGTCATTTTTATATATAATAAATGTGTACCACCTATCCCATCCTTGAACACCTAATCTCACTAGTAAGTGTATAATGTGTATTGGGTTTTCAAGAAAATTTCGGCATCATTTCCCCGCTGTTCTCTAAGTACATATGTACTTAGAGAACAAATGGGGAAATGCTACTGAAATTTTCTCAAAAACCCAATACACATTATACACTTACATCCTAAGTGAGATTAGGTGTTCAAGAACAGTCCCAAACCGGGGACTATCCAAGATTTACTCCTAATGAGTCAATCTTGGATGGGTTTCTAGGCCAACAAACACATTTGATGTCATTCTTATATATAATAAATGTTTACCACCTATCCCATCCTTGAACACCTAATCTCACTAGTAAGTGTATAATGTGTATTGGGTTTTCAAGAAAATTTCGGCAGCATTTCCCCGTTGTTCTCTAAGTACATATGTACTTAGAGAATAAACGAGGAAATGCTACCGAAATTTTCTCGAAAACTCAATACACATTATACACTTACATCCTAAGTGAGATTAGGTGTTCAAGAATAGTCCCAAACCAGGGACTATCCAAGATTTACTCCTAATGAGTAAATGTTGGACGGGTTTCTAGGCCAACAAACACATTTGATGTCATTCTTATATATAATAAATGTGTACCACCTATCCCATCCTTGAACACCTAATCTCACTCGTAAGTGTATAATGTGTATTGGGTTTTCAAGAAAATTTCGACAGCATTTCCCCGCTATTCTCTAAGTACATATGTACTTAGAGAACAAACGGGGAAATGCTACCAAAATTTTCTCGAAAACCCAATACACATTATACACTTACATCCTAAGTGAGATTAGGTGTTCAAGAACAGTCCCAAACCGGGGACTATCCAAGATTTACTCCTAATGAGTCAATCTTGGACGGGTTTCTAGGCCAACAAACACAATAATAGATATGTACATGTTAGAGTTTCATCACAATTAATGTTAGGGTTTCATCACAATTGATGTTAGGGTTTCATCAATGTTAGGTTTAATCAAATCAAATTTGGATGCTATAATTTACAAGTTTAAATCTTATTTCAACATGCATCAAAATTTACTGAATTAAGTCAAACATTAGGATTAGAAACACAAATATATGCAAGCAAAAAATTTGTTCATATCCTAGGATTTACATAAAACATTACATGAAAATTTGTTCATATCCTTACCAACAGCAAGCACGGCCGTGGCTGTGTTGGCCTACCACGGCCGTGCTGGACAGTACGACTGTGGTAGGCCAACACAGCCACGGCCATTACCACAGCCGTGCTGTCCAGCACGGACGTGGTAGGCCAACACAGCCATGGTCATGCTTGCTGCATGTTGGTAAATAGCTAGGGAGAAGGAGAGGTAGCGCTACCTGGAGCTAGTGTGGAGAGGACCGCCGGCGGCAGCAGCGTGTGGAGGAGCTAGAGCAGCAGTGGCAGCGACAGCAACAAACGACCGGGGGCGGGCGGCGGGCAGAAGCAACTGACGATCGGAGAAGCAGCAGGCACCGGCCGGAGAAGCACCAGGAGAAGAAGCAGCAGCGGCGGGCAGCGGCGCCGGTGAGCAGAAGTGAACCAGAGCAGCGGCGGTGAGTAGCAGCAACCGACGATGGGTGATTTTGGGAGAACGGCGGCGAGCAGCAGCACAGAAGAGAAGTCGCGATGAAATAGGAAGAAAGGGGGAAGAGCCGGGTATCAGGTCTATTAAGTTGATCAACGGCATCGGTTATCTACACAACCGACGCCTATTATGCTTTAGCGTCGGTTATTAGTAAAATACTGACGCCCAAATAGAAAACTTTTACCCTAAATTATTTGGCGGGAACCATTATCAGCGTCGGTTATCCAAGGATAACTGACACCTAAAGTGGAACTTTTTGCGCAAAATTTCATTTTAAATAGGCATCGGTTAATAGTTAAAACACCGACGCTGTATGTGGCCCAAATTTTTTTCGTCCAAAAATTGGATTTTGCGGGTGCTTTTAGGCGTCGGTCGGCTATAGTCAGCCGACGCTGAATACAAAGCGGTACCCGTGTCTGGATGATCTTCGAATATAGACGTCGGTTTGCCTACATAATCGACGCCTGATATTATAGGCGTCGGTTTTCCTTAATAACCGACGCCGAGAAAAGCGACATTGAACGCTATTTCTGTAGTAGTGATTATCACCAATAGGCCTTCGAATTGATTTAAAGAAACTTCATGTTGCCTTGTCATTTCTACAAATAATGTTCATCTCATTATATAATGGAATGGGCTTGTTTATGTACCACTAGTACAGAAATGGGTTATAACGTCCCTACGTGTAGGGTCGGTTTTTCCAAATAACCGACCTTATATGTCTAAAAAAAATACGGGC
This sequence comes from Alisma plantago-aquatica, assembly GCA_963693085.1. Taxonomy (NCBI): domain Eukaryota; kingdom Viridiplantae; phylum Streptophyta; class Magnoliopsida; order Alismatales; family Alismataceae; genus Alisma; species Alisma plantago-aquatica. The sequence goes on from OY856410.1 coordinate 1,147,275,962, forward strand.
ACCACTTAAGACCTCTTGGGTCAGTTTTCTTAAAAAAACCAACCTTGTAGTGTATCTCTATAGGGTCGGTTTTCCAAATAACCGACCTTATATGTCTATAAAAAATGCGGGCACCACTTAAGACCTCTTGGGTCGCTTTTCTTAAAATAACCGACCTTGTAGTGTATCTCTATAGGGTCGGTTTTCCAAATAACCGACCTTATATGTCTATAAAAAATGCGGGCACCACTTAAGACCTTTTGGGTCGCTTTTCTTAAAATAACCGACCTTGTAGTGCATCTCTATAGGGTCGGTTTTTATAAAATAAGCGACCTTATAGACAATTGGTTTTAGAAATTCATTTACAAGTTTCCCGTGGCAAAAAATTGCTTGATTTTGGCTTCGCGCCTCGATCTATAGGGTCGATTTTTCCTTATGACCGACCCTAAAGGGCTCCTCGGTCGACAAATTCGTCGACCGAATAAGAGTTGGATTTCACGTATATGAGAACCTTTAGGGTCGGTTTTTTCCTTATAACCGACCCTAACGTCCTCTTCGGTTCAACACCTCTAAGGTCGATTTTTCCTTTAAAACCGACCCTAAAGGCTCCTCGGTCGACAAATTTGTTGACCAATAACAATTCTAGATCCAGTTTACTTCACGCATGTATAAGTACCTCTAGCGTCGGATTTGTACTTTTAACCGACCTTAGAGCTTTTCTCGGTCGACAAATTTGACGACCGATAAGGAGTCAGATTTCAAGTGTATAAGCAACTTTTAGGGTCGGTTTTTTGCTTATAACCTACCTTAGAAGTCTATTCGGTCGACAATATTGTCGACCGAATTGGACTTCTAAGGTCGGTTATAAGAAAAAAACTGACCCTAAAGGTACTTATACGAATGAAATCTGGTTGTTTCTTGGTCGACGAATTTGTCAACCGAGATAGAGCCAGATTCATTCGTATAAGCTCCTGTAGCGTCAGTTTTTCTTAAAATAACCGACCCTAGAGATATTGTCGACCGAGATAAACTTAGGATCCAGTTTAGTATTTCACACATGAATAAGTACCTCTAGGGTCGGTTTTAAGGAAAAAACTGACCCTAGAGGTACTTACACGAAGGAAATTTGGCTCTTTGTCGGTCGAGGAATTATTCGACCGAGACAACATCGGTCGACAAATTGTTCGACCGAGGCCAACCATGTGAACCTCCATTTGCTAGTTCGATCGACTGTTGGCCAACCGAGAGATGACCGTTGTGGGCGTCGGTCGACAAATTGTCGACCGAAATGGCTAGAAAATCGACCGTCGTAATGGCTAGAAAATTGACCATCGTAACGGTTAGTTCGATCGACCGTTGGCCGACCGGGAGACGACCATTGCGGGCGTCGGTCGACAAATTATCGACCGAAATGGGCTCTGTTTTGCTATAAATAACACCCAAAATGATCCATTTCTTCACACCTTCACATTCTCACTTCTCTAGATCCTCTCTAGTGTATTCTTGTGAAAATCTTTAGCTTCTCTACATCCAAGTCATGCTTGCTACTTCTCCATTTCAAAGCAACGAGATGGCTTCCTCATCAACGCGTGGAAAGAAGCAAGTTGCAGCCAGGAAAGGAAGGACAGTCTCTCCAGCGTTGTCGATCATCAATGACGTCCCCTTCAACGACGCAGCTGTAGGTGACCGCTACCTCAGGCTCTCCTAAAAAACTCCTCTTCCACGACGGCCAGTCGACGTCATGGACTTCCACAACATTGTCGATTTGGAGGAACTCTTTAAGATGCAACATTTGACTAATTTTCTGATCCCCTCCCTCCATTCCTACTCCTCCAAAGTAGTTAATGAATTCTATGCCAATTTAACCCCACATCCTGACCATGATTCCTTCTCCTCTATGGTTGGTGGGTATGGATTCCATTTTACTGAGGAGGGTATTCTTGATATGCTTGACATAGACATAGAAGAATATAAAGATTTTGTTGATCTCACCATAGGAAATCCACTCAAAAAACTCTCCCAAGATGACACTACAACTAGCCTTAGTGATGTCAAAAAATACATCTTTCAATCAAATACGACTTGCCATGAAGATAGGGGTACCTATTATGCCATAAATTTAAAACCTGAAGCTAGGATCATAAATCTCATTGTTGCCACCAATATCCATCCTAGAGCAAACAAATCTGAAGTACCCACCTTTCGTATGTGCCTTATCTATGTCATTCATAAAGGTATTCCCATAAACTTTATTCGTATCATCCTTAAGAATATGCTTGAGTTTTCTGTAAATCCACCTTATGCTGACTTTGTATGCCAAATCACTCAACATTTTCTTAAGAAGAATATTGAGGACAACTTAGGTTACACATGGGATAGAAAACCCCAAAAGATAAGTAAAAATACGGTGGAAAAGATGGGAATCGACTTTGGCCACAAAAGGGCTAGGACTGAAGGGGAGACATCCACCCAAGACATGCCTCCACTTCCTCCTCCTACCAACCTACCCCATGATCCTATTACAAACACCTTGACATACATTGTTGGATCCCAATATCACCTAAGTAGGCAATTGGATTATAATCACCATGGCATGACTTATTTAAACCAAAGGATGCAAGTTCTCTCTCCTAACCAACCTGATGAATATCCATATTCCCTTAATCATGGCATGATAAATCCATACAATCCTTCCTACAACTACTATCAAATTCCACCTCCACCATCTCCTGATCTCACACAAACTCAGTTTTCCCCAATTCAACTTCAAGACATTGTTGCCCACTTTCGCTTTGATCGTGTTCCCACCTTCTTGGAGGCTTATGCCTTAACCAAGACAGGTGCCTTGGAGTGGCAGACACTGGTCAAATATTATGGAGCTGAGCCTTTTCTTGGAAAAGACCCAGACATTGATGTAATCCTTCGGTCTTTTCAGTGAGATTATGAGATATCTTTGTAATGATTGTAATGGATATCTTTTTATAAAGCAAGTTTGTCATGCTTCATCTTATAAAGTGTATGGGCATTAGATTGTTATGAATAAAAGTGTTTTCCATGGCTTCATTTGGACATATACATGTTATATAAGAATATTGTTATTTCAAATGATTGAAAAATAAATTATGGCTAAATTTGACAAAGCATCACTTGGTTTTAAAATTAAATATCTCTTTAAGGGAGAGCATAGTATAAAATTAAGAGGGAGAACTAAAGAGTCATACAAAATGATTATATTGGATATCATTTAAATTTTGTACAAGTACTTAGATATCATGTAAATCAAGCGTTAGATATTACCTAGCCATTTACAACACTTAGATAGGTCATCCCCTACAATAGTGTCACAACCGCACACTCATACACACACTTGGTACTTAATTTAAAATATTGAAACAGGGTTAATCTCGGTCGAAAATATTGTCGACCGAGACACTCTCGGTCGACAATATTGTTGACCGAGGAGGACTTAGGATCACCTCTAGGGTCGGTTATATGCACCTCTAAGACACCTCGGTCGACAAATTTTTCGACCGAATAAGAGCCAAATTTAACGTGTATAAGCACCTCTAGGGCCGGTTTTTCGCTTATAACCGACCCTTAAGAGATCCTCGGTCGACGAATTGGTCGACCGAAAAGACCTCTAGGGTTTCACATAACATCATTATTAGGGTTGTGTAAGCACCTAAAACACTCCTCGGTTGACGAACTTGTCGACTGAAAAAGAGTCAGATTTCACGTGTATAAGCACCTCTAGGGTCGGTTTTTTCTTTATAACTGACCCTAAAACGCTCCTCGGTCGACAATTATTGTCGACCGACATGAATTTTCGATCCAGTTTAGTTCACGCATTCTCAGTCGACGAATTTGTCGACCAAAAAGACCTCTAGGGTCGTTTATAAGGAAACAATCGACGCTAGAAGTGCTTATACGAAGGAAATCTGGCACCTTTCGGTCGACGAATTTCTCGACCGATAGATATCGGTCGACAAATTCGTCGACCGAAAGGAGCCAGATTTCCTTCTTAGAAGCACCTCTAGGGTCGGTTTTTTCTTTATAACCGACTCTAAAGTCCTCTTCGGTCGACAATATTGTCGACCGAGATAAACCTAGGGTCGATTATAAGGAAAAACCAACCCTAGAGGTGCTTATACGAAGGAAATCTTGCTCCTTCTCGGTCGAATTTGTCGACCGAAAGGGGCCAGATTTCCTTCGTATAAGCACTTGTAGCGTCGGTTTTTTCCTTATAACCGACCCTAGAGGTCTTTTCGGTTGAAAAATTCGTCGACCGAAAATGCGTTTGAGTGTTTTTAAATATCACGACACGGGCACCGCTTATATGTAGCTTCGGTTTGTTTTGTTTAACCGATGCTACATGTTTTTCTCTAAGTGAAAAAGCCGAAACCCTTTCTTCCTCCCGCGAAAACCTTTCTGTTCTATTTTTCTCTCCCGCGGCACCGTGAAACCCTTGCTTTCTTGTGTCATTCCCGCCGCGAAGCCCTTGCCTCCTCTCCGTGAATCCGTGCCACCTCTCCGCGCCGCCAAAGGATCATGGTGTCTGGGCCGTTGCCATTCTCCACTCCGCAAAATAGAGCTCGTCGTCGCCGGAAAACAGAGCTCGCTGTCGCCTCCTAATAGAGCTCGTCGTCGTCGCCTCTCCACTCTTCCACGAAGGTCGCCGCCTCTCCGTGAAGGTCATCTCATCCTCCACGAAGGTCGCCGCCATTTCCAAGTAAGTTCTCCGCTTCCGTTCCTTTGTTCCCGCCTTCCTTCGTTCCCGCCCGACGCCATGGTTGTGTCCAGGTCCACTCTCGGTCGACAATTAGTCGACCGAGTGCCCACCTGCGCGCAGTGTCCAGGTCCACTCTCGGTCGACAAATTCGTCGATCGAGAGTGGACCTGGACGCTGCGCGCAGGTGGGCACTCGATCGACTAATTGTCGACCGAGAGTGGACCTGCTCCTTATTTATGTGTGAGCTATAAATTTTTTAATCATATTTGTTGTAATGTTCACAAATAGTTCTGAATATTATAATGATTTCAATCTTTGGACTGTTGGAAACGGCCTTACTTTGCTAATTTTTACAAGTATTTTTCATTTTATATGATTTGATAACCCAATAATAAAAACATGTCTTTTTTCATATGTAATAATTATATAAATTCTAGAAATTAATATGAGATTAGACATGTGTACTCTTAGATGGACACTTTAGGGTTGATGCATTTATATATTAACTTAGAAACCCGTTCAAAATTTACTCATTAGGAGTAAACTTTGGATAGTCCCCGGTTTGAGACTATTTTTGGATATTTTAATCTCACTTAGGATGTACCTGTATAATGTATGTTTAGTTTTTTAGATTATTTCAGTAGGATTTCTTCATTTGTTCTCTGGGTACATATGTGAGTGGTTATTTGCCATTTACATCGGTGTACTTGGAGAACTTAGGGGAAATGCTGCTGAAATTTTCTTCAAAACTAAACATATACATTATACAATTACTAGTGAGATTAAATATTCAAAAATGGGATAGGCGGTACACTTTAGTATATAAGTAATTAACTTCCTATCAATAAAAACTTACAGATTATTATAGTATCAATATTAAACTGTTAGTTTTATAATTAATTTTAATGTGATATAGAAAATGGATCAAAGTTGGATGTCTATCAAGAACCGTTGCAGTCCAGAGTTTGCCAAAGGTCTTGATGAATTTATCAGATTTGCTGAGGAACATAGGAAACTACCTACAGATAGGCTATATTTTCCATGTAGAAATTGTTGTAACAATTTGAAAGTTAATACTGGTGAGGAAATTAAGAATCATGTCATATGCAATGGGATCATACAAGGTTATAATGAATGGTATTGGCATGGAGAGAAATTGAATTATGGATCAGAAAATGTCGATACTAATAGTTGTGGCATAGAAGATATAGATAATGATGATAATGTTAATGATGAACCGATTCAGGATGATATGGTTGATGAGATACTACGTAGTTGTCGGGACAATGTCATTGATCCACCTTCTTTATTTGCAAACATTGTCCATGATGTTGAAAACCATTATATAAGGGTTGTACTAAGTTCACGAGGTTGAGTGCTGTGATGCGATTATATACTCTTAAAGCTCAAAACCGTTGGAGCGATAAGAGTTTCACTTCACTGTTGTCTTTGTTAAAGGAAATTCTTCCTGAAGGCAACGAGCTTCCAATTTCAACATATCAAGCAAAGAAAATAATGTGCCCAATGGGAATGGAGGCTAAGAAGATTCATGCATGTCCAAATGATTGTGTGTTATTTCAGAAGGACTATAGTAATTTGATAAATTGTCCAAAATGTGGTGCGTCAAGGTATAAGACTACATATTTAGCTAAGACTAAAAATGGCTCTCCTGCCAAGGTGATGTGGTATCTACCAATAATACCACGATTTCAACGCTTATTTGCTAATACAGAAAATGCACAAAATTTGTCTTGGCATGGGGAGTTAAAGGTCAATGATGATGGCGTCCTACGACATGCATCTGATTCACCACAATGGAAGAAAATCGATTTATTATACCCTCAATTTGGTAAAGAACCAAGAAACCTAAGACTTGGGCTTTGTACAGATGGAATGAATCCCTATGGTACATTAAGAAGCCAACATAGCACGTGGCCTGTTATGATTGTTATATACAATCTTCCTCCTTGGTTGTGTATGAAAAATAAGTATGTGATGTTGTCAATATTGATATCAGGGCCCAAGCAACCTGGAAATAATATTGATGTTTACCTTCAACCTCTAATTGTTGACCTAATGAAACTATGGGAAGAAGGTATTATGACATATGATGCTTCACGTAAAGAGATCTTCAGTTTGCGTGCTATGTTATTTTGCACGATTAATGACTTTCCAGCTTATGGAAATTTGTCTGGATATAGCATAAAAGGATACAAAGCATGTCCTGTTTGTGAGGAAAATACTGATTCAATCAGACTGAAACATGGTGGTAAAATCATATATCTTGGTCATCGGAGATTTCTCCCACCAGTGCATCCTTATCGAAGGCAACGCAAAACCTTTAATGGGTCAACTGAGGAACAAAGTGCTGCTAAACCTATACCAGGAAATGTTGTATATGATAGGGTGAAACATATTGTCAATGAATTTGGAAAGAGTTCAAGTAGTCATACACTCGCATGTGACAAATCTCTATACAAGAAGAGGTCAATATTCTAGGATCTTCCTTATTGGAGATCTTTGGCAATTAGACACTGCATTGACGTCATGCATGTTGAAAAAAATATTTGTGATAGCATCATCGGTACGCTATTGAACATACCAGGAAAGACTAAAGATGGCATCAAATCTAGAAAAGATTTAGAATTAATGGGTATTAGAAAAGAATTATCAGTGGAGATCAGGGGTCGCCACACATATTTGCACCGGCTTGTTACACTTTGTCAAAGAAAGAGAAAAAGACTTTCTGTGAGTGCTTGTATAATATTAAGGTTCCACAAGGATACTCTTCTAATATTCATTGATTGGTATCAATGAAGGATCTGAAACTGATAGGTCTCAAATCTCACGATTGTAACACCTTAATGCAAAAAAATTTACTTGTGGCTATTCGATCTATATTGCCGAAGCATGTAAGGTTTGCAATCACAAGACTTTGTTTCTTCTTCAATGAAATATGCAACAAAGTGATACATCCTGATACTCTCGATAAATTACAGAAAGATGTAATTGTTACCATGTGTCAGCTTGAAATGTACTTTCCTCCTTCATGTTTTGATATCATGGTTCATCTTATAGTACATATTACAAGGGAGGTGAAGATCTTGGGTCCAATTTTCATACACTGGATGTATCCATTTGAACGCTACATGAGTGTTTTTAAAGGTGATGTTCGGAATCGTTATCGTCCTGAAGGGAGTATTGTTGAGGGTTACGTGGCTAGGGAGGTTATGGACTTTTGTAATGATTTTTTGAATTGCAATGAAACTTGTAGCAATCAAAAAAATTCCCATCACACTAGATCTTATTGTGAAAAAGGAACTCTGGGAGGACGAGTGAAAGGAATCAGTCGTGAGTTGTGGGAACAAGCACATTTGTATATTTTACACAACATCGATGAAGCACTACTACATAACCTACCTTTAGTGTCGGTTATTTAAGGCCTGTAGTGTCGTTTTCTAAGCGACACCTATGTGGGTGACACTAAAAGCTCACCCATTACGCGTAGGTTCCAAAACCGATGCCCAAACTCTTCACGCGCCATCGAAATCGCGCATGTTTCCTATGGCACGAAGGTATAGGCGTCGGTTATTAGATAATAAACCGACACGATATACCTTCGCGCCACAGAAAGGGCGCCATCTTGGCCACTATCAGCGTCGGTTATTAGATAATAAACTGACACCATATACCTCCGCGCCACAGAAAGGGTGCCATCTTGGCCACTATCAGCGTCGGTTATTAGATAATAAACCGACGCCATATACCTTCGCGCCACAGGAAACAGGCGTCAGTTATTTATATAAAACCGACACTATAACTTTGTGTGTCGGTGTTATACAAATAACCGACGCCTATTGTTTTTTTTTCTATCAGTCTGCAGACCTGCTGTGGCTGGTCGCAGGATGAGAAACCTGCAGTTAACTGCAGGTTTTACGACATTCATTGATATCAGCCAACAACAGGCCATAAACCTGCAAATTTAACAACAAAAATATTCACACATGCATTTAGCAATACAACCTGCAGTTCCATTTTATTTTCACACATTTTGAAACATTCATGTAGCTAGCAATCTGTAGTTCCATTCATTCACATTCACACATGTAGAAACATTCATATAGCAACCAACACTTTCATTCATTTTCACTCAGACACATGTAGAAATATCTAGACATGTAGAAACATTCACACATATATTATAATTCAGAAATTCATTTACAAAATATAATTCTTTAGTCATTATTCGCTATCAACATCCCAATTATATTTTAAAACCCCCACTATTTATATGGCTGTTTCCCATTCTTCTCTTACTTCATTTAATTCTCCCATCGTATAGGGAGCATGTACATCTGGTAAGTCCGTTCCTGTAGTGGGGTCAGCTTTAAACACCTGTAAAGAGAATGATGTATATATAAAATTAATGAGCTATAAATAAGATTGATATATTTCATATTATCTAATGAGACTATATAATACCTGAGCAATACAATCGATGTCCATACAATATGACAGACTAACACATATATAGTACATAACAACAACATCGTCGAATTTACATACAAAACTAGCTTAGTACATATATAGTGGGACTAAGGTGACGATCCCACCTGCTAAAATAGGTTACCCACAACTACATGTTATGACTGGGAGGTCGTGATTCAGCAACCGTATTCATTAGCAGGAGGACAAATAGATCCACCTGCTAATGCATACGGTTGCTGAATCACGACCTCCCAGTCGTAACATGTAGTTGTCGATAACCTGTTTTAGCAGGTGGGATCGTCACCTTAGTCCCACTATATATGTACTTAGCTAGTGTTGTATATAAATTCGGAGCTGCTGTTGTTATGCACTATATATGTGTTAGTCTGTCATGTTGCTATATGAATCTGAAGCACTTGTGTGTGCTGCAAATTTGATTTGGTTAGTAACAATAAAGGTTAATCTTGAATAGGTGAATACATAAAAACGTATATTAATTAAATTGGGAGTGGCGCTTAATACCTTGAATTCATCTGTTTTTCTTTGGGTAACAAACTCCTCCCAGTCTTTGGGGTCCAAGTAGTTCCATTGTTGTGTGGCTTCCTTCTTCCTATATTTATTTTTCAAAGAGAATACAAACAAAAATTATTAGTGTAGAGTTAGTGAAATACTGATCAATGTCTAGAATTGGAATCAATCAAGAACCTATTCTCAGCATCACGTATGTAATCTCGGGTGAGATTGGTCCTATAGTTCTTTAGCACCCTCCCACAATGTTTAGCATTTGTATTAACTACAAGATAATGAAACATCAAATCAGAAAATGATATTGATATTAAAAAAGTAAACATTTAGCTTCAATAAAAAAATATAAACATGCATGCCTCTAAAATTGTGATCTTTTATCAATTAACAATCCTTCATTGTGATCTCCGTGCACATATAAGTCATCATTAGCTTCAATATTTTGTGGAGTTGGCAACCCAACTGAGAATGGACTAGAGTCATCATATTTATCATAGTACTCTTCTTCATCTATAGGATCTTCAATGAACTGTCTTTTACCATGAAGAACAACCGACCATTTATCATTTGCAGGATCATCGATATAAAATACTCGTTTCACCTGTGATGCCAATATGAATGGTTCAGCCTTCTCGCCAATCTTTTCAAAGTTCACTAAAGTGAAACCCAATTCATCCACTATAACTCCTTTGGTGTTATCAACCCAATTACATTTGAAGAGCGGAATTTTGAAATCTATGTAGTCAAATTCCCATATCTCTTCAATGACACTATAATATGACATTTTAGCTTCACGTGGACTCTTATCCTTTGCACTTGCAAAAAACATAGTCGATGCTTGAAGGGTGACCCCACTGTTTTGGACGACACTCTTATCATCTTGGCACTTTGTGTAATATGTGAATCCATTAATGTCATACCCTTCATAAGACATAACAGTCAACTTTGGTTTAAAGGTGAGGCATTTGATAGTTTCAGTAATATCATCTGGTGTTTGAGATAGTTGATGTAATACTTTATCTTCAAACCACTTAATAAAAGTCTTGTTATGCTCTCTAGCAAGCCACATTGTATTGGTTCGAGGACATTGTCTTTTGATGAAATTGGTATGTTCCTCAATATAAACGTTCACTTCGTCCATGTTGTGTAAAATATACAAATGACCTTGTTCCAACTGCTCACGGCAAATTACTTTCACACGTGATCCCAAAATTCCTTTGCCAAATAGCTCGTCAATATTCTTGTCATTATCAGGAGTGTCATTACCACTGAGAAAGTCATTGCAGAAATCCATAACCTCTCTCGCCACATAACCTTCAATAATACTCCCTTCAGGCCGATAACGGTTTCGAACATCACCTTTAAAAACGCTCATGTATCGTTCAAAGGGATACATCCAATGCAAGAAAACCGGTCCCAAGATTTTCACTTCTCTAGTCAAGTGGACAACAAGATGTACCATGATATCAAAGAACGAAGGAGGGAAATACATCTCAAGCTGACATAGGGTAACAACCACTTCTCTTTGCAAATTATCGAGAGTCTCAGGGTCAATAACTTTGCTGCAAAGACTGTTGAAAAAGAAACAAAGTCTGGTGATTGCAAACCTTACATGCTTCGGCAATATAGATTGAATTGCCACGGGAAATATTTGTTGCATTAGAGTGTGAAAATCATGAGATATAAGACCTATCAACTTCAGATCTTTCATTGATACCAATCTACGGATGTTGGATGAGTAACCATGTGGCACCTTAACATTTACCAAGCATTCACAAAAAGCTTTCTTCTCCTTTCTAGACAACGTGTAACAAGCGGGAGGTAAGTATGTTCTTTTATTACCCATTTCACGTAATTCTGTTAATTCTGACCTTATTCCCATTTCACGTAGGTCCAGTCTGGATTTTATCCCATCTTTAGTCTTACCTGGTATATTTAACAGAGTACCAATGATGCTATCACAAACATTTTTCTCAACGTGCATTACATCGATACAATGTCTGACTGTCAAAGAACTCCAATAAGGAAGATCCCAAAATATTGACTTCTTCTTGAATGAAGAATTGTCACGCCGTGTAGTACATTGTGATCTCTTACCAAATTCATTGAAAAAGTCTTTTACTCTTTCATAAACAACCTCCCCTGGTATAGGTTTAGGTGCACTGCGTTCCTCATTCAATTCATTGAATGCTTTGCGCTTCCTACGATACGGATGGAATTTTGGAAGAAACCATCGATGACCGAGATATACATTCTTACCGCCATGTTTTAGTCTTGTTGAATCAGTGTTCTCTTCACATATAAGACACACTTTAGCTCCTTTGACACTATATCCAGACAAATTCCCATATGCTGGAAAGTCATTAATAGTGCAAAACAACATAGCATGCAAACGAAATGTCTCTCTTCGTGAAGCATCATAGGTCATCACACCTTCACCCCAAAGTTTCTTTAAGTCATCAATCAGAGGTTCAAGATTAACATCGATGTCATTTCCAGGTTGTTTAGGGCCCGATATCAACAACGACAGCATTACGTACTTATTTTTCATACACAGCCAGGGAGGAAGATTGTATATAACAAGCATGACTGGCCAAGTGCTATGTTGGCTTCTCAATGTCCCGTACGGATTCATCTCGTCTGTATAAAGCCCAAGTCTTAGATAATCATTATTTTTCTTAACATCTGCATGCCACCTCAAATTCTTCGCATCTATCGGATTGGCAAACAAGCATTGAAACCGTGATATTATAGGTAGATACCACATCACCTTGGTAGGAGAACCAGTTTTGGACTCCCCCGAAGTCGTCAATTTATACCGTGACGCACCACATTTTGGACAATATTTCAAATCCGCATAGTCCTTTTGAAATAATACACAATCATTAGGGCATGCATGTATCTTATTGGCATCCATTCCCATTGGGCACAACAATTTCTTTACCTGGTATGTTGATATTGGCAGCTCGTTTCCTTCAGGAAGCATTTCTTTCAACAAAGACAACAATGACGTGAAGCTTTTGTCGCTCCATCTATTGTTAGCTTTCAACTTATACAATCTCAACGCAGAGTTAAGCTTCGTAAACTTAGTACAACCTGTGTATAACGGCATCTCAGCATCATGCACAATGTTTCTAAAAATGGGAGGTGGATCGGTATCCAGCATCGCATCAACGATGTCTACTGGAACTGGTTCATTCACATCTACGTCATCGTAGGCAATTTCTTCTTCCACACAAGCACTGCTATCGACATCCACTGGTTTTGGGTTTGAAATCTCTCTATGCCAGTGCCATTCTGTATAGCCTTGTATAATCCCGTTGCACATGACATGAGTTTTGATTTCGTCACCAGTGTTGACTTTCAAGTTGTTACCGCAATGCCTACATGGACAGTAGAACCTATCTCCAGGTTGTTTCCTATGTTCCTCGGCAAATCTAATGAACTGGTCAAGACCAGAAATAAACTCTGGGGTGCAGCGATTGCGAATGGACATCCATGATCTATCCATTCTATGATCAAAGAGAAAACAAGTATATATTAGGACAAGATTAGGGTCTAGGGTTAACAAATATATGTGATGTCATTATTATATATAATAAATGTGTACCACCTATCCATTCTTGAACACCTAATCTCACAATTAAGTGTATAATGTGTATTGGGTTTTCAAGAAAATTTTGGCAACATTTCCCCGATGTTCTCCAAGTACATATGTACTTAGAGAACAAACGGGGAAATGCTGCCAAAAGTTTCTTAAAAACCCAATACACATTATACACTAACATCCTAAGCCAGATTAGGTGTTCAAAAACAGTCCCAAACCGGGGACTATCCAAGATTTACTCCTAATGAGAAAATCTTGGACGGGTTTCTAGGCCAACAAATAATGTGTTGGACGGGTTTCATGTAGCAACTTTTAGTTCCATTCATTAATCTCTTTTTACATCCACACACAGGGGTGTACCCCTAAACAGTAACTAAACAAAGGGGTTGGTGTACCCCTAAACATGCGCATAATTAAAAAAACTATTAATACAGACAAGTCTAGATAGATAGACAACTAAATACTACACCAACATGGTCCCGCATCAGTAACTTCGAGGACTTATCATTGTGGCAATCTTCTCCTGAAGTTCAGAATAGAAAGCAACTATGAGTATTGATTGCTTGACAATTATATTTGTTAATTGGACTTACCGTGGTCTTTTTGATGATGAAGCTGTGTCAAGAAGCTCCTCACTATATTTAGATGAATCTGAACTGATAGGGGCCTCAGATTCAGATTCGTCCGAGCTGATATGCGACGACGTGCGCTCATACCACAGTAGATGATCGGGGGTCTCGTAGTTGCTGTTGGTTATCCAAACTTTGATGGAATTATAGCCAACTGAACGGAGAAAAATCCTGTTGCAACAGACCACATGCATCTCTCCAATCCAATCACGCCAACCGGATTTTAATACAAGATTTCCCTCCAAATCACACTCAACCTCGATAACATGTGAATAATTGCCAAAAGTTAGGGTCACTTTACCAGGCATGTAGTGTCTTCCTTTTAGTAAACGCCAATGTTTGGGTATGACCAATTGGTTTAAGGAACGATCATATAGGATGATGTCCAATTGTTCTTCAATAGGGAACGTTAACATTGACATAGAGGCCCAGTTCATAGTGACTGTTATGGGTGGACAGAGACTACATAATATTAGTATTAACAAAGTGTAAGTACATATAACGATGTTATATATTTTTAGAAAAAGTTGTATAACATCAGTTAACCTTTTATTGCTTGTCATAACCAACTTTATTGTGGTAGACATGATAGCTTGAAAAGAAGTCTACATATGTACTTAGAGAACAAAGGAGGAAATGCTACCGAAATTTTCTCGAAAACCCAATACACATTATACACTTACATCCTAAGTGAGATTAGGTGTTCAAGAACAGTCCCAAACCGGGGACTATCCAAGATTTACTCCTAATGAGTAAATCTTGGACGGGTTTCTAGGTGCTTACTAAAATAGAACCATTATATGTAACTAATCCTACATTATACACATACTTTTCCTGAGAAAGATAATGTGCACTTCATGGAATTATTAAGATCTGAATATATATAAGTTGTTTCTACCTACTTTGATGGGATTTTATAACATTCGAGTCTTCCATTTAAGGCATTAGATGCATATATTGCAGTCCATTGTGTTGAGATAAGAATCTCATGTGATACACACGATTGAGAATCTTTCACGATACTAGGAAAATTACATGTATTGTATAGACAATAGAGGATTCAACTCAGTAGAAGCACAAAATCAGTACCTAAACCCTAAACACAAATAAGTAAATAACTTAAAAAAAAACGCCCACCAGCTGCTTGGGCGTGCCTTGGCACCGCCCAAGCAGCCGCCGGAGCAGAGGAAGAAGGAAGAAGGCAGGGCAGGCGGGCATACCTTGAGGGTAGAGGAGAGCAGCGGTCGGAGCACAGCAGCCACCGGCGGAGGCGGCGGCAAAGAGAGGAGAAGCGCCGATGAGGACACGGAGCAGGGGTGGAGAGGGTACGAAGCAGCGGCGAGGGCACGGAGCAGGAGCACGGACGGCCGCCGGTGAGCACAGACAGCAGGAGCAGGAGTAGGAGCACGGCCGCCGGTGAGCACGGAGCAGTGGCGAGGGAAGGAGCAGGAGCACGATAGTGGCGGCGGAGGAGCAACGACCGGCGGGGGCGAGCAAGAAATCACCGGACCTAACTGAAATCGAGAATGAAAAAAGGGAAAGGGGAGAGCTATTAAGTTGACAATAAGTGTCGGTTATTCTAAAAAACTGACAAATAAACCAACTGTGTCGGTTCTATTCCAAAAACCGGCACCTATACTAGATTATAGTCGTCGGTTTTTAACTGAAGGACAACTGACAACTATTCCTGTCTCGCGAATACCCTTTAGTCGTCGGTTATTTATTTATGAACCGACGTCATATGTCAAATTTTGGAGGTAATTTTTTCGCTGGAATTTTGGTTTTGGCGGTTGATTTTAGGTGTCGGTTTTTTATTAATTAACCGACACTTAATAAAAGCGGTACCCGTGTCTGGTCGACCTTAACAGATTGTATGTCGGTTTATGTTATAAACCGACACTGTAGAGTTTAGGTGTCCGTTTATGTATACAACCGACACCTTGAAAAGTGACTTTATAAGCCATTTCTATAGTAGTGAAGTTAGTAGCTACATCACAGAACACAATGATCTTATCAAGAGAAATCATCCGCAATCCAGTTCAATGTGGCTTGCAAGAGAGCATAATCGAACATTTATTAGGTGGTTTGAAGAGAAAGTATTTAATCAACTATCTGAATCACCAAATAATGTTGCTGAGAACATAAAATGGCTTGCCTTTAAGCCAAAAATGGATGTCATGTCATATGAAAGTTATGACATTAACGGATTTTCATACTACACAAAGCGTCAAGATGAAAGTAGTGTAGTTCAAAATAGTGGGGTCACTGTTAAAGCTTGTTCATTGTATTTTGCTAGTGCCAAAGATAAAAGACCACACGAAGCTAAGATGTCATATTACAGCGTCATTGAGGACATATGGGAAATGGACTATACAAATTTTCGAGTTCCTATATTTAGGTGTAATTGGGTTGACAACAACAAAGGAATTTTAGTGGATGAGTTGGGTTTCAAATTGGTGAATTTTGAAAAGATTGGTTTCAAAGATGAGCCATTCATCATGGCAGACCAAGCAAAACAAGTATTCTATATTGATGACCCGACAAATAAAAATTAGTCTGTCGTTCTTAATGGAAAAAGATAGTTTACTATAGATCCTATAAATGAAGAAGAATACTATGAAAAGTATGATGATTCCAGTCCATTCTTAGTTCGTTTGCCAAGTGTAAATGTTGAAGATAACACCGATGAATATTATAAATGTCAAGACCATGCTGAAGGAATTTTCCTTGACTAACAACTCAACCAATACTAAAGGCATGTATTCTTTGAATTATTTATTTTATTATCATGTATACCTTATCACTTATGCTTTTATTATCACTTATTTTTTTTATCATGTATACTTGCAGGTTCTAAAATGGCGAGTGAAGATGAACATTCTGAGCATGAGCACCATGAGGATGGTAGTGGTGATGCTAAGAAAAGTAGAGGTCCTACATTGATGCGTAGGCTGTAGGAGCTCAGGGCTAAAGGGGATAAATTGCTAGTCCAGTTTGATATGACAGGAGCACCTGTTGGGGAACATGCTAGTGCTTTCAAGCATTACGTAGGGGCGACCGCACACAGTAAGGTGGCAATAGATATAGAAAATTGGCATGATGTTCCTAATGCCAAAAAAGACCTCATATGGAAAGATATATCTGTGAGTGGAAGTGATATTATTTTAATATGTTTTTTATCTATTGATTCTAATTTAGTTTGCTTGGAATTAATTCTTTTTCCAAACAACATTATTAATTACTTCTTTTGTATGTATAGGGTGTTTTTCATCTAAATGAAAAAGATCACAAGAAAAGAGTGCTACAACGTTGTGGTGTACGATGGAGGGGTTTTAAGACATATCTTGTAATGGAATTTATAAATAATCCTAAACAAAAGAAGAAAGCTACAGATGTATATATTTTTATAGATCCTGAGGTGTGGGAAAGATTTGTTGAAGCTAGGAGATCGGAAGAGTTTCAGGTAATAAAGATTGTGATGTATTATATGAATATTTAATTTTATACAATTAAGGAGGTGAATCTTTTTATACATGTTTGCCAAGTCTAAATTGTAATACCTCATTTTAAATGATCAGGCTATTCACCAGGCTCAAAAGGAAAGACGGGCTAAAAATGTGCATAACCATCGCTTGGGGCCCGGTGGTTATGCCTTCCGCCGCCAACTACAAGAGAAGCAATCCTCTTCTGGAGAAGAATCTAGTACAACTCAAGTTGAGCGACCACCCCGACACATGACATGGATTGATGCTAGAAAGAATCGAGCAGGTGAAATTGTCAACCCTGCAACTAAGGAGGTGGCACAAAAGATGGTAGGTTTATCCCAACTAAGTATTTATATCTAATTGATATTGTGATTTAATGTTTTTATTAACTATGAATAGATTGATCTCTACGAGCAAAGGAAGGAAGGAAAGTTCATCCCAACTAGCTACATGGATGAACTAGAAGTTGCTCTTGGTACGAAGGAGCATCCTGGCCGTGTTAGGGGATTAGGACCTGGCATAGGATTCAAGTCTTATTTTGGCCCTTCACAATCTAAAAGAGGTCGTGTAGGAGGTCTTACACAAGAGGATCTTGAAGCATTAGTAGCGCAGAAAGTAAAAGAAATAATGACTTCATTTCAGCCTGCTCAACCTTCTCAACCTATTCATACTGCATGTCTCTCAAGTGATGAGGTACAAGCCCATACTTCAGTTGTAGAAGGTCATGGGAGAACTCCCGATGACCCACCACAACAATCTGCAGTAAGTTTTTATTCTATATGTTGTGTTATTAGTATGATAAATATATGATAATATATGTAGTTGTAACATGTATCTGTTCTACTGTTTCTTATATAACTTATATTATTTCAATCTAGGTTGGTATGAACTGTAAACTTATAGTGGAGGTTCCAGAATATAATGTTGTGGCAGCGGGCAAGGTGTACAACCTTGGTGGTACATTGCATTGCCAACAAATTACTGATGACATTTGTCGTGTGTCCATACATCTTGTGTATGACGGAATGGGGGACAAACCACTACCCATACCTAATACTGAATATAGTACAGTTGAAGAAGCTGAGGGTGCTATGGTGGGTTGGCCTAGCCACTTGGTTATCAATGACAAGGTATACCTTATTTCTACCATATTTTTCATATTTGACTACATATATGAACTTGTGTAATATAAGAATGTAATTTGATTAACAAGTTTTTAAACCAAAAAGTAAAAATTCTACTAGTCGTCCTCCTATGCCCAAGCCATCTTCCATTCCTGAAGCTACATTCGACGAATTGGGAAGCAAATGTAAATGTTTGTGTCGATACTTAGCCAACCAAAGCTCAGGATTAAAAATGTTGGTCAATTTAACAGAAGATGCAGTTGGGAGGGATTTTGAGAATTTAATTTTTCTTGATGATATTATAGAGTTGTTCTAATATGATTGGCTAAATACTTTGGTAATAGAAGTATGGATAAGGTAATGATCTATCAATATATATATCAAATTCTAATAGACATTTTTAGCTTAGTTCTATATATGGAAATAATTACAAATGTTTTACAGCCATTTATATATTGAGATCACAAACTTTGATATAAAGAATGTTGGATTCTTAGTTCCTTCAATCACTAGTCAAGTGGAGATAAATTTTGAGGATGTGAATGAGTACTTCTCTACTGCATTCAAATATTTTGCTAGTGAAGGGAAGGAAATTATCCTAATTCTTTTTAACGTGCAGTAAGTATAATTATTCAATATAATTTTAATAATGAATAAAATTATTTATTTTAATGTTTGTTTTATTCTTACTCAGAGGTAGACATTGGAAATTAGTGGTGATTGCCCCTAAATTGATGACTCTTTATTATCTTGACCCAATAGGTAAAACAACAAGGTGTCACAAACTGAAATTGCCAGCTATGGAGTAAGTATAAATTTAGTCAATGCTTCAACATGATATTTCTATTTAAAATTTCTATTTTACCAACTATTATTTAATTGATAGGGGTATAAAGGCTTTTCGTGATGCTGGAGGACAAATACCAATAAAATTAAAGACTTTGACTTTGAAAAATGTCAAGGTAGCTACTTTGACAACTGCTTAGTTTTATATGTATTAATTTTCAATTCTAATATGTCAACTCTTATAGTGTTATCTCAACTGTTGTTTATAGTAGTTTACTAACATTAAGTATAATTCGTTATTTGTAGTGTCCTATGCAAAATAATGACTGGGCTTGTGGATACTATGTAATGAAATATATGCAAGCCATTGTTAAACAAGCATCACATGACATTCAGACTATAAGTCAGGTAATAAAGAATAACATCATAAATTTACAAGTGATTGTAGTCATTTTATAAAATATTAGCATGTGCATTTTCTGTTACAGATCTTTACAACTCAGCCTTACACCCTTGTGGACTTGAATGAATTCTGAGAAGAATGGTCAGATTCTTTTCTAAATAAAGTCAATATAGCATTGGGTTAAATATGTCAGCTCCATTTATGTATGTGGTTTGAGTACCCTTTCATATTTACTTTTGTATCTGATTAATATCATCTCAGACTTGCAATCTATCATTTTGTAAATTTTTATGTGATTATGAATCATTTTTGTCATGAATGTGTAGTTTTGAATGGTGACGGTTGAGCATCAATGCTCCCCTCTCCCATAATATATGAATCTTCTTGTTTTGGCTAGACCATTCCTGTACTAGTGTACTCTCCTACTTTAGGATGTGCCTATAATCAAGAAATATATCATTAGATACATGTTATATCTAAATGTACACAATGATATTTCTAAATAGGAGACTTAGATGGATATATTCCCTTGCAACTTCTGCATCCATATGTATTGTACATGTAACATAATGAAAATCATTGATGCCACTCTGATTTGTTACCTTTTGAATTTCATCCCAGTGCTTTTTGATAGTTCGTAAATAATTTTCTACAAATGAGGTCTTGACTACATTGCCTAGATTGAATTCCTCATTAACAACTTTTGTGGTTTTCTGAAATGTTGTGGACTTAAATATCTTATCCAGTTTAAACCTTTCCTCAGCAAGATTGGCTAGAAATTTAACTGCAAATTGACTCAAGTGTTTCTTCCACCTAAAGTTTTGAGTTCCTCTTTTTGATGATGCAGATTGAGAGTAGTCGGTAGTTGGATCTATCTTTTGATAAAAAAAATACACACATAAATATACCTAAAATAAAAAAAACTAGAAAATCAAAATAAATTAGGTTTACACCAACTACCATAATGTGTTGAAGTAGGAAGAATAAAAAATATGTGAATATGTTTTTCATCCAATGTAAACACCAAATGGTTTGTGAATTAATTCCAAACTATATCATTGAAATGATAAAAAATGTAATAAACAAAAAAACATGATAATCACTTGTAATTTTTGTTCTCCCTACATATGATGCATTATATGTTGATAATCACTCCACATTAGGGTAGCAATATTATCTCTTTTATCTTTCCACACTTGATTCCTATCTCTTCTTTCTCTAGTAGTCCAAATTTGGGAGTAAATTTCAAATGAATCTTCAATTGAATCTGTAAGGGGTTCTTCCTCTATTGTTGCTCCATTGTCATTATATTCTCCCGTTACAAACTCATCTCCAGTTGGATGAACTTCCATTATATAATTATGAAGAATGGAGCAAGCCAACACGACATCCATATGTGTTTGAAAAGGATAACATGATCTTACAGATAGGCACCTAAATTTTTTTTTAGTATGCCAATAGTTCGTTCAACAACATTTCTTAGGGAAGAGTGGCGTAGATTAAATAGTTCATTTCAACTTTTTGGCCCATTGCTGTGAGAAAAGCCTTTTAAATGATATCGTGTACCACTATCAGGAGTTATAAATCCAGGAATAGTTGTATATCCCACATCTTCTAGGAAGTATTTACCTAAAATATGAAGAAAATACAAGTTACACACTTTTAATAGATACAATTGTTTCCATTTAAAAAATGCACAAATCACCTTCAGGAACTTTCAAACCATCTGGGTCTTCTAAGGCACTTTTCAACACGGTCATGTCATTTGCAGATCCTTCACAAACAGCTCCAACATAGCATATTTTACAATTGAAAGTGCTTGTCAATATAATATTTTGCGTTGGATGGTCCTTTCTACCACGAAATCTCCCTACAATGTCACTAGGTACTGTAGCCGTAATGTGCATTCCATCTATTACCCCTATACAATCCTACACAAAACATCACACATAAGCTATTTCCTATGTTTACATCTAATCCAAATATTGTGTTGCTTACCTTAAAATAATGGTGAAATTTATTCGGTCGGCACATTATTTCGGGAGGAGTAGTTGGTGAAGGACTTTTGATGTAGCCATCATATACGGATCCTATAGCATATAAACATTTATTGAAATAATGACTAACTGTTTCTTGGGAGCGGTCATAAGAGTTTGAAATTCCACGCTAAAGTGCATCCTGACCTATTATGCTTAAAAACATTGCCAACTGCTCCTCAATAGACATATTTAGTGTATCACACAAGAGACGTCGACACCTTAAAATATCACAGAGTCTGACAAATGTAGATCTCCTCATTCTTGTCTCTTGAAGGCAACTATCTTCATCTCCGAAAAGAATACTTTTCATCACCGTAGACAGAGGCTTACATATGATTTTCTAATACTAAGATAATTTCTAAGTCGTTGTCTGCTCAAGATCAACATGATCATGATTATCATAATGACACATACTTGTTGACGTTCATTAGAGTCAATATGATCAACCATCTACATCAAAAATAAATAATCCAAATAAGCTCAAACAAAAAAAATTATGCAAACATGTGGTATACAACAAAAAAATGAGAGATAATATGTTTTAGATAGATATTGAGACA
The DNA here is from genome assembly GCA_963693085.1 of Alisma plantago-aquatica. NCBI lineage: Eukaryota > Viridiplantae > Streptophyta > Magnoliopsida > Alismatales > Alismataceae > Alisma > Alisma plantago-aquatica. The sequence continues at coordinate 1,147,298,316 of OY856410.1, forward strand.
AAACAACGTGTAAATCATGTGTAGTTAATGTGTCATTTATGTTGAATCAATAGTATAACTATTAGAATACACATACGTTGAGAAAAAAATTATAGAAGATATGACAAGAACATTCAATCTAAAGTATGTCTTTGAATGTGACCCGATTTGTAAAATTATTGTAGAAAAAAATAGAAGTATAAGTGCATGGTAAGATGTAGTAGTGGATAAAGAAAAATATAAACATCATATACTAAATGACACAGAGTCAACTTAAGATATATATCTATTTAATCAATAGTAGAACAAACTGATTGCGTGTATGATGAGTTATGCGACATGTAAAATATGACAATTGCATAACAATTACATGGAAGTGATAGAATAACTCACCTTGACGGCAGTGTGTAAAGACAACAATAACAAATAGCGAGACGTGCACTACTTGATATCTTGAATAGATAATTTTTCTCTTACACGTTGTGCAGCAGCAAATCAAGATTGGACCCCGTGCTTTCAATTTTTGGAGAAGTTCCTTTGCACCGTGGAGAAGTAAATCGTCTCCGGAGATGTTCCTTTACGCCGTAGACAAGTAAATCATCTCAAGTACGAGTGGTCTGTTGCCGCAGTGCAAGGAATGAGTTTTTGGGTTCTCACAGGGAGTCGGGGCAGATGTGCGCTCCTGCACGCAGCCGTCGGGCAGAGCAAACGAAAAAGATGGAACTCGTTTTTACCCCTGTATTTGTTAGAATTCAGGGTGTAAATCCTATTTATACATACGTAAGCCTAGAAAATTCCAGGAAAGTAATTTTCTGGAGTTACGGAGAACCAATTATTTAAAACATGCCTTAGAAATTAAATTCCTTAATTTCTTAATACACTTATATCAAATCAATTGGAGCCTTAGTGGAACGATTTCCACAATGGTTACAATGGAGAATTAATTAGGACATAGAGGAAAAATATATAACTATATGAAGTTTTACCTTTGTTGGGGGTTCTTGATATTTTTTTCATCTACACATAATACGCATGACATCCATACAGTGAGACACACATAGGTGAGGGTACACTATCACATCTTACAATTCAATATTGATTGGGAACATGCATGTGTCATGGACATAGGGAGTACACGCCTTGAGTCGCATGCTTATCGTACAAGTCATCGATGGCGTTTTTCTAATAGAATCCTCATTTAAGTCATGTAGGACATGACTGAGGCATAGTGCTGCAATCAGTAACATCATCGGGAAGTAATTATGAAAACGAAGACTTTATAAGGAACCATCTAGTAATCACATCAACACTTTGATGTAGACCTATGGACAACGCCTTTTTAGTTCACTAATTATCATTCATCCTCGAAGTACTCAACCACTTTTTACTCATGCACATACCCTTTTAGACGTTCTTCCAACGATTCAATCCATTTAGTCATAACCTTACAAGGTTGAATGCAAATAGCTTGTAGACAAGACAAAATTGAAGACCTTAAAATCATGCATGCATTAGAGTTTGGTTTTGTGGTTTGATTAATAACATGGAATGATAGCCTAGAGGGCATGTTGGTCAATCACTTTGGACCAAGTTGTGGAATTGCTTGTCCTCGTATGATCTATGCACACGTGAAAATTCTAAGGGACCAAACCAAGGTCAACCAAATTATGTGGCTGACATCTCAGCGAATGCTAAAGAGTAAAACTACAAAAGCTAGCTTCATTCTTTCCTCTATGTGACCTTATCTAGTATGAGATGAGAGTTTTCCCTTGTTTCAACCTACAAACCAACTCTTTTGACATTAAACTATAAAAATTGCAAAACAGCCATGTTTCAACCCAGCAATTTGACAACCAATAATGTGCCAAGCCCTCGTTTGGGTCTCTGTTTGTGTAGATTGCATGCTTATTTCCAATACATCCCATTCTATGTTGAAACACTTATGGAGTCTTTTGCATGTTATACATGTACTTGAGTGCTACTTGATGGAAGGAGAAGAATGAAGTGGATATAAGGACTTTTCCATGCATGGAGAACCCCAAAGAGCCACCAAGATCATCTCTAACCTATCCCAAGTACTCTAGAATTGATTACAAGCAATTTGACCACATGAAGGAACACTTGAAGAACTGAAACACACAACGAATCTATTCAAATAGATGTTTTCCATGTTGAATGAACCTTTCTACAACAAACTCCTTAACAAAATGAGCTTGTTCTTACCAGAATAGTATTTCACCCTCACTACACAATGGTCATTCTATCACAGAATACATATGGAGAAAACTCCACACTCACCAGGAACCCCTAATATTTTAAATCATTTCCCCAATGGCCATTCTATTCACATAGGTCATGTCACTAAATAACCAAAATGGTGATTCTATCATAAAACAATCTTTCTACATACAATCCACCACAATCGTTCTACTCTAGAACAACCATGTCCACCTAGACAAAATTCACCAAGAAACTCTGACCTAACCTACCATTTTCGTCATAACCGTTCTCCCCAAATTGACCAGTTTACCCTCATGGCAGAATATATGTGGCATGTTGTTCAAACAAAACATTATTAACTAAGAGGAAGTGATCATTAACAACGGATTACTGAAAATCACTAAAAATTAAAACCGTTTACAAAGAGATCCATACACTAGAAAACACTTTCAAAAAGAACCAAAGTATCTCAATTACATTCTGGTTCACAAGTACATGTCCAATATCATCTCTTCTAGAGGATTACAAGCATCAACTGCCCTGTTAAAACTCTACATAGGCAGTATAAGAACCTCGAGGCATCAAGCTAAAATCTCAGATCAATTCATTAAACTAACTAATGACTCCGAGGACCTGAGAGTACAGAGATGACACATAGGACTCTATATATATAGCATGACAGCTAGTGTCTCCACCTTAGAATTCACTGATATCCCTACTCCTACTGCTGTTCTTCCCCTGATGTAGGGTTTCTGCGTCTTCCTCCACGTCTACCTAAAAAGTTGGATCCCACATGGGTGAGACAATTGAAAATTGTCCCAGCGAGAGATATAACTCTCCGCCAGAAACATTATTATTGCAGTTTATTAGAATAAAACGGAGTAGAGGAATCATATATATTCAACAATAGTTAAATTAATGTCTAAACAGGTTAGAGCAATATTCTTAGTCAAAGTGTTTCAGTTATAACTTAATAAAGCAGCATGTCACTTATCCTATAAGGAATATGAATAACAAGTATAACATTTATCCATCAAGGATATGCTAAGCAAGATAACATCAACCAATGATTTTCGTATTTCGAACTTAAGCATATACGCTACACGGCTGATTACATTTTACAATCATACTTAAGCCATGAGGAGATGAGGTATATCACTCATACTCCAACCGACCACGAGTACGTTATGCATCGGTACCACACAAGGTCAATGGAAGAGCCAGAATCCAAGATCTCAACCTTCTCAGTCAGTACGAGATTATATGACAGAGACATCACACCATGTGTCAAACTACAAATATCTTGCCAAGGTATATTGGCATCTTTGCTATAGAGTTATAGCTCGTAGCATATACTCTCTTCAGGATATGGCCCATAGCCAATGCCTGGTATTATATTGTGGAGTCATGGCCCGTAGCCATACTCTTATTGGGATATGGTCCGTAACCATTCCTGTGCATAGGATATGGCCCGTAGACATTCTTATGAGTTGTAAGGATATATTCACCCATTACCCCCACATATTCAAAAATATGCGGCTTATGGGTTATGTCGCGGAGCAACCCGTTTCACCATTCAGCAAATTCTGACGCTCATGGATCTATGGTCAGGGCAACTACATTATATGATATCACTTAATTAATTAAGTGTATTACCATATTCTTTTAGCATCAAACAAGTTTCCAAACATCAATTATTTTAACAATTACTGCAAAGAATGTGTAATACTTCCATCAAGTACTGTTCAAACCTTTAATAAAGCATTGGGATCTCAATCCCTCATCTCATCAGGAGCATTCTCATCCTTTCACAAATTCATCATCATGATTTAGGAATATGGGTATTCAAACCCTCAGTTCATCAAAGAACTCTTGTTACCACTTATCAGGTAAATAAAACACCTTCAAATCATCTGACCAAGGTAAACATGATACTTGCTTCACAATCATCTTACATGGCTCACAAATCCCATTTCATCTCTTGTTACTTCTTACTAGGCAACAAAGCATGTTATGGCTCACAAGGCCCATTAACAATAATAAATGAAACATCATAGCTCATACCTAGCTATGCTCATCATCTCATGATACCTGCATGGTTAGTACACTTGGCAACAATTATATCAATTACATTTTAGTACCATGCAATTCAAAGTAACACCACCTATACCCTTATTAGGATTAGGGTTTCCCAAATCATATCAATCAGGGTTACTCATCCCCTTACACAAATTAGGGATAGATTTTCAAATTAGGGTTTCATAATACATAGCATCAACTTGGATTAGGGTTTCATATCACATTACCTTGTATCAGGGTTTTACATTACATCCTTACCTTGTATTAATGTTCCTTATAATATTTCCCCTAAAATTAGGGTTTCATGTAGCTTTACCAAAAATTAGGGTTTCACATGTTCATATTATTGATCCAGATCCCAATTCAGTGCTTCACACATCTAGGAGCATACATTGTTATCATAAGTATTCAATCATACTTATTTATTCCCATCATTTACCACTAAATGATTATCAACACAAGATATGAGTTTCTTTCTCATCCATACAAGAGTATGATTTCGTCATACTTTATCATCTTGGCTTAACCCTTTCTCAAGTATGTTAGCCTTCACTTATCAATGTGCATTAAACTCATTACATCTTAATGTAACAATTAACATAACACACTTCAAGTGTTACTCATCCAAGTATATTGGATTTAGAATACATCAAGGTGTATTAAACTTGAGGTGTTGGATGTGATATCTATCATGTCTTGATATATCACTTCCCTCATCACCTTTATCTTAAGTTCATCAACTTATCTTGTATTAGGGTATCTCCCATCCTAATACTACATGCACCAGTTCATCATATTTATCATGTAATGTATTGATCACAAGTCACTTGTTTAAAATATGCAACCACTATCAATTATATGTACTCATCTCGAGTTAAGGCATTATTAATATAAGGTCATCCATTAACAACCACCTTAGGTGTTTCACATATCAATATATTAATCACTATTCCATTATTAGGGATAGGATTTCCCATCTTTATCCATTAGGGTTTACATAACATCACCCTAGATTAGGGTTTCACATAACATCACTCTTAATTAAAGTTTCACATGACATCACCCTTAATTAGGGTTTCACATGACCTCACCCTCAATTAAGGTTTTACATGACATCACCCTTAATTAGGGTTTCACATGACCTCACCCTTAATTAGGGTTTCACATGACCTCACCCTTAATTAAGGTTTTACATGACATCACCCTTAATTAGGGTTTCACATGACCTCACCCTTAATTAGGGTTCACTATAACTTTTCCCCAAATTAGAGTTTCATAAAGCATCCTCTTGAATTAGGGTTTTTCATTATATTACCCTAAATTAGGATTTCTTATATCATCACCCTAGATTAGGGTTACATCATTACCCTAGATTAGGGTTTCATGTAGCATTGCCCTAAATTAGGGTTAGGACTCATTAATCTTTTCAATTAAGGTCTCATGGTCTCTTTATAAAGAATCATACCCTAATTACATATTTTATTCATGTTGAGAGTTTTGAGGTTTAACCATTACATTATTATCATTCATGTATAGATTTCTCTCTCTCTCATCCTCTCTAGGATATTAATTACTCCAATCTTGACTAGATTAGGTTAAATCAATTTGAATGAAGGGTTAGCATAGTGTATTAAGTCATTGCTTCCATAAGCATCAAAGGTTAACCACTATAAAGGTACTAATCGTCTAAGTACTTTAGAGGTACAACCACTGGATTTAGCTTGGATATATGCTATTTAACAGTCAAGGGATTAATTGGTCTTTCATAACTTGGAAACTATTAAATTTCCAAATGGTTTTGTTACTTTTGAACCTTCAAACGGTCTTGAGGTACTTGACCTCCATACAGTTTGGAGGTGTTTGACCTCCATACGGTCTTGAGGTGCTTGACCTCCATTCAGTCTTGAGGTGCTTGACCTCCATTCGGTCAACTCTCCCAAATGGTCAACATGACCAAACGGTTTTGAAGATCCATTCGATCTTGATCAACTTTACCCATTCGATCTTGATTGATTTTACCCATTCGGTCTTGATTGATTTTACCCATTTGGTCTTAATTGATTTTACCCATTCGGTCTTAATCAAGTTTACCCATTCGGTCTTGAATGGTTTTACCCATTCGGTCTTGATCAATTCCATCAATTAAGGTTTCAATCAATTCAATCGATTAGGGTTTGAAATTAGTGGATCATCCATACATGGAACCTTTAAAATAAAATAAAAATTAGTATCATTGGATCATCATCCATTCTCATCAGCATTAATCCTCCAAATGGTTTGAGACTATTTGATCTCAAATGGTCTTGAGACCGTTTACTCCCAAACGGTCTTGAGACCGTTTGGTTTCAATCGATCTTGAAACCGATTGGTTCCAATGTTGAAACTTTTTGCTCATGTACTTTATTGAGGTGTGTGGTTAAGATGACATCATCATCTTCAAGCTCCAGACCTTCGAAATTTTCTGTGATTCTTGTGGTAATTTTAACAACCACTCAAATGAAATTTCGAGAATGAAGAAAGAATCAACATATGATGAAGAAATGAAATCAATAATAACATTCAAGGTTTCAAGTTATATAACCCGCCTTCAAAGTTGAATCCAAGCTTCAAGATTGACGTCTCTAATGGTGAATGAAGCTTTATCAACCTCCCAATGCTCGTTCTCAAGTCTTTGAGTAAAAATGAATGGCTAAGGTTGAAGATTGAATGAAGAAAAGAAGAAATTAAGCATTAAATTTCGATTTTTTACCATGAAATCAAGGTTGAAGATGACTATGGAGCTTACCTACAGGTTGGGACACGTCCTCCTGTTGCTCCTAAGATCCTTTGTGTTCAACTAAAGCAAGGAAAGAAAGAAGGGTCGAAAAAACCTTTCATTTGAGTTGGAAATGAGATGTTTATAAGGGAATTTCAATGAGAGAGAAAATGATATAATAATCCTTTAGCTTCCAAAATTGGTGCCACGTACTCCACTCCATCCCTTTCATACGAAGCCATATCCCCCACCTTGTAATTCTTATTCATTATCTATGAATTAAAAGAAAGCAAATTAAGCACCTTAACCATTATTATAATAATATCCAAAATTGAGTGGATATTACTTTTCCTTTTACTAATGTGAGTGGGCTCTCCACTCACTTTAGATATTTTGTGTCCTTTTCAAGGCACAAGGTCGTCCATACCTATACAAAATCAACCATCACATTTTTGTTTGAAGGTCAATTCAATTATTATGTTTATTTTTGCATTAAATTGAATTAGGGTTTCAATTATGCTTAAATCTTGATTATTTTAATATCAAGATTCTCTCTCCTCCAAAGTGATTCAAATGAGACGCCCCTCTCATTTTATTTTCTCTACATGATGCCAAGAAACATGAGGGACTCTCTAGAAGTGGTATTTTGCATATTGAACCCTAGGTTTTGGGTAAATTGCACATTACACCAAAACTAGGTTTTAATGCACAACATTGCTCAACAAGTTCTTTATTGATACTTAGGCTTGTGGAAGACATACCTCTGCATCATTTTCATTCTTATGATGCTTCAACAATTGAGGAACATTTTATCATGTAACATTTGCAAGTTAACCCCTCAACTTGGGTAATTTGCACTTTAGTCCAAAACAGGAAAAACATTGTTTCAACATTATTCTAAAAGGACTAAAATTGAAACATAAGTTCCTGTCGAGCCTTAATTATTTTTCAAAAGGTAAAATAAAGAAAATAAATGACTTGAAGCAAAACATCTAGGGTTAAGGCTTAACCCAGGTTAGGGATGTTACAATATCTATGGTGGTGCAAAGTTATCATTCTACACTCATAATGACGCGACTCGAACCCACTACCTAGGGTTAGAGACCGTCAAGGAGGGGTTACAATTAACAAACCATTTTATCATATGATATAAACCACCTTAGCTTTTTCCTTTCATTAGTCATAAAGAAACTTGCAGAAGCATGGGTTTATTTCAACTAACAACATTAGATAACAACAATCACTTACTAATACAATAGAGTTCTATTTTCACATAAAGAAAGAGTTTCACATTTAATATACATCAGCACAACTAATTACAAACTTCTCTCATCTCACTCTCTCCTCAACTCAGGATCCAGAGGAAGGATAAGAGACCATCCAACTAACAACTCTTCTTGAGACCTCTTCTTTATTCTTGACAAAAACTAGCATCTGCCACTTCTAGTGGAGATGGTTCTTTACCTAAAAATTGTTTTAGTAGGTTGATAAGATACTGGCTTAGTGTGTAGAAAATCATCAAGTAACCAGGACATTTGCAATGTATGTAATTGACAAAACTTAAATACTTAAGCATGTAGACTTGAAACTTTGAATGAATCAGCATGGCAGTCGATCCAATATTGACTATAGAAAATGGATAAACTAAATCCATTCACATACATTTTAGTCCATTCATTATGCCAATGGACCCACATGAGGTGTGCCACAACATGTGAAAGCATCACAACAAGCTACGATATCACAGTACAAGTCTTAGAAGCTTGTCCTAGATCCTAAGTCTTTAATCTCAATACCCCATCTGCAACTGGAATCACCACGTCTAGCTCTTAACAACTAATGTGAGTAGATGGATTTCTGGAATCCTCCTATAATGGGTACTCAGGCAGAGAGTCAAAGCACTGTAGTTTTTTGTGCATCAGTTGACCTACCAAAGATGTCCAGTGATCAACACAACTCTAACACAGGTGCCACTGGAATCTCCAATTAGTGTTGGGTACCACACAACTATAAGGAGTTTTCCCTTACTGGCCTAGACCCCCTCACCCAACTGGTATGCTCAGGATTACCTTGATCTAGATAAAATACCTCCAATCAGGAAGCATGTTTCCTCTCCACAACACAAGACCCCTATGAGGATTCTATGGTGCCTAGGGCATCTATCACCTAATGATATTTAATTTATTCTAATACTATCATTGCCATTCCAAAGATTATCCTACTTTTGTATACTAAGCATTTAATATTTAACAAAAAATCCTCTGAAAAATTAGAAACTTTCATCATTTTCACAGACCATAAAATTGACCCTTTAGTTTTAGATTGGGGAAATGTCATGACTGACATGAATCACACATCCAAAAAGGAGTCGATCTAGATTATTCAGACTCCTAAATTTATAACATGACACTCAGGCCCTCACAACTAATATATGGGGTCAGATGTAGTAGATCAGGGTTGAACCACAGGGACAAGTAACACTAAGTGCTAAGGACATAAAATCTTGGCTCAGTTGCACCAACCAAGAAGGTAGAATAATATAGTGTTCCTTTAGGAATGATGTTACTTCAATCAAGTAAAACAAGTAAAAGACAAGTTAACAAAACAAAACAAAATAACAACAGCAAACTAATGCAATGTTACAAGTATGGATGGGAACTTAGATCGGATTTCACCTACTAAGATCTCTCACCAACATGTAATATTCACACCCATCATACACTCCTAGAAAGATTATAAGAAGTCACCATATATGTCTATTCCCCACTATCTCAAGCTTAGATAGATCTAGATTATTAGGTTGTCTCTCTCTCGAGATGACAAACAAACAATCACAAATATAACAATATGACCATTATCTTAGGCATTCCAATATTCTCATGCATCCATAGAACTCCATAACACTTAGATTGAGTTAGAACTACTATTTAGATGTACTAACAATATAACATCACAAGATGGTAACTAATCATGCAGACGAAGTGTTAAGATCAAGAGTGTGGAGATAATCCTTGGTAAGAGCATATATACTCAAATGGATGTAAGTATATACATGTTGGGAGAGCCTTAATGGCTACTCCCAACCCATTCTATGAGTTTAGACACTAATGATAATGAGTGGGATTGTGGATTTACAAGGGAACATGGACATAAAGTATTGTTGGAGGAAGGAAGGATGAAGAATGGGAAATGAAGAATAATTGAAATACGAGAAGTAATGGATACATAAACTATGGCCAACGGGTGGCCACAACCGATGGTTAGAACCTCCTTCTCAAATCTTGACATGGCGGTGATGAATTCATGTGCCATGTCCTCCTTCTGTCAAAGGAGTTCTTCTATTAGGGAGCAGTAGGATAGATTGGGGGTAGGACTTGGTGGACTCTCATCCTCCTATCCTGCCAATGTATGGCACTGGATATGGGCGATGGTAAGATCTATCTTCGGTAGTGATTCTACATCCTAGGAAAATGTGCGACCCCCTTTACGTGGTTGGACATCTTCTATCTATAGGTTCCAAGAGAGGGGTTATTTACTTGTACCCCAACCGTACAAGGTGTATTCCTCGTATCACGTTTCTAACGGTCTTGAGTGATGGTTCTGTCAATGCCTCCATCATTTGGCATCCATCAGGTGGCTACAGTCCTTGGCCTTTTATTGATAAGACTCGCACGACCATCGGATGATGGTCAGCTAGATGGCCATCGGTCGGTGATGTAGATGAACCATCAGTTGGCGAGGTTGGAGTGGCCATCGCTTGACGTTTAGGCAAACCATCGCTTGGAAAGGTCAGAGTGGCCATCGATTGAAGTTGCAAATGAACCATCAGTTGGTGAGGTCGGAGTGGCCATTTCTTGATGAGCCTACACATCCATCGACTGATGGGTCTGCTAGACCACTGGTGGATGATTCACTCTGCCATCAGTTGGCGAGTCTGTAGGACCACTGGTTGATGGTTCTGAGTAACCATCACCTGACGAACAAGGATGACTCTGATGGTTGAGCTGATGTCTGCTCCTAAGTGTCTATCGGTTGTAGAAACTAATAGAGTTTTTGGTCATTGGTCATGTGCATGAGATGGTCATGTTAGACTCAATTAGGGGTGAAAATAGTATTCATGTGTAATATGGTGGGAATTGAGTAAGAATTTGCATAAAGAGAGAGAATAAAAGGTAAGTTAAGGAATGTAATATCCACAAAATTGGAAGTTATCAACTCCCCCAAACAAAGAGTATATCATTGTAACATCCCTGACCTGGGTTATGCTTTAACCCTAGATGTTTTGTTTAATGAAGTTAATTATATGCTTGCTCTTATCTCTTGAAAAGTAATTAAGGCACAAGAGGAACTTATGTTTCAATTTTAGTCCTTTTTTAATCATGTTGAAACAATGTTTTGTCTGTTTTGGACTAAAGTGCAAATTACCCAAGTAGAGGGGTTAACTTGCAAATTGTACATGATAAAATTGTTCCTCAGATGTTGAAGCATCATAAGAATGAGAATGATGCAGAGGTATGTCTACCACAAGCCTGAGTACCAAGGAAGAGCCTATTGAGCAATGTTTGTGTATTAAAACCAAGTTTTGGTGTAATGTGAGATTTACCCAAAACCTAGGGTTCAATATGCAAAATGTCACTTCTAGGGAGTACCTCATGTTTCTTTTCATAATGTAGAGAAAATAAAATGAGAGGGGAGTCTCATTTGAATCACTTTGGAGGAGAGAGAATCTTGATATTAAAATAATCAAGATTTAAGCATAATTGGAAATATAATTCAATTTAATGCAAAAATAAATATATTAATGGAAGTTCCCTTCAACCAAATATGTGAAGGTTGAGTTTGGATAAGAGTGGACGTCCTTGTTCCTTGAAAAGGCCACGAAAATATCCTAAGTGAGTGGAGAACCCACTCACATTAGTAAACTAAAAAGTAATATCCACTAAAAATGGGATATTAGTATTATATGAATTAAGGTGCTTAATTGCTTTTTCTTTAATTCATGGATAATGAAGAGGAATTCTAAGGTGGGTAATATGACTTTGAAATAAAGGATTTGAGGGGGATAAGTGGCACCAATTTTGGGAGTTAAAGGATTTTTATATCACTTTCTCTCTCATTGAAATTCCCTTATAAACACTTCATTTTCCACCCACTTGAAGACTCTTTTTCGGATTTTCTTTCTCTCCTTGCTTTGGATGTGCAAAAGGGAGCTTTGGAGAAATAGGAGTACATGACCCAACCTGTAGGTAAGCTTCATAGTCATCTTCAACCTTTATTTCATGGTGGAAATCAAAAATCAATGATTGATTTCTTCTTTTCTCCATTCAATCTTCAATCCTAGCCATTTCTTTTCACTCAAAAGCTTGAGGAAAGACCTTGGGAGGTTGAGAAATCTTCATTCACCATTTAGGACTTGAAGGTTGAAGCTTGGATTCAACTTTGAATGCAGGTTATATAACTTGAACCCTTAAATGTTATTATTACATTCAATTCTTCATCACTTGTTGATCATTTTGTTCTTCTTGAAATTCCTTTGAATAATTGATAAAATTTCCATAATAATGGTAGTAGATTTTGAAGGATCGAAGCTTTATGATGATGACATCATCATAAGCACACACCTCAATGAATATCTTGGGTAAACGGTTTCACTCTTGAGACTAAACGATCTCAAGATCATTTGGTGACCAAACGGTCTCAAGACTGTTTGAGGTCAAATGACCTCAAGACCATTTGAGGTCAGGAGATGTCATGGTTGGATGATGATATAATGGTTCTAATTGACTGACTCATAATAGGTTCAGTGATGGATAATCCACTAATTACAATTTCTAATCGATTGAATTGATTGAAGCCTTAATTCATGGAATTGATTAAGACTGAATGGTTAAAACCATTCAAGACCGAATGGATAAAACCATTCAAGACCGAATGGGTAAAACCATTCAAGACTGAATGGGTAAACTTGATTAAGACCGAATGGGTAAAATCAATTAAGACCAAATGGGTAAAATCAATCAAGACCGATTGGGTAAAAGTGTTCAAGATCGAATGGATCTACAAAATCGTTTGGTCATGTTGACCGTTTGAGAGAGTTGACCGAATGGAGGTCAAGCACCTGAAGACCAAATGGAGGTCAAGCACCTCAAGACCGAATAGAGGTCAAGAATCTCAAGACCGAATGGAGGTCAAGCATCTCAAGACCGTTTGAAGGTTCAAAAGTAACAAAACTGTTTGGAAATTTAATAGTTTCAAAGTTATGAAAGACCAATTAATCCCTTGATTTTTAAATAGCATATATCCAAGTCTAATCCAGTGGTTGTACCTTTAAAGTACTTATATGATTAACACCTTTAGAGTGGTTAACCTTTGATGCTTATGGAAGCAATGACTTAATACACTATGCTAACCCTTCATTCAAATTGATTCACCCTAATCAAGATTGAAATAATTAACATCCTAGAAAGGATGAGAGAGAGAGGAACTCATACATGAGTGATAATCATGTAGTAATTAATCTTAAACACTTTCAAATGAAATATGTGATTAGGGTATGATCCAGGATGATGAGATCAATAAACCCTAATCGAGAAGGTTAATGAACCCTAACCCTAATTGAGGGTGATGTCATATGAAACCCTAATTGAGGGTGATGTCATGTGAAACCCTAATCAAGGGTGATGGTGTAACACTAATTTAGGGTAATGATATGAGAAACCCTAATTCAGGGTATTTTGATGAAAAACCCTAACTTAAGGGAATGCTTCATGAAAACCCTAATGATGGGCAATGCTACATGAAACCCTAATTTTTATAGGAAATGTTATATGAAACCTTAATTCAAGGTAATGATGTGATGAGAATTCCTAATATAGGGTAATGTGATGTGAAACCCTAATCCAGGGTGATGTTATGTGTTACTATATGAAACCCTAGTTTGAAACCCTAACCCTAATACAGGGTAAAGGTATGAGAAACCCTAATTTTGGGTTATAGTACATAAAACCCTAATTTTGGGCAATGCTATGATTAACCATAGCCCTAATGATGGATAATGGGATGAGTATCCCTAATTGACATTAAATGGGAAACCCTAACCCTAATAAGGGAATAGTGGTATTATCCTTGTATTGCATAGTGCAGTCAAGTAATTGATATAATTGCTATCATGATTATTAACCATGCATGTATCATGAGATGATGAGCATAGCCAGGTATGCGCTATGATGTTTCATTTATTGAAATTGTTAATGGGCCTTGTGAACAATAATATGTTTTGTTGCCTAGTAAGAGGTAATAGGAGATGAAATGGGTTTTGTGAGCCATATGAGATGCTTGTGCAGCAAGTATCATGTTACCTTGGTCAGATGACCTGAAGGTGTTCTAGTTACCTGATAAGTGGTAACAAATGTTCTTTGATGAACTGAGGGTTTGAATACCCATTTTATTATAACAATAATGATGAGTTTGTGAAAGGATGAGAATGCTCCTGAAGAGATGAGGGATTGAGATCCCAATGCTTTATTAAAGATTTGAACAATACTTGATGAAAGTATTACACATTCTTTTTAGCAATTGTTAAAATAATTGATGTTTGAGAACTTGTTTGATGCTAAAAGAATATGGTAATACACTTAATTAATCAAGTGATATCATATAATGTAGTTTCCCTGACCACAGAGCCATCATCGTCAGAATATGCTGAATGGTGAAATGAGTTTAACTCAGAGCTCATATTTTTGAATATGTTGGGGTAATTGGGAAATTATATCCTTATGCCCCATAGGAATGGCTGCGGGCTATATCCTACGCACGAGATTGGTTACAGACTATACCCCAGTATGAGTATGGCTACGGGCCATGACTCCATGATATGATACTAGGCATTGGCTATGGGCCATAACCCTGAAGAGAGTATATGTTGTGGGCTATAACTCTATAGAAAAGATGCCAATATACCCTAGAAAGCTAATTGCAGTTTGACACATTATGTCTCTGCCATATAATCTCATACTGACTGAGAAGGTTGAGGTCTTGGAGTCCGGCTCTTCCATTGACCTTGTGTGGTACCGATGCTTAACGTAATCGTGGTCGGTTGGAGCATGAATGGTATATTTCATCTCTTCAGGGCATTAAGTATGATTGTAAAATGTAATCAGCCGTGTAGCATATTTGCTTAAGGTTGAAATAGGAGAATCATTGGTTGATGTTATCTTGCTTAGTATATTAGATAAAAGTTATACATGTTCTTCATATTCCTTATTGGATAAGTGACATGCAACTTTATCAAGTCATAACTGAAATGCTTTGAATAAGAATATTTCTCTATCCTATTAGACACTGATTTAACTACTGTTGAATATATATGATTCCTCTGCTCAATTTTACTGTAATAAACTACAATAATAATGTTTTTGGCAGAGAGTTATATCTCTCGCTGGGACTAGGTCTCACTCTGTTGGTCACCAACACTTTTTAGGTAGACGTGGAGGAAGAGGTAGAAACCCTACAGCAAGGAAAGAGAAGCAACATGGACAACAGTAAATTCTCAAGTGGAGACACTGGCTGTCGTGACTTGTAAATAGAGTCCTATGTGTCGTCTCTATACTCTCAAGTCCTCAGAGTTAGTAGTTAGTCTAATGTATCGATCTGGGATTTTGGCTTGTAATCCTCGAGAAGAGATGATACTGGACTTGTACTTGTGAACCAGAATGTAATTGAGATACTTTGGTTCTTTTTGAAAGAGTTTTCCAATGTATGGATCTCTTTGTAAAAGGTTTTAATTTTTAGTGATTTTTAGTAATCCACTGCTGACAAACGCTTCCGCTTAGTTAATGATGTTTTGTTCGAACGCTTCGCCACAATTTAGTTGGTATCATAGCTCTAGGTTCGTTGAGTCTACATAGACATAGGATTAAGTCGTTAAGTTTGTTCTAGTGTCATACAGTAATATGATAGTGCCTTATGTTCATATAGGAGGAGAAGAAGAACTTGAAGATGTCTGGATCACATGAAGAACACGCTGCTGAGAGAAGTGTTGCTGCACCAGGAGAAGGTGCAAGGGACCAGACTAGGGAGGAACTTGTACTTGAACAACCCCAGTTTGACGCAGCCATGATAGAGAATACAACTTTCAATGCTCTGTTTGGGCAGTTCATGGCAGTTATGACACACATGACGGATAGGATGCCACCACCTGCACCTAGGGCACCAGTCCACAATGAGGGACAGGGAGTTGGTAAAACTTTTGAGAGGCATCGTCAGGTAGGAGCCACAGAGTATGTTGGTACAACTGACCCAATAGATGCAGATTTATGGTTGATGAAACTGTAGAAGGCTTTCAGAATCCTCAATATTCCTGAAGTCGAAAGGGTGAGACATGCAGTGTCCCTACTGAAAGGTAGTGTTGGTCACTGGTGGACTATTGAAGAAGGCAAGAGGCCAGGTGTCAAGGTCGGATGGGAATAATTCTGACGAGAATTCATCACTAGATACTTCCCTATGACTTACCTAGATGAAAATATATCTCAGTTTGAGAAGATAAGACAAGGACCGATGAACATTAGCGAGTATGAGGCTAAGTTCATGGACCTTTTATAGTTTTGTCTGCATATGGCAACTACTGATGAGGAAAGAATTCATCATTTTGAGAAGGGGTTGAACGCTGAATTTACCACTCCTGTGTCTGCTTTGGAGAACAAGGAGAGGTTTGCCACTTTTGTGGAGTCCGTCAGACAGATAGAGAGGTCTGTGATCAAGAAGTGACAAACCATTGGTAAGAAGGTGTACACTCAGTTTCAAGGACAAAGGTTTGAAAGCTTTAAGAAACTGAGGTTTTCTACACCAATAACACCATCAAGATTCAATACCCAGACGCAATGAACGTCGAGTAGGGGTAGGGGCCGTAGTTTTGTTACAAATAGAGGCCCCAACAAAGCATCAACATCAGTGACTAGACCTCATAGACCCTATCCTGAGACCAGGATCTATCATCAGTGCAAACAAGTGGGACATCTTGTAAGGGATTGTCCAGTCGGGAACACAATGGTGACTCAACCCCAGAGGCAGAGTTAATAAGGCTCTCAGAGGAGGCAGTTTTCTAGTGGTGCTCGAGGACGTGGACAAGTGTCACAAGCTGGTTCGTCAGCACCCAACAACCGAGCATCGGGTCAACAGCAAGCAACAACTAGATTCTATGTGATGAATCAACCTGAAGCAGTAGTTAACCCTCGAGTTGTGACAGGTCAGATGGAACTGTTTCATTCTGATATGTCTTCATCCTATTTCGTATTTGTTTTAATTGATCCGGGTGCTACACATTCCTTTATCACTCGAGAAGTGATGATGGACTGCAATATGGCAGTTGGTCATAGGGCAGAGAGTTTGATGTTGCAAACTCCTTTTCTTGGATCTGCAGTGTTGAGGGAGGTATGTTCTCCTCACATTCTTTCCTTTTCTGAATGTCACATTCAGGTGTATCTTATACCACTTGAGATGCACAGGTTCGATATAATTCTTGGAATGGACACTCTAGAAAAGTATAAGGTTGTCTTGGATTGTGATTCCAAGCAAGCTGTGTTCACAGATGATGGTGACACATGGATCTTTTAGGGAGATAGAAATATTCTTTCAACCTATCTTCTGTTAGCTATGGTAGCTGAGAAGCTGATGAGACAAGGATGCTTTGCATTCTTGGCACATGTGGTAGATACCACAATGGAGAGCTCTAATCTTTCTAAAGTTTCGATAGTTAGGGAGTTTGAAGATGTGTTTCCTGAGGAACTTTCAGGTGTACCTCTACCCCGAGAGATTGATTTTGAGATTAATCTAATCCCGGGCACGCAACCAATAGCACAAACACCATATAGAATGGCACCTGCTGAGATGGCAGAGCTCAAGAAACAACTGCAGGAGTTGCTTGAGAAGGGTTTTATCCGACCGAGTACTTCACCATGGGGTGCTCCGGTTCTCTTTGTTAAGAAGAAGGACGGATCGATGTGGTTATGCATTGATTACAGACAGTTGAATAAAGTAACCATAAAGAACAAGTATCCTCTACCAAGGATCGATGACTTGTTTGATCAGTTGTGTGGTGCAACTATCTTCTATAAGATAGATCTGAGGTTGGGATATCATCAGTTACATATCAAGGAGAGTAACATACCAAATTCTTCCTTTAGGACAAGGTATGGTCACTATGAGTTCATAGTTATGTCGTTTGGACTAACTAATGCACCAACTGCATTCATGGAACTCATGAATAGAATCTTTCGACCTTTTCTTGATCAGTTCATAGTAGTCTGCATAGATGACATCTTGATCTACAGTAGAGATGCTCAACAGCATGAGCAACATCTCCATCAGGCTTTAACTTTGCTAAAAGAGCATAAGATGTATGCTAAGTTTAGCAAATGCGAGTTATGGTTACCAAAAGTTTCTTTCCTAGGACACGTAATATCTACCTTAGGTATCTGTGTTGATCCTAAGAAGGTAGAATTTGTCCTGCAATGGGAACAGACGAAGACACTGATAGAGATTCATAGTTTTCTTGGACTGGCAGGTTATTACATGAGGTACATTAAGAACTTCAGCTTTATAGCTTTACCCCTAACCAAGTTGACTAGGAAGGAGGTTCCTTTTGTCTGGAATGACAAGTGTCAACATTCTTTCCAGTTGTTGAAAGAAAGATTAACAAGCGCACTTGTTCTAGTGTTACCTAAGCAACGGAAGGGGTACATAGTTTTCTATGATGCATCTAAGAATGGATTAGGTTGTGTGTTGATGTAGGATAATCATGTGATTTCTTTTGCCTCTCGACAACTTAAGAAACACGAGGAGAATTATCCAACCCATGATCTAGAGTTAGCTGTTGTGGTCCATGCTTTGAAGATCTGGAGATATTATCTCTATGGAGAAACATTCCAGATTTTCACAGACCATAAGAATCTAAAATATATCTTCTCACAACATGAGTTGAACATGAGACAATGCCACTGGATGGAGTTAATCAAGGACTACGATTGTACAATTGATTATCATCCAGGGAAGGCTAATGTAGTGGCTGATGCACTAAGTAGAAAATCATCATCACCAACCATAGATAAAGCACAATTGAACTCCTTAATGTTCTTCAAAAGAGATATGCTTATCTCTATGAGGCAAAACAATATACAACTTAAAGTATCATTGTTAGCCGGGCTATTAGCTGAGACACACATAAAACCTACTCTGAATCAACAGATTAAAGACGAACAACAAGTTGATGCTATAGTTCAGCAGATTAGGTCAGAGTATGGTAGTGAGAAACAGGATGGCTTTCATGAGTCAGAGGATCAGGTAGTACCAATGACTTAAGGAAGTTAGTTTTGGAGGAAGCTCATTCTTCAATGTATGTAATGCATCTAGGGAGCACCAAAATGTATCATAACTTGAAGGATATGTATTGGTGGCCATGATTGAATAAGGATCTAGCTGAGTTTGTTATGCGGTGTCCAGTGTGTGAGCAGGTTAAAGCTGAACATCAAAAGCCCACAGGAATAATGCAACCCTTACCTATACCGCAGTGGAAATGGGATCATGTGACCATGGACTTTGTGGGTGGTTTTCCTAGAACAACCAAAAGTCATGATTCCATATGGGTAATATTTGATAGGTTGACTAAGAAAACAAATTTCCTTCCTGTCCAAACAACCTAAACTGTTGAGAATCTTGCACAGTTATATGTAGATGAGATAGTGTGGTTACACGGGGTTCCAGTTACTATTGTTTGTGATAGAGGAACCCAGTTCACGAGTCATTTTTGGGAATGACTACATAAAGCCTTGGGTATGCAGTTAAGGTTTAGTATAGCCTTTCAACCATAGACATATGGACAGTCTGAGAGGACCATACAAACTTTGGAGGATTTTCTTAGGGCATGTGTCCTTCAGTTTGTAGGAAGTTGGGATCTACACCTGAGCTTGATACAATTTGCTTACAATAATAGCTATCAACACAGTATTGAAATGGCACCATATGAAGCATTATATGGTAGACGTTGTAGATCTCCTTTATGTTGGTATGAAACAGGAGAATATCAACTTCTGGGTCCTGAGCTAGTGCAACAGGAAACTAAGAAGATTAAAGTAATCCAACAACAGTTAAAGGCTGCATAGGATAGACAGAAGTCATACACTGACAAACGGGGAAGACCTTTACAATTCCAAGTTGGAGACAAAATATATCTCAAATTCTCACCTTGGAAAGTTGTTCTTAGATTTGGAAAGAAGGGGAAGTTAGCTCCTAGATTTATGGGGCCTTATCCAATCATTGAATGGGTTGGAAAGGTAGCCTATAAGCTGGAATTTCCACCTGAGCTGCATAAGTTGCATCCAGTGTTCCATATCTCCATGTTGAGAAAGTGTCATCCTAACACAGAGTTAGTTCTGCAACCTATGGAGGTAGAATTAAATTATGATATATCATATGTTGAAGGACATGTGATGATCATTGATAAAAGAATTAAAAAGCTGAAAATGAAAGATATATGTCTTATGAAAGTTCTCTGGCATCATCATGGCATTGAATAAGCTACGTGGGATCTAGAGGAAGAGATGAGGAGGAAGTATCCTTCTCTTTTCTCTTAATGATTTCGGGGACGAAATCCATGTCAGGGGTGGATAATTTGTAACATCCCTGACCTGGGTTATGCTTTAACTCTAGATGTTTTGTTTAATAAAGTTAAGTATATGCTTGCTCTTATCTATTGAAAAGTAATTAAGGCTCAATAGGAACTTATGTTTCAATTTTATTCCTTTTTGAATACTGTTGAAATAATGTTTTGTTAATTTTGGACTAAAGTGCAAATTACCCAAGTTGAGGGGTTAACTTGCAAATTGTACATGATAAAATGTTCCTCAGATGTTGAAGCATTATAAGAATGAGAATGATGTAGAGGTATGGCTACCACAAGCCTGAGTACCAAGGAAGAGCCTATTAAGCAATGTTTGTGCATTAAAACCTAGTTTTGGTGTAATGTGCAATTTACCCAAAACCTAGGGTTCAATATGAAAAATGTCACTTCTAGGGAGTCCCTCATGTTTCTTGGCATAATTTAGAGAAAGTAAAATGAGAGGGGCATCTCATTTGAATCACTTTGGAGGAGAGAGGATCTTGATATTAAAATAATCAAGATTTAAGCATAATTGGAAATATAATTCAATTTAATGCAAAAATAAATATATTAATGGAAGTGCCCTTCAACCAAATATGTGAAGGTTGAGTTTGGATAAGAGTGTATGTCCTTTTTCCTTGCAAAGGCAACGAAAATATCCTAAGTGAGTGGAGAACCCACTCACATTAGTAAACTAAAAAGTAATATCCACTAAAAATGGGATATTAGTATTATATGAATTAAGGTGCTTAATTGTTTTTTCTTTAATTCATGGATAATGAAGAGGAATTCGAAGGTGGGTAAGATGACTTTGCATGCAAGGATTTTAGGGGGAGATGTGGTACCAATTTTGGGAGTTAAAGGATTTTTATATCACTTTCTCTCTCATTGAAATTCCCTTATAAACACTTCATTTTCCACCCACTTGAAGACTCTTTTTCAGATTTTCTCTCTCCTTGATTTGACCATGCACATGGGAGCTTTGTAGCAATAGGAGGACGTGCCCCAACCTGTAGGTAAGCTTCATAGTCATCTTCAACCTTGATTTCATGGTGGAAATCGAAAATCAATGCTTGATTTCTTCTTTTCTCCATTCAATCTTCAATCATAGCCATTTCTTTTCACTCAAAAGATTGAGGACGGACCTTGGGAGGTTGAGAAAGCTTCATTCACCATTTAGGACGTGAAGGTTGAATCTTGGATTCAACTTTGATGGCGGGTTATATAACTTGAACCCTAAATGTTATTATTACATTCAATTCTTCATCACTTATTGATCATTTTGTTCTTCTTGAAATTCCTTTGAATAATTGATGAAATTTCCAAAAGAATGGCAGTAGATTTTGAAGGATCGAAGCTTGATGATGATGACATAATCATAAGCACACACCTCAATGAATATCTTGGGCAAACGGTTTCACTCTTGAGACTAAATGATCTCAAGATCGTTTGGTGAACAAACGGTCTCAAGACCGTTTGACACCAAAAGGTCTCAAGATTGTTTGAGGTCAAACGACCTCAAGACCATTTTAGGTCAGGAGATGTCATGGTTGGATGATGATCTAATGGTTCTAATTGACTGACCCGTAATAGGTTCAGTGATGGATAATCCACTGATTACAAATTCTAATCGATTGAATTGATTGAAGTCTTAATTGATGGAATTGATTAAGACCGAATGGATAAAACCATTCAAGACCGAATGGGGAAAACCATTCAAGACCAAATGGGTAAACTTGATTAAGACCGAATGGGTAAAATCAATTAAGACCAAATGGGTAAAATCAATCAGGACCGATTGGGTAAAAGTGTTCAAGATCGAATGGATCTTCAAAACCGTTTGGTCATGTTGACCGTTTGAGAGAGTTGACTGAATGGAGGTTAAGCACCTTAAGACCGAATGGAGGTCAAGCACCTCAAGATCGAATGGAGGTCAAGAACCTCAAGACCGAATGGAGGTCAAGCATCTCAAGACCGTTTGAAGGTTCAAAAGTAACAAAATTGTTTGGAAATTTAATAGTTTCAAAGTTATGAAAGACCAATTAATCCCTTGATTGTTAAATAGCATATATCCAAGTTTAATCTAGTGGTTGTACCTTTAATGTACTTAGATGATTAATACCTTTACAGTGGTTAACCTTTGATGCTTATGGAAGCAATGACTTAATACACTATGCTAACCCTTCATTCAAATTGATTCAACCTAATCAAGTTTGAAATAATTAACATCCTAGAAAGGATGAGAGACAGAGGAACTCATACATGAGTGATAATAATGTAGTGATTAATCTTCAACACTTTCAAATGAAATATGTGATTAGGGTATGATCCAGGATGATGAGATCAATAAACCCTAATCGAGAAGGTTAATGAACCCTAACCCTAATTGAGGGTGATGTCATATGAAACCCTAAATGAGGGTGATGTCATGTGAAACCCTAATCAAGGGTGATGGTGTAATCCTAATTTAGGGTAATGATATGAGAAACCCTAATTCAGGGTATTTTGATGAAAAACTCTAATTTAAGGGAATGCTTCATGAAAACCCTAATGATGGGCAATGCTACATGAAACCCTAATTTTTATAGGAAATGTTATATGAAACCTTAATTCAAGGTAATGATGTGATGAGAATCCCTAATATAGGGTAATGTGATGTGAAACCCTAATCCAGGGTGATGCTATGTGTTACTATATGAAACCCTAGTTTGAAACCCTAACCCTAATATAGGGTAAAGCTATGAGAAACCCTAATTTTGGGTTATAGTACATGAAACCCTAATTTTGGGCAATGAGATGATTAACCATAGCCCTAATGATGGATAATGGGACGAGTTTCTCTAATTGACATGAAATGGGAAACCCTAACCCTAATAAGGGAATAGTGGTGTTATCCTTGTATTGCATAGTGCAGTCAAGTAATTGATATAGTTGTTGTCATGATTATTAACCATGCAGGTATCATGAGATGATGAGCATAGCCAGGTATGAGCTATGATGTTTCATTTATTGAAATTGTTAATGGGCCTTGTGAGCCATAATATGTTTCGTTGCCTAGTAAGAGGTAACAAGAGATGAAATGGGATTTGTGAGCCATATGATATGCTTGTGCAGCAAGTATCATGTTACCTTGGTCAGATGACCTGAAGGTGTTCTAGTTACCACGTTAGTGGTAACAAATGTTCTTTGATGAACTGAGGATTTTAATACCCATTTTATTATAACATTAATGATGAGTTTGTGAAAGGATGAGAATGCTTCTGATGAGATGAGGGATTGAGATCCCAATGCTTTATTAAAGATTTGAACAGTACTTGATGAAAGTATTACACATTCTTTTTAGCAATTGTTAAAAGAATTAATGTTTGAGAACTTGTTTGATGTTAAAAGAATATGGTAATACACTTAATTAATCAAGTGATATCATATAATGTAGTTGCCCTGACCACAGAGCCATCAATGTTAGAATTTGCTAAATGGTGAAATGAGTTTAACTCGGAGCTTATATTTTTGAATATGTGGGGGTAATTGGGCAATTATATCCTTATGCCCCATAGGAATGGTTTCGGGCTATATCCTATGCACATGATTGGATACAGACCATACCCCAGTATGAGTATGGATACGGGCCATGACTCCGTGATATGATACCAGACATTGGCTACGGGCCATAACCCTGAAGAGAGTATATGCTTCCGGCTATAAATCTATAGCGAAGATGCCAATATACCCTGGAAAGCTCATTGCAGTCTGACACATGATGTCTCTACCATATAATCTCGTACTGACTGAGAAGGTTGAGGTCTTGGAGTCCAGCTCTTCCATTGACCTTGTGTGGTACCGATGCTTAACGTAATTGTGGTCGGTTGGAGCATGAACGATATATTTCATCTCTTCAGGGCATTAAGTATGATTGTAAAATGTAATCAACCGTGTAGTGTATGTGCTTAAGGTTGAAATATGAGAATCACTGGTTGATGTTATCTTGCTTAGTATATCGGATAAAAGTTATACATGTTCTTCATATTCCTTATTGGATAAGTGACATGCTGCTTTATCAAGTTATAACTGAAATGCTTTGAATAAGAATTTTTCTCTAAGCTGTTAGACACTGATTTAACTGATGTTGAATATATATGATTCCTATGCTCAGTTTTACTCTAATAAACTACAATAATAATGTTTTTGGCGGAGAGTTATATCTATCGCTGGGAATGGGTCTCACTCCATTGGTCACCAACACTTTTTAGGTAGATGCGGAGGAAGAGGCAGAAACCCTATAGTAAGGGAAGAGCAGCAACAACAATAACAATAGGGACAACAATGAATTCTCATGTGGAGACACTAGATGTCGTGACTTGTAAATAGAGTCCTATGTGTCGTCTTTGTACTCTCAGGTCCTCAGAGTCAGTAGTTAGTCTAATGTATCGATTTGAGATTTTAGCTTGTAATCCTCAAGAAGAGATGATACTGGACATGTACTTGTGAACCAGAATGTAATTGAGATACTTTGGTTCTTTTTGAAAGAGTTTTCCAGTGTATGGATCTCTTTGTAAAAGGTTTTAATTTTTAGTGATTTTCAGTAATCCGCTGCTAACAAATGCTTCCACTTAGTTAATGGTGTTTTGTTCGAACACTTCGCCACAATCATGTCCTCAGGATAACAATAAGAATTAAAGAATCAAACAATTTCAGTGGGCTTCATTGAGTTATTATTTTTGTGAGTGTAAAATACATGATAACGTCATCCTTAAGTCAAAACATATGCATCAGGGTAAGGGGTTGTAGATCTCAAGACTCTCTCTCTCTTAGGTTGGAGTTGTGGTACTCGTATTTCCTGTTACAACCTTCTTTATCAGAAAGATTTCCCCCTCGTGATGCACTGATGATCCTTTTCCAGATCGTACTTGCACAAGGTTCTGGATGAGGTAGCTTTCACACCCAAATTTTATTTTTCTTGGATATCCTAACTATTGTGCTTGTGAATGCTTAGGTTGAAGTATTATCATGCCTTTCTCAAGTTCACATAAACCATGTTTCCTTCCGTAAAGACAGAGCAACACTGTTAGGCCCTGATGTAGTGTCAGGTGGTTGTGTGAAATTTCCTTCAAAAAGTGGGGATGTAGAAGTTTTCTTCCAGACCTCACAAACGGGTACGACATATCGACATTCATGAGTGCAGAGATACACCGACAGTGCGAGGCCCTTCAGCATCTTCCCGGGAACAACTCTCATGATTTTATTCTTCTTGGATTTATTTTGCTCACAGGCTTTGGGATAATGGGTTTTCAAGGGGATTTTGGGCCGCCATGCCTCTTTTGATCCTGGAGTGGGGATTTTTGTGCACTAGATGGGGTAGTTTCTTCTTTCTTGCCAGGGTTACATGCTTTCCTACCTGTACTTTGGAATAAGGTGATTAATCAGGAGTGTATCATGTTGAGTCCTCCTTATTTTGAGTATTCATCTTGGGGGGACAACAGCCATGTTCCTTCTACATTATTTCGAGGTAAGGATGACATTAATGCATTATCATAATTAAAATTTTAAGTAGATTAAATAGCCCAAATCCATCATTCTTGAAGTAATTACGCTAAGAGTTAGAATGAAGACAAGTAAGCCTAAGAGTGGGAGTCATGACTATATCTAGGAAAATTGGATCCAAAAATTGCCTTTTAAAACTTTTTTGTGAATCAAATTTTGTCAAGGAAATAAAGAGCATGTACATGTGTAAAAATTTACCAAAATGTTGATTGTTCAAAAAATTCAAAATTTTTAATTTTTTTTGGTTGAGAAAAAATTTCAAAATTAAAATTAAGTGTTGATACATACCATGTTCCCCTGTTCAGACCCCCCCAAACTTATCATCCACCCTATCCTCAGGGTGTTAGAGATAGGGTTTGATCTAGAATAAGTGGATTAGGGTTTATTTTCCAATAGATACCATTCATATCATAAGATCATCATCGTGTATTAGCCTTGAAGGTGATGATAGTCATTGTCTTGGTAGTGTTCCACCTTCTAGTCTGATGTGGCCAATATATGCATCTAGAATAGCACGTAGAATCTACAATCGTTAGATAGAGGTTCTTGTTGTGGGATTGTGTGGAAGAACTATGGCTTCTCAAACTTCATATCATCTGGTATGCCACGGCTGTATGTTTTTATCAGCTCAAAAATCTTTATGACCATTTGAGAAGCCTTTTATTCGATGATGTTGTTAGCAATTTTATGATAAGACGTGCATTTTGGACTGAATAGAGCATCTGAGATATTGTAGAAAATGGTTGTCTTGTTCACAGTTTCAATAGATAGTAGTGACCAATGACCATCATGCAGAATAGGAACGGATATCCACCTTGGGACATTGTATTGGATATGATCGATCATGTGTTGCTATTCTCTGAGCTCCTTTTGAGAATGATGTCCCCCATTATTTCATAAGAGATCATGTATACATCTAGGAGGTCATCTACTAGAAGTAGTTGGCATGCTACCATGACATTTACTATCATGTAACCTCCAGTTGTTAAGATGTCATGGAGGTCTGGTAGTAGTATTTGTACATTATTCCTTTCAAAGATATCAACAAAGTCATCTTCCCTTGGTTGCAGTGCGTCCAACAGAAAGGTAACTTCCTCAATAGATAGCCCATAGCATGTGAGTTTGTTGAAGTTTTCAAAGGTGGGCATAATCACGTATGTAGGTACTAGACCTTCTTCCGATTGATCATCTGGTTGTTCTCCTTCATTGTGCATCTCGTCCTCTTGATCGTATTTTTCTTCTGGAGTCATGGTTTTTGCCATGATGATCTTAGCATTACGTTGGATAGGGGTACTATATGGTGAATTTTTGGTCATGATTGTTAGATTTCTTGTGGTATTAGACTTTGTTCAGGATTAGAAACAACTATTGGAGTTGCAGGGGTAGAAATAGTTGTTATGGATATATTTGAGGGAGGTGGTGGGGGAGATGGTGGGGCCAATGGGTTTGTTGTCCTTCCTTCAGGTATTGAGGCTTCTTTTGTGGCCATGAGTTTTTGCATCTCATCCCTCCAAGGGGTCTTTTCAGGTAAGGGAATTAGGGAACACATCTACCTTGGTATGTCAGCCATCTTTGCATCATAGAAGAATCTCCTATCATAAATCATCTCCATGACATATTTTCCTCATAGCGTGTGGAAATCTTCATTGATAATCGGTTCCATCGGGATTCCTCTACTGATGGTTTCAATCATCCTAAGTGATATGAAAGCACTATCCCATGAGTTTTACTTTTCTAGTGGAATGTTGCAGTTGATGTAGATTTATTTCAAATTTGTGTAATACCACATGTTGACTCCTTGTATCAACCTTTTCAGATAGGTTGGAACTTCTTGTATCGTCCTATGATCTGATTTCTCAAAGACCATTCTTCCACAGGTTAGGTCTTTGGTGTTGAAGTTGTATGTGATGACTTTCCTTTCCGAAAGATCAGCCACCATGAGGAGCCAGTGCTTGAAGACTTTAAAAAGTAGAGTGATGAACTTTAAGGCTTTGTTTCTATCCAGAGTATCTTGTAGTTCTTTAATAGATGTTGTATCACTTCTTTCTTTGAACAGGTGGGCTGCTAGGTTGAAGGTTGCATTGAAAATTGGCCCATCTTTATGTCTATACATGAACTCTTCTTTGATGGTCCCGCATAA
This sequence comes from Alisma plantago-aquatica, assembly GCA_963693085.1. NCBI lineage: Eukaryota > Viridiplantae > Streptophyta > Magnoliopsida > Alismatales > Alismataceae > Alisma > Alisma plantago-aquatica. The sequence continues at coordinate 1,147,326,681 of OY856410.1, forward strand.
GACCTTAAAGAAGGTTCTTCTTACATTTGCTTGTTGCCAAAAGGTAGAATGTAGGTCATCCCTTATTAGATTGTATTGATTGTTTTGGTAGATGATGTCTCGTCCTGACTTCTTGCGGTCCAGGATGTCGGCTAGGACATGAACATCGCATATCAGTATTTCTGATACCGAAGTGATGTCTATATCTTCCATCTTACGTGGTAGAGGGGGCGGTGCAACTGGACCTGAGTTGTCTCTATGGTCAAAAATTGTAGGTGGGTTAGGGAATACTGGGTTTACTTGTTTTGGAGGTGCATCAGCAAACTTATTGTCCATATTCCCTTTATCTTCTTAAGATGTCATCTACTCAATCTTTTCCTTAAAAGAGATGGGGAATCCTCTACTCTTGATGGGTTCATACAACAAAAAATCATTTATAAATTTTTCATAATCATGTGGTGGATGTGGAACCTTGTAGTAGTAGAAAGGGTCAAGCATGTCCATTACATCTTCTGTTGTTTTTTTTACCTCCCCCTTTGCTTCATATGCTTTTTCTTTGATATCATTCTCTCCCACTGCTTCTTCATTTTCTATGGGAGTAGTCGATTATATTGGCTGCATGGTACCCTAATTCATTAGTCCTTGTGAGACGACCCAACATCAAATCAAGCCATCACTAGTAAATAATTACGGGATAACCATAAGCAGCGGATTAACAAAATCACTAAAAATTAAAACCATTTTGAAAAGAGATTCTCTTCCAGGAAATTCTTATTGAAAGAACCAAAACTTTATATATATCAGGGTTCACATTGTACATACATTGTACCATCTCATCTCGAGGATAACATATAACAGTTGCTTGTCAAAACATACATTGAAGCAACATAAAACCTCGAGTCATACAAGCCAAAATCTTAGATTGTTTATCATCACGTTCTAACTCCAAGGACCAGAGAGTACAAAGATGACACATAGGACTTATATCTACAAGACATGACAGACAGTACAATCAACCTGAGTTGTTACTGCTGCCCCTGCTACTGTTGTTCTCTCTCTATAGTATGGTCTCTACCTCCTCATCTACATCCGCCTAAAAATGTTGATGACCAATGGGGTGAGACCCATGTACCAGCGAGATATAATTCTCTGTCAACAATATTATTATCATAGGTAAGTAGTATAAAACTGAGCATAGGTTTTTTTTATATTAATGAGAAGGATTTAATCACTATTTAAGTAGTGTAGAGAAATATCATATTCTAAAATATTGTAGCTATATATGATAAAGCAGTAAATCATCTATTCATTTTATAAAGAATATGAAGAACATGTATAACATCTATCCATTTAAGATGTATAAAAGAAATGTAACATCAACCAATGTTTTTCGTATTCAACCCTTAAGAAAATACACTACATGACTGATTACATATTTACAATCACACTTATGCCCTGAGGAGATGAAGTATATTGTTCATGCTCCAACCGACCACTAGTAAGTCAAAATCAGGACCATACAAGGCCAATGGTAGAGCTGACTATCAAGACCTCACCTGTCTCAGTCAGTACGAGACCACTTAGCTTAGCAGGACATCTCATGTCAACTGCTGGCAGAACATCTCGTGTCATCTGCAAATAGCATGTCTGGGTATAGCAACATCTTTGCTATAGAGTTACAGTCGTAGTATGTACTCTTTATAAGGAAAAGGAAGATTATACATCAATTACTTACTTGGTCAGGAGATTATCATAAATCCCAACAACACATAAAAATAATGAAGAAGGATTTACACATCAATTCCTCATTTGATCGAGAGATTCACATCATCCCGGGATAAATAAGGAAGGTGCTACATCAGTTCTTCATTAGGACGTATGGATATGCTTCATCCTTCACTGTCGCATATTCAAAAATATGCTCTCTGAGTTAAACTCGTTTGACCATAAACAATTTCTGACACTGAATGGATATATGGTCAGGGCAACCACATGATGAGATTTCACTTGATTAATTAAGTACATTGCAATATTTTTTTAGAATCAACCAAGTTTCAAACATGAATTATAATAAATTTTATAAAGGAAGGAGTGGTACTTTTAATATTTTTGGAACATTTTGAATGTATATCACTCAGGATCTCAGTCCCTTATCACAATATTGGGAATTGTTATCCCTTCACATCATCATCATCATGATTACTGGATCTGGGTATTAAAACCCTTAGATCACCACTGAACATTGTTACCTCTATAATAGGTAACTATTACCTCTAGGTCCTTAGACCAAGGTATTCATCGCACTTGTGGTACAAGTATTTCACATAGATCACATGGTTCATTAAATATCTTGTCACCTCTCACTAGGCAACAACTATTCACATGGCTCACAAGGCCCATTAGACATCTTGTCAACTCTCACTAGGCAACAAATATCTTTTGGGTCATCAAACCACATAAACATTATACTTGTTATACAAGTATTTAACATGTCTCTCAAGGCTTATGCAATAAGAGAAATACAACCTTCCAATTATTAGGGTTAGCATTTCCCTTTATAGATGAATAGGGTTTCAAGTTCATATTATCAATCCAAACCCTAATTCATTCCTCCACACATCTAGGAGCATACATTGACATTATAAGTATTCAATCATACTTATTTATTCTAATCATTTATCATTAAATGATTTTCAACACAAAGTATGAGTTCCTCTCTCATCCTCACTAGGATATTGATTACATCATACTTTATTAACTTGGCTTAACCCTTTCTCAAGGTATGCTAGCTTACACTTATAAAAGTGCATTAAACTCATTACATCTTAATGTAACAATTGACATGACACACTTCATGTGTTACTCATCCAAGTATATTGGATTTAAGGTGGATCAAGGTGTATCAACCTTGAGGTGCTGGATGTGATATTTATCATGCATTGGTATATCACTTCCTCATCACTTTTAACTTACTTAAGTTCATCAACTTATCATGTATTAGGGTATTTCCCATCCTAATACTTTATGCACTAACACATCACATTTATCCTATAGTGTATTTTCCATAAGTCACATACTATGAAATAGCCAACTATCATCAGGTGATATGGACTCATCTTGGGTTAAGGCATTGTTGATATAGGGTTGACCATTATCAACCACTTTAGGTGTTTCATCTATCAAGGTATTAGCCACACCACTACTTGGTGTTACACTCATTACTCCTAAGAGTGTTTTTCCCTCACCTCTAAAAGGTGTATCGGGTTAAATCATGTATGTCAAATTGAACACATGTATTGGGTTAGGTATATATCGAGATAGGCATCATCATATCCCTCATACCCTTACCCATAAAGGTATCAACCATACCAATCATATGGTGTACCACCTTCACCATACATGGGTGTAACATCCTCACCTCACTTGAAGATATTGGTCACAACATACTTTAGTGTATTGGCCATCACATGTTCTAGGGTATTAACCACCTTACCACTTTTGTCATCCAGTGTATTGGGTTACCCACCATATCATTTTAGAGATGTATGCTCAACACCATACCATCAAAGAGGTGTATGCTTAACCCAATATCAGTTTAGAGGTGTATGATTGCTACCCATATCACCTTAGAGGTGTATGTGTGCTTACCATATTGGGCAAAGAGGTATGTGTGTGCTTCACACCATATCAGGAAAAGAGGTGTGTGCACTTCACACCATATCGGGAAAAGAGGTGTAATCTTGCTCACCATATGGACCTTGAGGTGTATGTATGCTTACCATATCACCCTTGAGGTGTAAACCATCATTATATTAAGTTATCCATTATCTAGGGTTTACAATATTGGTATGGAGGTGTGTACTTGACACGATATCATGCATGAGGTGTTTTCTTGACCTCATATCATGCAAGAGATGTATTTTTGACATGATATCGTGCACAAGGTGTATACTTCATCATCATATCATGCAAGGAAGTATAAACTCATATCCATATCGTTTTGGTGGTGTAGGTGCATCACCATATCGGGCTAGAGGTGCTTGCTTATGTGCTTGAACCCGATATCACTTTTTAAGGTGATACCATCATCTTCAAGTTCTAGACCTTCATTCTACTTGTTCTAGTACAAGGATAACAGGTCTAAGCAACTACTAGAACTCATAGATATATCAAGTATTCAAGAAAATTTTGGAATTGAAAGTAGATCATCAAATATAGAAAGAAAGATGGTGAGTAATAACTTGTTTGGGTTCAAGTTATATAACCCGCCTCAAGAACAACTTAAAAGCTCCAAGTTCCCAAGGTAAGATATGAACTATCACAGGTTCAATACTTGTTCACAACTCCTTTATATGCAAAGAATCACCATAGATAAGAACTTGGTGAAGAAGAAAAGAAAGGAAAGAATTACAACTGAGATCCATGCTTGAACCAAGGTTGAAGATGACCATGGCCGCACCTTAAGCTTGGTGCTCGAGCTGCCCTTGCTTCTTGAGATACTATGCACGATAACTAAGAGGGAGAGAGTTGTAGGGGTCGAAAAGATTCACTAGTAGGTGAAAGGAAGGGTATATATCCTTGAGGTTCATGGGAGAGAGTGTAAGAGGTGTCATCACCTTACTACTAGTAGTTGCCACATGGCCATACATGGATTGACACATGTACTTGCATGCATTCCATCTTTATATTGCCTTTCCAAATAAAAAATTGAGGATACTGCAAGGGATAAGGGTCGGCCCCCCTTTTCTTATCTTCTAAGGCAAGCCACTTCCACTCACATTATTATTATATTCACAATTCAATACAACCTTTCCAAAGGAAAGTTGCAAGCCGATATCTATTGCTTTATTGAGGTGCTTAGATCATCATGGCCTTTTCCAAGAGTCCAAAAACCTATATGAGATCCCTTATATGGCTCCTTGTCCAATAGGCACTCCCATATCAAGTCTACAACTCGATACAACTCAAGTTAGGGTTTCACATTCAACCCCTTTCTTGGTCTTTTCATCACCAAGAATACTACCACTCATAAATGATTCAAACATGGTGTCTCACTCATTATATCTCCTATAAATGATACATATAGGAATTAGGAACACTCTAGAGGTAGTAATTTTCATATCAACCCTACATTTTGGGTAATTTACAATTTGTACCAAAATTGGTGCACAAGGTACTAGCATTATTCAAACTAGTTCAAACTTGGCATTTAGGCTTTCCACAAGCCACCACTTAGCATCATTCTCTCTATTATGATGATAAAACACTTAAGGCACATTCAACATGTGACATTTTGCAATATAACCTCCCATATTGGGTAAATTGTACTTTGTTCCAAAACAAAGGAACATTGCTCAAACAACATTCAATCAGGACCAAACTTGAAATATAAGTGTGTCGCAAGATAAAAAAACACCTTAGATGATTATATTAAAGTTTTAAGAAACTTACTTAGCCAAAATAAATAGGGTTAACTCATAACCCAAGTTAGGGTCATTATAAGTTATAAACCCCTGATAAGGATTTCGTCCCCAAAATCCCAGATGAAGGGAGACAATTGTCATTCATGCATCATATCATCAAGTCTCCACATAACATCTTGGTGTCATGGAGATGCTATAGAACTTTGACCAGCACAAAGTTCTTCCATTAAAGATCATCATAAGATCTGTCACACATGATACATGCTCAGCTATGCTTTCCATTACTGGCTGTGGAGTCAACTCTGTGTTAGCTAACACTTTTCTTAGTCAGAGAAGCATTATACATACCTTATTTAACTCAGGTGTCAAACCTTACTAATTTGTCACCTTCTCAACTTACAACTTATGTGATAAGATCCTTGACCTTGGGAGTCTTCCGTACTCCTCACTTAGTTTAACATTTCACCTCCAAGGAAAGACCAGAGTTACGTTCTATCACCCACTTGAAACTCTAAGTCTTATCATACATCTGCTATGCCACTCTAATCTGCTGACACAACACTAAACATTCTTATGACTTATATCAACTATCTCGTTAGTTGTTTATTTTCTTATCATAAGGAGAGGCTACTTGTCAAAGAAGAACTTATCTCAGAGGTATCTCTAGATGTTATGTATAAGCTGCCTCAACAAATCTAGATAGGGATATTATAAGGAATTATTTTTAGCTTGATAAGGTTTTCCCCAAAATGATTCTACAATTGTTTCTTCAATTGATACATCCTTATTGATGTTATGTTTATGCAGAGCATAAACCCCTAACATATGATATCCATACTATAGTATGTAACTACATTGATCTCAAAGTCGACCCTTCTAAGTAGCCAAACATTAATTATCTTATCAAGAGTCATGTTCTCACTTTCCCATACCACCTGACACTTCTTGGATACCAGAATTCATTACCTTGGTATCCGTCATATGTGTCAAAATCAAATCACATCCCGACCATTTCCGTCTCTCTATTGTTATTACCAAACCCAAACATATGATAGGACCTTTCTTTCATCTTGGGACATTACTTCATATATAACTCTATCTTGGAACCAAAATCCAAGACTAGCTGATACTTTTCTAAGTATCCATCTATAGATCACTTCTAACTCATGCACCTCAAGTGTCCTAAGACTCACTTGATTGCCATGTCCCTGAAAGGAAAGAACACAAAGAAACATATTCCTCTTATCACCCCATCATCGCCCATGGGTTTTTTTTATCAAAGAGAAGAGATTATCATCTCCTCTGATTATTGCATGAACTTTCAACTATTCATGAGTCATTTACTCTTGTTGCATCCTAGGTTCCTTGCCATCAACATAGGAATTATAAGGATGATTACATGTCATCACTCCTTTCTTTTGTTATCGTCTAACATGTTCATGAACATTTTATGATTTTATCACATTTCTCATTTTCACATTATGGAAGAGATCATTATCCTTGACATATTCTTTATTTGAATAGGGATCATCTTCCTTGGTCCCTTTCACTTATTATGAGAATTGTACTTTCTACTTTCTCATACTCATAGGTTGATCTGAGATAATCTCAGATTCCATTTTATTGTACTTAGGTTGTGATAGAAGCATCTATGCCATATTTTCAATTTCATTATGCTCTTTAGATTGTCTCAAAATGATTACTTGATCTGAATAATCAGAAAGATAGCAATCTAAGAGTTCCATACTTACCCTACCTTCAATAGTTGAATAACTGGCCAGGGTATGCAAGTACTAAGATTAGGTAGTATGCACCTTGTTTTACATTGTATACTTTACTTTTCATATCACCCAAGTCACACGATTTAATATCCCTAGATTTCTCCAGGCATCTCATTTACATCTCTGCCTCTTTTATGTGGACAAAAGAAATTATAAATCATTTAAAAGAATACTAGACAAAATATAAATTCTAGTCCTCATCATTTCTTCCCCATGTTCCCATAGAACAACCAAAGGGAAGTCAACAACAACAATCCTTCTTATGATTATCAGATAAAATCAAGAGTAGACATATTAGAATGAAAAAGCTCTATCTTACTGTCACCCCTTGCAGTCATCTACCACTTTAGGTTGACTGAAAACATAGAGTCTAGTTGTTTCATGTTGTTGCTTTTGCATTTTTACACTATTGGGTTGTAACTTTTTTAAGCCCTGCTGAGTCTGCCTTGTTTGTTGGGTCATTTCCTCCCTTCTTTTTGAACAAAAGGGTTTAGTATTCTCAACATGTCCATATCTATAACATGTCTTGCCCTTGTACCATGGTCTTATCGGTCTTATTACTGATGTAGAAGCTAAGTCAGGAGTTCTTACAGGTGGAAAGCTAGGACTTTTGCCTTTACTTAGTGACTACTGCCCTAGTGCACTAGGCATTTATTGCACTGGTGGCACCAAAAACTTTGGCTTTTTAGACAATTAGGCAAATGTCTCAAGAATTGTAGAGACCTTTCTTTAATTCTCATCTTATAGCCCCTCCTTGGGCATTGCCATCACAAGTGTATTATATGTCTATACTTATGGCAGAGTCTATTTTCTTGCCATATGTTAATCCTTCCCACATTTTCCAATGTTCCAACATGGCTATGTCATTCAGGAACCCTTTCAGAACCCAAAGTCTCTGCATTGAGGACTGGTAATTTAGGTTTTAATGCTAGTATCCAATCGACTATATGCATCACTATTGTCCTAACCTGCCCAACAAGAGCATAAAAAGCAAGATTCTCTATCATTTTTGGGTCAAGATGGGAATTCTCAGGCACTCATTCTTCTCTTGCTTGATCCCTTGCACCTTCTCCTAATGCAACAACATTGCTCTTAGCAACGTGCTCCTCATGTTCTCCAGTGATTTTTAAACTTCACCCTTTCTTCTACATAAGCATAAGTCACTATAGGGTATACTGGAGGACACTAGAACAGACTCAACACCTTAGTCCTATGTCTCTGTAGACTCAGCGAACCTTAATCTTTGATACCAAAACTTCGAGACAACCTGACATCAAATCAAGCCATCACCAGTAAATAATTGTGGAATAACCATAAGCAGCAGATTAAAAAAATCACTAAAAATTAAAATCATTTTGCAAAGAGATCCTCTTCTAGGAAACTCTTATTGAAATAACCAAAACTTTATATGTATTAGGGTTCACATTGTACATACATTGTACCATCTAATCTCGAGGATAACATATAACAATTTCTTGTCAAAACATATACTGAAGCAACATAAAACCTCGAGGCATACAAGCCAAAATCTTAGATTGTTTATAAAACTATCACGTTCTAACTCCAAGGACCTGAGAGTACAAAGACGATACATATGACTTCTATCTATAAGACACGACTGACAGTACACTCAACCTGAGTTGTTACTACTACCCCTACTGCTGTTGTTCTCTCTCTACAGTATGCTCTCTACCTCCTTGTCTACGTCCACCTAAAAATGTTGGTGACCAACAAGGTGAAACCCATGTCCCAACAAGAGATATAACTCTCTGCCAACAATATTATTATCACAAGTAAGCAGTATAAAACTAAGCAGAGGTTCTTTTATATTAATGAGCAGGATTTAATCACTATTTAAGCAGTGTAGAGCAATATCATCTTCTGAAGCATTGCAGCTATATATGATAAAGTAGTAAATCATCTATTCATTTTATAAGGAATATGAAGCACATGTATAACATCTATCCATTTAAGATGTATAAAAGAAATGGAACATCAACCAATGTTTTCCGTATTCAATCCTTAAGCAAATATGCTACATTGTTGATTACATATTTACAATCACACTTATTCCCTGAGGAGATGAAGTATACCGTTTATGATCCAACCAACCACTAGTAAGTCGAAATTGGTACCATACAAGGTCAATGGAAAAGTCGGCTATCAAGACCTCACATGTCTCAGTCAGTACAAGACCACTTAGCTTAGCAGGATATCTTGTGTCTGTTGCTGGTAGGACATCTCGTGTCATCTGCATATAACATGTCATGGTATAGTGGCATCTTCTCTATAGAGTTACAGCCGCAACATGTACTCTTTATAAGTAAAAGGAAGATTATACATCAATTCCTTACCTGGTCAGGAGATTATCATCAATCCCAACAACACATAATAATAATGAAGAAGGATTTACACATCAATTCCTCATTTGGTTGAGAGACTCACATCATCCCGGGATAAATAAGGAAGGTGTTACATCAGTTCTTCATTATGACGTATGGATATACTTCATCCTTCACCCCCACATATTCAAAAATATGCTCTCTGAGTTAAACTCGTTTCACCATCAACAATTTCTGACACTGAATGGATCTATGGTCAGGGCAACTACATGATGAGATTTCACTTGATTAATTAAGTACATTGCAATATTCTTTTAGCATCAGCCAAGTTTCAAACATGAATTAAAATAGATGCTATAAAGGAAGGAGTGGTACTTTTAATATTTTTGGAACATTTTCAATGTATATCACTTGGGATCTTTGTCCCTTATCACAATACTGGGATTCTTATCCCTTCACATCATCATCATCATGATTACTGGATCTGGGTATTCAAACCCTTAGATCATCACTGAACATTGTTACCTCTGTAACAGGTAACTATTACCTCTAGGTTCTCAGACCAAGGTATTTATCGCACTTGTGGTACAAGTGTTTCACATAGATCACATGGTTCATTTAATATCATGTCACCTCTCACTAGGAAACAACTATTCACATGGCTCACAAGGCCCATTAAACATCTTGTCACCTCTCACTAGGCAACAAATATCTTTTAGGTCATCAGACCACATAAACATTATACTTGTTATACAAGAATTTAACATGTCTCTTAAGGCTTATGCAATAAGAGAAATACAACCTTCCCATTATTAGGGTTAGGGTTTCCCTTTATAGCTGAATAGGGTTTCAAGTTCATGTTATCAATCCAAACCCTAATTCATTGCTCCACACGTCTAGGACCAAACATTGATATCATAAGTATTCAATCATACCTATTTATTCTCATCATTTATAATTAAATGATTTTCAACACAAAGTATGAGTTTCTCTCTCATCCTCACTAGGATATTGATTACATCATACTTTATAAACTTGGCTTAACCCTTTCTCAAGGTATGCTAGCCTACACTTATAAAAGTGCATTAAACTCATTACATCTTAATGTAACAATTGACATGACACACTTCATGTGTTACTCATCCAAGTATATTGGATTTAAGGTGCATCAAGGTGTATCAACCGTAATGTGCTGTATGTGATATTTACCATGCCTTGGTGTATCACTTCCCTCATCACTTTTAACTTACTTATAAGTTCATCAACTTATCTTGTATTAGGGTATTTCCCATCCTAATACTTTATGCACTAACTCATCACATTTATCCTGTAGTGTATTGGCCAGAAGTCACACACTTTGAATTACCCAACTATCATCAAGAGATATGGACTCATCTCGGGTTAAGGCATTGTTGATATAGGGTTGACCATTATCAACCACTTTAGGTGTTTCACCTAGCAAGGTATTCGACACACCATTACTTGGTGTTGCACTCATTACTCCTAAGAGTGTTTTCCCTCACCTTTACAAGGTTTATCAGGTTGAATCATGTATGTCAAATTGAACACATGTATTGGGTTAGGTGTATTTTGAGATAGGCATCATCATATCCCTCATACCCTTACCCATCAAGGTATCAACCTTACCAATCATATGGTGTATCACCTTCACCATACATGGGTGTAACATCCTCATCTCACTTGAAAATATTGGCCACAACATACTTTAGTGTCTTGAACATCACATGTTCTAGGGTATTAACCACCTTACCACTTTTTTCATCTAGTGTATCGGGTTACCCACCATATCATTTTAGAGATGTTTTCTCAATACCATATCTTCCAAGAGGTGTATGCTTAACCCAATATGGGTTTATAGGTGTATGATTGCTACCCATATCACCTTATAGGTGTATGTGTGCCTACCATATTAAGCAAAGAGGTGTGTGTGTGCTTCACACCATATCGGGCAAAGAGGTGTATTTGTGCTTCACACCATATTGGGAAAAGAGGTTAAAGCTTGCTCACCATATCTACCTTGAGGTGTATGTATGCTTACCATATCACCCTTGAGGTGTAGACTCATAATTATATTAGTTATTCATTATCTACAGTTTATCATATCGGTTTGGAGGTGTGTACTTGACACTATATCATGCATGAGGTGTTTTCTTGACCTCATACGTACAAGAGATGTATATTTGACATGATATCGTGAACAAGGTGGATACTTCATCATCATATCGTGCAAGGAAGTCTAAAATCATGTACATATCGTTTTAGTGGTGTAGGTGCATCACCATATTGGGTTAGAGGTGCTTGCTTATGTGCTTGAACCCGATATCACTTTGTAAGGTGATACCATCATCTTCGAGCTCTATACCTTTGTTCTACTTGTTCTATTACAAGGATAATAGGTCTTCTATTACAAGGATAATAGTTCTAAGAAACTACAAGAACTAATAGATATATCAAGTATTTATGAAAATTTCTGAATTGAAAGTAGATCATCAAATATAGCAAGAAAGATGGTGAGTAATAACATGTTTGGGTTCAAGTTATATAACCCACCTCAAGAACAACTTCAAAGCTCCAAGATCCAAAGCTCCATGTTCCCAAGGTAAGCGATGAGCTATCACAGGTTAAAGACTTGTTCACAAGTCCTTTATATGCAAAGAATCACCATAGATAAGAACTTGATGAAGAAGAAAAGAAAGGAAAGAATTACAACTGAGATCCATGGTAGAACCAAGGTTGAAGATGACCATGACCTCACCTTAATCTTGGTGCTCGAGATCCCCTTGCTTCTTGAGCAAATATGCACAATATATAAGAGGGAGAGAGTTTTAGGGGTCAAATCGATTCACTAGTAGGTGAAAGGAAGGGTATATATCCTTGAGGTTCATGGGAGATAGTGTAAGAGCTGTCATCACCCTACTACTAGTAGGTGCCACATGGCCATGTATGGATTGAAACATGTGCTTGCATGAATTCCATCTTTTTCTTTCCATGCAAAATAAAAACTTGAGGATAATGCAAGGGATTAGGGTCGCCCCCCCTTTTGTTATCTTCTAAGGCAAGCCACTTCCACTCACATTATTATTATATTCACAATTCAATACAACCTTTCCAAAGGAAAGTTGCAAGCCAATATCTGTTGTTTTATTGAGGTGATTAGCTCATCATGGCCTTTTATAAGAGTCCACAAACTGATATGAGATCCCCTCTATGTATCCTTGGCTGATAGTCACTCCCATATCAAGTCTACAACTCAATACAACTCAAGTTAGGATTTTACATTCAACCCCTTTCTTGGTCTTTTCATCACCAAGAATAGTACCACTCATAAATGATTCAAACATGGTGTCTCATTCATTCTGTCTCCTCTAAATGATAAATAGAGGAAGTAGGAACACTCTAGAGTTTGTAATTTGCATATCAACCCTACATTTTGGGTAATTTACAATTTGTAGCAAAATTGGTGCACATGGTACTAACATTATTCAAACAAGTTCAAACTTGGCATTTAGGCTTTCCACAATCGACCAATTAGCATCGTTCTCTCCAATATGATGCTAAAACACTTATGGCTCATTCAAAATGTGACATTTTGCAATATAACCCCCCATCTTGGGTAAATTGCACTTTGGTCCAAAATAAAGGAACATTGCTCAAACAACATTCAATCAGGACCAAACTTGAAACATAAGCATGTCACATGATAAAAAACACCTTAGAGGATTATATTAAAGTTCTAAGAAACTTACTTAGCCAAAATAAATATGGTTTACTCATAACCCAGGTCAGGGTCATTACACCTTGGGTCCCTTTTCCTTGTTCTTTGTAGATTGCCCTGGAGGCTGGGGAAGTGGGGAAATTATCGGCCCCATCGGGCATTCCCTTGCTCTTGGGAGTACCCCTTGACTCCTCTATTGGAAGAGTGCACTCACAAGTAGCCATTTCATCTATGTTGCACCCCGATCTCACAATTTCCATTAATCATGAGATTAGGGCATAAATTGAGGATTTAACGTAATACAAAGATCACCCTTAACTTTTTCTTCTTTTTCAAACTCTTTATTTTCTTGCATTGAACCACATAAACTAACTTTAAAAGGGAATCTAAACATTCATTACTCTAATATGATCTCAACATTAATGATACACATCCATACATTCATTCTGTTTCTCACACTTCGATGTACATATGACATGATAATCAAATGCATTCTCTCTTATTAAGGAAACGAAGATACAAACATCATTTACAACTCTCTCTTATTTCTTTACAAGGACCTAGACTGACAAGGACCAACTGAACTTAACTATACTCAGACTTAACTCCTGTGGCAGATCTACTCTGATGCAATGACCTTCTTCAAGTCCATGTGATGTCCCTAAAAAATTTAACTAGAGGGGTGAGCCTACTCGCTTAGTGAATGAGGACTTCAAAGAAACAATTTAAAGCACTAATATAATTAAAAATATACTTTTGAGCAACTGATATCAATTATACCAGTAGTAAGTTTTAAAGAGATCGATCATTGACAATCATAAATATGGCAGGATACTCTAGATATCAAAAAGAGTAAATCAATATATGAGCATGCTTGATTAATTTCAAAGAGAACTAATAATTCAAAAACATACAAAGAATAATTTCTGTGAAAATGTACTCGAATATTTCTTATCCATTCTTACTTATAATAAACTCTTTAAACCTATATGAACGTATTTAAGCTTATGCCCTAATCATATGCAGTGTACTCTACATATGAAGACTTGTAGCGAACTACGATCTCATCGTACAAGACTTAGCTGACACACCCGAGAATGCTAAGCCTGACTATGTCGCTGGTTTGCAACAGCAAAATGGCTCTCTGGCCTCATCACACCTATTATTCTGTAAAAACTGGACTACTCCTCTAACCTGAGCACACAGGCGGAGAGTCGAGCCACCTATTGGATTTTCTGTACTCTAGTGCCACCAGGACCTCTAGTTGATGTTGGACACTAAATGATGTATACTTAGGAGACTTCCACTAGGGATTTGTCCCCCGTACCACCTATTAGTACGTTATGACCCCCGTATATTGGACACTTCCAGGGTTAGGTCGTTTCATCTCTACGACACAAACCTCTCATAGGGAATCTACACTGTTGAGGGCTCTTAAGTCTATTATTTTATTATTCTTGGAAAGCTCTTACTATATTGTATCTTTTCCCTTACTTATACTTGACTCTGATATCTCTATGGTACCATGCCTATTTATTTGAAGTTTATAACACAACATGTATATCATTCTAAATTTGGCAAATCAATATACTCAAAATATTGTAATATACTGAGAAATCAACATTTTATACCTATAGGCAGACTAAAATTCTTAAATAACAAAATACATGTACACTTGATACTTTATAAACTAGAATCATGCAATTGAACTTATTAATACACTAATAAGATTTAATTACTTGACATACGAGTAATCGTCATTTGCACTTGTAAATTATTTGTAATTTCTTAGAAAACATGCACCTCAACCCAAATCTTGAGTTGTGCATAACCACATCTCACACTAAGAACATTGATATCAAAATACTTGATCCATTGAGCACCCTATCCTTAGTGTTTCATTTACCTCATTCACTTATCACATGGCTCTCATAAGGATTTCATGTGACATAAACATTCACTGAATAAAGACTACTAACAATAAATCATATGAAATCAATATATGTATGAAACCTTGGAACTGAGCTAAATTTGGGATTCCATGCCATTCACTGAGATAACATGCATCAATAATACAATTAAATAAAGTCTATCATATTAAGAAAATCCGTTCATATGGGTTTCACAATATCTATTCACAAATATCCAACTTTCCTCACATCTAGGGTTTCACCCTCTTTAGTGAGATATCAAACAAACATTATCCACCTTAAATGAAATCCAAGATAGTATCTGAAATATATGTACTATGAATTTAGATAAAAAATCATTCATAACCAAGGTGATTCAGATAAACAAATTTCTCTATTTAATTATATAGCAATTTCAGTCATAGACAAATTCCCTATATTACAGTTTACTCTTATAACCTCTTCGAATACTTAGGAAATTCTCATTAGGATGTATTGTATACATTTATAATATGATTTTTATCACCTGAAATTCATCCAAATAGAGGAAGAATCCATTTCATATCATTTTGCAACAACTTAGATAAAACACACAATTCAGGGTTTGTAGTTGCATATTAAGCAATTAAAGATTATGGATGATTTAACCAATTTTCGTGCAATATACTGTTTAAAGGAAGTTATCACTCACCCTAAGGTGTCAAAACACCTCAAAAATGCAACTTATCCCTAAAAATCTCGATCTCATATCAAATCCCTAGAAATTCACCCGATTCTTCTTCCTTTTAACTCAAAAACCCTACAAATGAGAAATTATGAAGAAAGAGTGAGAGAAGGGGAAGTTTTGATACCATTTTGGATCAAATTAGAGGAGGGATGGAATCTTGACATGTGAGAGAAGATTCCCCATTAAAGTCTATGCAAAGAAGCTAAACTTACATGATTTCATCATTCCTCAGACCGCAATACCCTAGGTTAGCATCTCCATCACTTTCTCCTCTCAAACCCTAACTCTCCCTCTCTCTCTAGGATTTTGTTTCTCTAGATTGAATCATGAATTATGAGAGATCCTTGTGTGTTAGCTTGACCATATAGAGTAATTGAGATGCTTGGGTCAATTGCACATTGACCCCTCACTATACTTTCTCTTATTTAAGTTGAATTTTCTGTCATAAAAAATATTCCAGTAATTCATATATTGATAAGGCCTAAATGCATCCAAAAATTATGAAAAATTTAAATGTTGTTTATTATTCAGTTTCATATCTCCAGTTAAAATTTCTATAATTTGGAGTTACCAATAAATAATTAAAAATAAAACACTACACTGCTGAAAAGCACTTTTTCATCATTTGGTCAAAGTATAGTTCGACCGAGAACCACATTCAAAGAACACTCAAATATTCTGAAATTTTTCTCCAATATTCATTATTGAGCTATCCATATCTTATCCAAAATTCAATTAAATAAGAAGTTTGTAGAAAATATGAAAAATCATTTACCAGACTGCTATCCTGATCAAATTCCATATTCATGTACTATCAAAACCCTAATTTTTGTCGATTAGGGTTTACATTTCTCAAACCCTAATTCTTCAAACTAAAATCATAGTTAGAGTTTCTTCTTAGGTTTGAAACATCACAATTGATCTACTACAATTAATCAAGTCTAAACGATGTTCAATCTAATCAAGCATGTAATCATTCATGTAAACCCTAGTTTACCAATTAAGCACAAATGTGGTCATTACAATTCTCACCCCCTTAAAAAGGTTTTTTTGACTCAAGGTCAATTAGGTCAATGTTGACTCACGTCTAAATTGACTAAACTCATGTTTTTATGATGAATAACCATTCCACATATTGGTGTCTAATTTCTCTACTTGAGTGATTTCAGATTAGGTATAGACATACTCCAAATGCCCTAACTTGCGCATCTCAAATTGGAGAAAAGACAAGTCAAAGTCATACAAGTGCACATTTTTGTAATGTGATGTATACCCATTAGAATCATGTTGTAAATCACTTGTAATGATTGTATGACTTGTAATTAAGCTTAGAAAAAATTAGGATCACTTAGATCGAATGTTTGATCACTTTTGATGCAACTTTGAAAATTGATTACAGGCACTTTGTCGGTCGAGTTTCCCAACCTGAAAACTCGACCGATCATCCTTGATCAATTTTCTGGAGATTGCATCAGTCGAGTTGTGTTTACATAGAACTCGACCGGTCATGTTACTGACCATTTTGATTCCTAATTGTCGATCGAGTTTTTTCAGGACAAACTCGATCGATCATTTGAGTATTGGCCTTGTCGTTTACTTGATCGGTCGAGTTACCCTTATGGAAACTCGACTGATTGCACTGTACGGAAAAGTGTAGAAAAGTACTTCTAGCCGTTGTGGAGTTGCAACAAGTGAAAATAGATCCGTTGCAAGCCACAAAACGGCTAGTTTTCGTTCTCAAGTGTTCCCAAAGGATAAGAGGCATCCCCAACTATAAATAGGACCCCTATCGCTTCATTCCAAGGTTGATCATTCATTGCAAACTCTATGTGAGGTTCCTATTCTATAGCTAAGTGCTTCCTACAACCTCCTCTCTCTCTCTAAGCTTAATCACTTGCTACATCCATTAGAGTGAGTAGGAAATCTGTAAGAGAGCTAGTCCTACGTGTATATCTTGTGAGGCTCTCACTTCCACCACCTCCCTATCTCTCATTTCAATCATGAAGATGAAGGTTCTCTCTCTCTTGTCCAAGAGAGGTGAAGAATAAAAAGGGAAGGAGTCCCTTGGTGAAGATCAAGGCTGAAGACTTGGAGCTAGAGTGGGTAAGCCCTTGGAGAAGGCAGAAGACTCAAGCTCAAGTGGGTAAGACCTTGGTGGAAGCTTCTCCGAGTGAAGGTGAAGTCAAAAGCTGAAGATCCAAGAAGAGTGGGTGATCCCTGCAAGGCTGAAGACTTGTGCAAGAGTGGGTAAGTCCTTGGAGAAGGCCGAAGACTCTTGCAAAGTGGGTAAGTCCTTGGTAAGGTTGAAGACTCTTTGTATTGGATAGGTAAGTCTTTTGTTTGGTCATGCATTGTATGTCTTATGAATGAATATAAGAATGCAATAGTTTGGAAGTCCTAGAGGTTGACCTCTCTAGGCAAGTGGACTAACACACTTCTAGTATGAAGTGTGGAACCACTCTAAATAGCTTGTCTAATTGGTGCATGTTCAATCTCTCTCTCCCTTGCTATGTATGTTTTAGTTGCACTCAAATTACCTATTTAGCAACCTTATCTTGTCATATATCTTGAAGGTTTAATGAGTTTTGTTTAAGTGATTTCATCTTTATTCACCCCCCTCTAGAGCATCTAATATTTGATGGGAACAATTTCCTCTATCCGAGAAGAAGGTTTTAATTCTACATCCAAGGATCAAGTATTGATATATGGCAAATGGTGAACAACCCATACTTGCTACCAAAGATAAGGATTGAAGAATGGGATGTAGATACCTTGATAAAGGCAACCTTGAATGCTAGAGCCATGAACATACTCTATGCCTCCATGACCCCCACTGAGTTCAACCGGATTTCTTCATGTGAAACAACCTACGAGGTATGGAGAAAGCTTTACATCACTTATGAAGGGACAGATCAAGTGAAGGAAAGCAAAGTCTACATGCTCAAAGGGCTGCTTGAGAACTTCAAGATGGGAAAGGAGGAGAGCATAGCCAATATTTACTCAAGGCTCAACACCATTTTGAATGGTCTTGCTATTCTAGAACATCCTATGTCTAGTGGAGAGATCAACTCAAAGATCCTTAGAAATCTCCCCAAGAGATGGGAACCCAAGGTGACTTCCATTAAAGAAGAAAGGTCTCTTAGGGATATTCCTATTGAAGAGCTCATTGGAAATCTACAAGCACATGAAGCCACACTTGACAAGAGGGAGGAAGAATAAAGATAAGAAGAGAAAGAACTCAAGAGAATGAAGAAGGCTGAAATCAAAGCTCAAATCAAGGCTATTGTTGGTCAAGCTTCTCCATCCTCTCAAGTTGAAGAAGATGTTATGTACTCCAAGGGTAGATTCTACAAAGGCAAGTCCTCCTCCATCTGATGCTTCACATGTGGAAAGAAGGGTCACTACAAGGAAGATTGCCCACAAGGCAAAAAGACCCATCTTCACAAGAAGAACAAGAAATGGCACGCAAGCTCAAGTGGCTCCTCTAACTCAAGCTCAAGTGAAGATTCAAGTGAAGGATCAAGATCAAGCTCTAGTGATGAAGGAGAATGCTATTTTTCTCTTACAGCATCAACAAGTGAAGACTCAAGTGAGGTAAATATAAACTCTTTAGATAAAGAATCTTTGATTGCTATTATTCATGATATTTGTGCCTCTCTTAAGTCTTCTAAAAGGAAAAAGAAAAAGCTTGCTAAAATTATTGATAATTTGCATGTAGAACTAGATGATCTTGAACATGCTAATTCTTACTTGCTTGATGATAAAAATGATTGTCTTAGCCAAGTAGACTCTCTTAAACTTGAAAATGCTAGTTTTCTTGATAAGATTAGATTTCTAGAAGCTCAACCTCTCATGCCTAGTTCTAATGAAGAGCATACTTTAATTGTTGATTCTCTCATGCATGATATTGATGGTCTTAAATCTGAAAACAAGGACAAAGATTTTGTTTTGCAAGAATTAGAAATAGAAAATGCCTCCTTTCTTGCTAAAATCAATGGGCATGAATCTTGTTCTAGTTCTACTAGTAGAGAGAATGATGTTGCTTCTCTTCATATTGATAGAGATTCTCATTTAACTAAAGCTCTTTGCTTATAAAATGATCTTTTGCATGCTAGAGATAATATCAATAATTTATCTTCTACTATTTCTTCTCTTAAGCATGATAATGACAATTTGAGATCCTCTTTGCAAAGATTCTTAGTTGGGAAAAAGAGTCTTAATGACATCCTACACCATACTACCAAACAAATTGGTAGACATGGTTTGGGGTATGATAGTAGTCAAGGGAAAAACAAAGGTAAAGGACCTCCAATCTTCCATGGAAAATCCTCTAGTTCCAAGACTATGGGCACATGCAACTATTGCAATGAAATTGGCCATTATTCTACTTGTTGTCCTTTTAGGAAAGCACCCAAGAGAAATAGGACTTGGGTTGCTAAGCTAACCCCTCCGGACCCAAAAATATGATTGGGGACCATTTCATCTTTCTTCTTGTAGGTACTTGCAAATGGATTGACTTGAACTATTGAATTGCAAATTGACTTCTCAATCCACATGAAATAAGAAAGGTGAGATGTGTAGAGGGTGACAACAAGTGGAAAAAGGAATGGTAAGCACAAAGGTAATGTTTCTCTTGCTTGTAACCATTTCTAACTTGTTTTTGTCAAGTTAGTGTGCACTATGCATATGGTTTTTGACTCAAAAGTGGTATTTTGTGTTTCTTTTCACAGTCTTGATCAAAAACTATTTCTAATGCTTCTATAGTGCATTACTAACTTGCTTAGACATGTTTGGATATGGTTTGTATATTTAGCATGCATTGAAATATGTTTTATGAAATATATGTGCTCTTTGGAAGCTTCTCTATCGGTCGAGTTTGTCCTGTTTGAAACTCGACCGATAGGCACCAATGGGTGTTGCCAACAACTGTCATCGGTCGAGTTGTCAATGCACAGAACTCGACCGATAACACTGTGCACATAATACACAGTTGGCTTATTAAATGAGAATTTCCCTCTCAACTAGATTTTCTCAACCAATAGCCTTATTCTTTGGCACTCTCATTTGGTACCTTTATATATGCATATTTCCATGTTCTAAATTGCCTATCTTTCTTACAACTCTATCTCTCTAATTGCTCTAAATTGGTATATCTATATCTTGCAATTACTTGCTTTGAGTTGTTTTGCAGGTTTTGATGATGATCTCTTTGGATCTCTTGTTTGTGTCTAAAAATTGCTTCCATTGTGCTCTAACTAGCTACATATATCTAGGTGTATATCTTATTTTGATACAACCTTGAGGTTCTTAGTGGTAATCATCTTTTGGCAAGGATGCACATTTGTATGTGATTTATATCCTTTCATGATTCTAAAATTGCATATCTCTTTGGTTGGATATATCTCTACATCTACTCATAGCTTTCTCTATCTTGTGTATCTTTTGGTATCTCTTGCTATGATCTAGATCCTACTAGTAGTCCTAACTTGTGATATCATCTACTAGTAGTTCATATAGATGTAGTTCTAACCCTGTTTATAATTAGCATCTTTGCTCATCTATATGCTATGCTTGTATCTTGTCCCATACATGCTCAAGATTGTTCCTTGAATTGCATATCTACTATCTTGAGTTGCTTGCATAACATTGTGATGCAGGGTACATAGATCTACATTATATGTAGAAATTGGAGTATTTTTGTTTTTTATGCAGATTTTGCTCTAGTTTTAGCTTTTGGTGCAAGACTAGTGTTTCTCATGCAGAAACAACCTTCAGATCAAGACTCATTGCTTCGCGATGAGCTCTGATGAGTTTTGGTCAAATTCCATCATCTTGAGGGTCAAAATTATGTTTTATTGTTTTTCTGCAGCACTTTATCTTGCTTTTTGTGTTGTTCAAGTATATGCTTTAACTTGCTTTTCTTTCTATGCTTAGACAAGCCCATATCTATGCTCTTCTACTCTCCTTATATATATTTGTGTTATCTCCTTTCTCTTTAACAAGTGATGTTTCTTATTTCTTCATAACCCCACTTTTTGAAATGACAAAGGGGGAGAAAGGTATGTCTTCTTTTAAAAAAGGAAGAAGGCATGTCTTACATGAATAAGAGAAGTATGTTCATGTAAAGGGGAGAAGGTAAATGGGAGAAGTCATATATATGTAGAACATATATGAGTAGAAGACATAGTATTCTATAAATGTTATGAAAGCTAACCATGCAGGAGAAATAGCATCAATTGAGGGGGAGTATGAGAACTCCACTAGCATCAATTGAGGGGGAGCATATGAACTCCATTCTATTGAAACCCTTAGGTTTCTCCAAAGGTATGACTTTACGTAAATGCTTTCAATACATTTATGGAATGGTTTGTCATCTTCAAAAGGGGGAGATTGTTGACTCAAGGTCAATTAGGTCAATGTTGACTCACGTATAAATTGACTAAACCCGTGTTTTGATGATGACTAACCATTCCACATATTGGTGTCTAAGGTCTCTACTTGAGTGATTTCAGATTAGGTATAGACACTCTCCAAATGCCCTAACTTGCACATCTCAAATTGGAGAAAAGACAAGTCAAAGTCATACAAGTGCACGTTTTTGTAATATGATGTATACCCATTAGAATCATGTTGTAAATCACTTGTAATGATATAATGACTTGTAATTAATCTTAGAAAAAATCAGGAGCACTTTGATCGAATGTTAGATCACTTTTGATGCAACTTTGAAAATTGATTACAGGCACTTTGTCGGTCGAGTTTCCCAGCCTAAAAACTCAACCGATCATCCTTGATCAACTTTTTGGAGATTGCATCAGTCGAGTTGTGTTTACAGAGAACTCGACCGATCAAGTAACTGACCATTTTGATTCCTAATGGTCGGTCGAGTTTTGTCAGGACAAACTCGATCGATCATTTGAGTATCGACCTTGTCGTTTACTTGATCGGTCAAGTTACCCTTATAGAAACTTGACCGATTGCACTATACAGAAAAGTGCAGAAAAGCGCTTCTAGCCGTTGTGGAGTTGCAAAAAGTGAAAATAGATCTGTTGCAAGCCACAAAATTGCTATTTTTCGTTCTCAAGTGTTCCCAAAGGCTAATAGGCATCCCCAGCTATAAATAGGACCCCTTGGGCTTCATTCCAAGGTTGAGCATTCATTGCAAACTCTATGTGAGGTTCCTATTCTATAGTTGAGTTCTTCCTACAGCCGCCTCTCTCTCTCTAAGATTAATCACTTGCTACATCCATTAGAGTGAGTAGGAAATATGTAAGAGAGCTAGTCCTACATGTATATCTTGTGAGGCTCTCACTTCCACCACCTCCCTATCTCTCATTTCAATCATGAAGATGAAGGTTCTCTCTCTTGTCAAAGAGAGGTGAAGAATAACAAAGGAAGGAGTCCCTTGGTGAAGATCAAGGCTGAAGACTTGGAGCTAGAGTGGGTAATCCCTTGGAGAAGGCAGAAGACTCAAGCTCAAGTGGGTAGCACCTTGGTCGAAGCTTCTCCAAGTGAAGGTGAAGTCAAAAGCTCAAGATCCAAGAAGAGTGGGTGATCCCTACAAGGCTGAAGACTTGTGCAAGAGTGGGTAAGTCCTTGGAGAAGGTCGAAGACTCTTGCAAAGTGGGTAAGTCCTTGGTAAGGTTGAAGACTCTTTGTATTGGATAGGTAAGTCTTTTGTTTGGTCATGCATTGTATGTCTTATGAATAAATATAAGAATGCACTAGTTTGGAAGTCCTAGAGGCTGACCTCTCTAGGAAAGTGGACTGACACACTTCTAGTTTGAAGTGTGGAACCACTCTAAATAGCTTGTCTAATTGGTGCATGTTCAATCTCTCTCTCCCTTGCTATGTATGTTTTAGTTGCATTCAAATTACCTATTTAGCAACCTTATCTTGTCATATATCTTGAAGGTTTAATGAGCTTTGTTTAAGTGCTTTCAGCTCTATTCATCCCCCCCTCTAGAGCATCTAATCATCCATCTAGGATCCAACATGTTTCACCCCTGAAACATAAATATGCAAGCAAATTACTTTCAAGGTTTATTTTAAGCTTCTGAAATCTTACATGTTATTATATTCTTGTATTTCATACTTGAATGCACTTTTCAACATTAAGTCTTTTATTTATTTTATAATCACAACATGTCTAAAAAAGTTTCTAATGATATCCAACAAATTTTATATGTCACAACCAATCATAGGATAGAGAGAGAAACAACCATTTCAATATTTCCATTCTCTTGAGGTGTTACCTCAACATTGATAATCCGATCCAACTATCTCAATTCATATGGCTCAATATGTACTATTATTATGTATTACATCTAAGTCACAAAAGAGAGTTCACCATGTTGTTTTGAATTTTACTATTGTGCTACTCAAATAGAAAAAAAGTCTTGAGTTGGAAGACTAGATTCAACAACAATTGTACAATACTACTCACATTATCCCCATTGCATCATGGATGCATAAGGTGAAGCATTACCATCACATTCAATATTATTCTCAAGTATGAACCCACACATAATTCAAGGTGTAACCATCGGGTTATAGCATACTAGGGTTTCAACAACAGTAACAAAGTACTCCATGAGTGTATCACTCATTCAAGGACTATTCACACCCAATTACCATCACTTAGTTATATTAAATCTAGGTATAACTAGCTATACCTCATTAGGGTTACATATCAATACAATATGGTTATCATCCCTTTAATTCATATAAGTGAATAGGTAAGACTACCTTATTCAGGGTAACCCTTCATTTGTTCCATCATTATTCAACCCATATCACCATACCAAAATTGTACAATACTAAGATGGATTACTGGTATGAATGACTACAACTATCAGACACCTTTAATTAACATATTGCTTGCACATGTACACTAAAATCATATGTAGAACCAATTTACATCCCTTAATATACCTTCAACAAATTATACTTCTAAAAACAAATTCACATATTACTAAAAGCCAATGTTTTCTCTTATCTCTCTACTCATTCACTACTACTTACTTTTTGCTACTTATCCTTCTCATTTTAATCATGTAGATTAAACATTCCTAAAATTTAAACATACAAGGTACAAATAAAATTTTCATCATTCTTGCTATCACTGCAAGAATTTATCTCATATCGCACTTCACTCATATTGTATTTCTCCTTTTGTTCAAAACACACTTGTTACATTTCAAATTTATATCTTACTCTTTACTTTGAATCATTTCCATATTGTTTATCTACCTTCCAGATTAGCTATCTTTAAACCCTAGATTACTATCAGTGCTAGTTTACTTCTCATAGTGCAAATCTCATGATCTTGTTTTATAGAGATGCTAATATTCAAGGTCAAATCACTAGTGACATCCCTTTAACTACTACAACTCTAAACATTCTACGGTTTGGTCCTTATCAGTAGCATGACGTTATTGTGATGTGACTTTGCCCCCTTAATTTGAAATTCAAACTTTGGATCTCACAAGTTTTACTAAAGTATTCTTTATCTTATCGGTTGAATTTCCTTTCTCTTACTTGGTCATTTAGATAGATTACATTCTCAATTACCTTTCTAGGGTTTCATCATCATATTGTGTGTCATTATTACATTCACTAGATGTCTCTACCACATGGTTATGCACCATATATTATTCAGTTTCTTATCACTTCATTCCCACATTGCTCTCATTAAGGAAGATATCAAAGAGAAGATGATTTTGAGAGTTAGAATTCTTATCTTCAAACATTCAATAATACATTTATCATATGTAGGTTTAATTAATTATCAACAAGGATACTTGACTAATTAGCACTTTCTTAAATCTCACAACCTCTTTCTTTTATAATCTATAGTACTCCATTATGTTTCAAACCCTTCCTTATTTTCGATAATCCTCTTACCATATACTACTCTTCCACCTATCATCTTTAACTTCTATTTTTTTTTCTTATGATCATTTTTCTTATTCATGTGTATGATCATGTATACCATGTTGCACATATTTCTTTTATTCTTCTACTAATGTGAAGTTGAAATTCTAAATCAATAATCTCTCTACTTGTTTCAACTCATGTTTAATACATTACATATCCTTCATTTTAAATCAAACGACTCATGCATGTGTCAAACTTAGTATCTCTTTCAATCAAGTTTTTCCCTCTTGAATATAGTCTACCTTTGTATGACTTATTCATTGGTTAAGCTACAGTTTTGTTCTTCTTTTAGAAACTAGTTTGTTGTTCTATAGAGACTTAGAATCCAAAGACAGTAAGGATGAATGTATTAAACTTATTAATAAAGGTATACATTCCATGCTCTCAATTATATCCTAACCCTCATTCCTTAGTCAAGCTCATTATTTCCAACATTTCTATTTGTTTCAACTAAGTTTGTTATCCTAGTTTTATGATTTACATGCTCATATAGTTCTCTTCACTTTAACTCTTCTGAAGACTCTTCACTTCTATGTACTTATTGTATACTTAGCTCTTTTCTTAGATTTTCCCTTTTCTTTGGAGTACATAAAGACATTATACTTGATTACATAGTCCATTCCTCATGATTGATTCTTACTATCTTGTCCCTTACATAACCTTTTCATTTTTTTCCATATTTCATATTTAAAGTTCATATAATACTAATCATTAAACTTAATATGTACCTTATGTCATGTTCCTTTTATTCTTAAGTAAGGGTTTCTCATATGAGGCCCCAAAGTTGGATCTCAGATAACAGTTCCAACTGATTCTTAGCTATTCTAATCTTTCCTATATGTTTCAACATCTTAGTGTATGTACATTCTCACTATGATGTGGGTCTAATTTATCCAGAGTCTACTCTTAATATATTTTCAATATGAGTCATTAGATCCCAGTAACGCACCCTACTAGTCGGACCAGGCTGAACCTACAGTCCTGAAGCCAAGAGCTACTCATGATTACTCAACTCCTATTCATATCAAAGTGTGGAAGAAAACTTATCCACTTAGGAAAGCTCATTCAAAGATCATTTCTAGTCTACTTCATACAAAGAATGTAATCAATAAATGCTACAACTGCGTAGTGTACAACAAATCTTAAAGACCCATATATATTTCAAAATATTGAATATCTGAATTCAAACATATAAGAGCTTTTCTATTCATCTCCAATAGCACAACAATATGAAATGAACGTTCTATCTCATTTTATATTTATGCTCTTCATTCATGTTACTTATCATGTTTCTAACCCTAATATTTCTAGGGTTCCTCTCTAGACCATCCTTCCATTGTATACCTAGCCAAGGTATACATGAAAGAATAGACAGAGTAGCTTGATACTGGTTGATCCAAGTACTCAAATACCGGGCCAAGATATCTAAATACTCAAATCCCCAGAGCTAACATCATAACATCTCCTATCTGCCACACTGTTGACTCTAACTTACTATCTTAATGGTCCCTGACAACTCAGCCTAAGCTCTGATACCAAGTTGTTACACCCCGATCTCACAATTTCCATTAATCATGATATTAGGGCATAAATTGAGGATTTAATATAATACAAAGATCACCCTTAACTTTTTCTTCTTTTTCAAACTCTTTGTTTTCTCCCATTGAACCACATAAACTAACTTTACATGGGAATCTAAACATTGATTACTCTAATGTGATCTTAAAATTAATGATACACATCCATACATTCATTCTATTTCTCACACTTCCATGTACATACGACATGATAATCAAATGCATTCTCTCTTATTAAGGAAACGAAGATACAAACATCATTTACAACTCTCTCTTATTTCTTTACAAGGACCTAGAGTGACAAGGACAGATTGAACTTAACTATACTCAGACTTAACTCTTATGGTAGATCTACTCTGATACAATGACCTTCTTTAAGTCCATGTGATATCCCTAAAAATTTGAGTAGAGGGGTGAGCCTACTCCGTCAGTGAATGAGTACTTCAAAGAAATAGTCTAAAGCACTCATATAATTACAAATATACTTTTGAGCAACTGATATCAATTATAACAGTAGTAATGTTACACCCCGAGCTCACAATTTCCATTAATCATGAGATTAGGGCATAAAATTGAAGATTTATCATAATACAAAGATCACCCTTAACTTTTTTTTCTTCCTTTTCAAACTCTTTGTTTTCTCGCATTGAACCACATAAACTAACTTTGCAATGGAATCCAAACTATGATTACTTTAACATGATCTCAACATTAATGATACACATCCATACATTCATTATGTTTCTCACACTTCCATGTACATACGACATGACAATCATTTACATTCTCTCTTATTAAGGAAACAAACATACAAAACATCATTTACAACTCTCTCACATATGTACAAGGACCTAGAGTGATAGGGACCGACTGAACTTAACTATACTCAGACTTAACTCTTGTGGTTGATCTACTCTGATGCTTTGACCTTCTTCAAGTCCACGTGGTTTCCCTAAAAATTTTGAGTAGAGGGGTGAGCCTACTCACTCAGTGATGAGTACTTCAATGAAACAGTCTAAAGCACTAATATAATTACAGATATATTTTTGAGAAACTGATTTCAATTATAACAACAATAAACTTTAAAGAGATTGATCATTGACAATCATAAATATGGCATGATACTCTAGATATCTACAAGAGCAAATCAATATATGAGCATGCTTGATTAATTTCAAAGAGAATTAATAATTTAGAAAATACAAAGAATAATTGCTGGGAAACTGCATTTGAATCTTTCTTAGCCTTTCTTACTTATAAGAAACTCTTTAAATCTATATGAACATATTTTAGCTTATGCCCTGATAATATGCAGTGTACTCTACATATGAAGACTCGTAGAGAACTACGATCTCACCGTACAAGACTAAGATTAAAACCTAGAAGCTAAGCCTAGAACTGAATTCGGGTCTGCTTGAGTCGAATCGTCACGTCTGACTAAGGCGGCTAAACAACTGGCCTTTAACTGGACCTCTCCTTTTAGGCTGAGTACATAGGAGGAGGGTCTGAGATGCTCTATAGGCCTCATCTTGGTACACTCTGCGAGTACCTCTGGGTTACCACCGGGATCTCTAATTCATGTTGGGTAACCTATCTTCTCTTAGGATACTTCCTCAAGGGCTTCGTCTCCCTGCATGCTCTGTTGGTGTGATCTGATCCCCGTATACTAGTCGCTTCCAGGGTGGATCGTTTCCTCCCTACAGTGCAGTCATCCGTAGGGAATCTACGGTGTTCAGGGCTCTTAAGTCTATTATTTTATTTTTCTTGGAAAGCTCTTACTATATTGTACCTTTTCCCTTACTTATACTTGACTTTGGTATCTCTATGATACCATGTCTATTTATTTGAAGTTTATAAAACAACATGTATATCATCCTTAACTTGGCAGAGTAGTATATTCAAACACTGTAATATACTGAGAAATCAACATATTATACATGTAGGTAGACTGAAATACTTAAATAAACATAGTGCATGTCCATTTGGAACTTATACACTAGAATCATGCAATTAAATATCTTAATATACTGATAAGAGCTAATTACTTGGCATATGAGTAATTGTCATTTGTACCCATAAATTATTTGCACTTTCTTGGAAAACATGCACCTAGACCCAAATCATGGGTTGTGCATCTCATAATGAGAACATGGTAATCAAAATGCTTAATTCATTGAACACCCTATCCTTAGGGTTTCTATACCTCATTCACTTATAACATGGCTCTCATAAGGATTTCATGCGACATAAACATTCACTGAATAAAGACTACTATCAACAAATCATATAAAATCAATATATGTATGAAACCTTAAAACTGAGCTAAATTTGGGTTTCCATGCCATTCACTGAGATAACATGCATCAATAATAAAATTGAATAAATAAAGTTTATCATGTCAAGAAAATTCGTTCAAATGGATTTCATGATATCTAATCGCAAATATCCAACTTTCCTCACATCTAGGGTTTCACCCTCTTTACTAAGATATCAAACAAACACTATTCACCTTAAATGAAATACAAGTTAGTATCTGACATATATGTACTATGAATTCAGATAAACAATCATTCATAACCAAGGGAATCCAGATAAACAAATTTCTCTATTTAATTATACAACAATTTCAATCATAGACAAATTCTCTATATTTCAGTTTACTCTTATAACCTCTGTGAATACTTAGGGAATTCTCATTGGGTTGTATTGTATACATTTCTAATATGATTTTATGATCGGAAATTCATCCAAACAGAGGAAGAATATGTTTCATATCATTTTGCAACAACTTAGATCAAACACACAATTCAGGGTTTGTATTCTCTTACTAAGCAATTAAAGATTATGGATGATTTAACCAATTTTCGTGCAATATACTATTTAAAGGAAGTTCCCACTCACCCTAAGGTGTGAAAACACCTTAAAAATGCATCTCATCCCTGAAAATATCGATCTCATATCAAATCCCTAGCAATTCACCCGATTCTTCTTCCTTTCAACTCAGAAACCCTAAAAATGAGGGATTATGAAGAAAGAGTGAGAAAAGGGGAAGTTTTGACACCATTTGAGATCAAATCAGATTAGGTATAGAATCTTGACATGTGAGAGAAGATTCACCATTAAAGTCTATGCAAAGAAGCTAAACTTACATGATTTCATCATTCGTTAGACCGCAAAACCCTAGGTCAGCATCTCCATCACTTTCTCCTCTCAAACCATAACTCTCCCTCTCTCTCTAGGATTTCATTTCTCTGGATTGAATCATGAATTATGAGAGATCCTTGTGTTTTAGCTCGACCATATAGAGAAATTGAGCAGCTTGGGTCTATTGCACATTGATCCCTCACTATACTTTCTCTTATTTCAGCTGAATTTTATATCATAAAAATATTACCGTAATTTGTCTACTGATAAGGTCTAAACGCATCCAAAAATTATGAAAATTTTACATGTTGTTGGTGATTCAGTTTCAGATATCTATTTAAAGTTTAAGATCATTTGGAGTTACCAATAAATAAATAAAAATAAAACACTACACTGCTAGAAAGCACTCTGTCAGCATTTTGGTCGAAGTATAGATCGACCGAGAACAACATTCAAAGAACACTCAAATATTCTAAAAATTTTCTCCAATATGCATGATTGAGTTATCCATATCATATCTAAAATTCAATTAAAGAAAAATTTGTAGAAAATATGAAAAATCATTTACCACACTACTATCCTGATCAAATTCCATATTCGTGTACTATCAAAACCCTAATTTTTTTCCGATTAGGGTTTACATTTCTCAAACCCCAATTCTTCAAACTAAAATCATAGTTAGAGTTTCTTCTTAGGTTTAAAACATCACAGTTGATCTACTATCATTAATCAATCCTAAACAATGTTCAATCTAATCAAGCATGTAATCATTCAGGTAAACCCTAGTTTTCCAATTAAGCACAAATGTGGTCATTTCAATTTATTTGTAACACTCAGACCCACTTCCCAAGGCTCTAGTAGAGTTTGAGGAATGATGACTAGACCCACATACCACCACTAGCCTTAACTGCACACTTTTTCCTCACTCACGCGCAAGCCAGGGTCAAATTCCCGACTGGTCACCCATCCTAGTACTACTCCAAGTTGAGCACGCTTAACTATGAAGTTCTTTAGTGATGAGCTCCCAAAAAAGGAGGTGCACCTCGGTGATATGGGTAGTCCAATCATTCTTTATAAGATCTTTTTATCCGAGGCCTCAAATCTTGGGACGTTACAAGTAAGCTTTAAAGAGATTGATCATTGATAATCATAAATATGGTAGGATACTCTAGATATCAACAAGAGTAAATCAATATATGAGCATGCTTGATTAATTTCAAAGAGAACTAATAATTTAAAAACATACAAAGAATAATTGCTGGGAAACTATACTCGAATCTTTCTTAGCCATTCTTAGTTATAAGAAACTCTGAAAACCTATATTAACATATTTTAGCTTATGCCCTGATCATATGTAGTGTACTCTGTTGGATAAATTGGACATTATAATAAATCCCTTTGTTTCGATGATGACAAACATTTCATTCTTGTTGATCTAACGTGCTACTTGAGTGTTGCAGGAATAAAGTGGATGACAAAGCTCTAAGGAAACTATACGCTTGAATGATTGTAAAAGTCATACAATGTAATCAATTGTAAACTTGTACAAATATATAATGTACAAGTACTTAGATCTCATGTAAATCAAGCGTTAGATCTTCCCTATCAAATCACCACACTTAGATAGATCATCCCTTTCAAATAGGATCACATATGCACACTCATACATTTACTTAGTGCCTAAATTGAAAGATTGAAACAGGGTCAATCTCGGTCGACCAAACTCCTCGACCGAGACACTCTCGGTCGACAAACTTCTCGACCGAGAATGACCCAAGTAGCCGTTAGACACAGCTGACAAAGTAGTTGGCAGTTGCAAATGAACGTTGATCCAGAGAGCATGTCAGTCGACAAAACTTCGACCGAGTAGGTATCTCGGTCGACAATTTGTCGACCGAGATGGTCTCTGACAGCAACTGCAGAATAAAGTAACTAGCCGTTACTAACGCACCTAACTTATACCTAACGGCTAGTTAAGCATTTAGAAACCCCTAGAAGTTGCCTAGAACGTCCTTAAGCATCCATAGGCCATTCCTATAAATAGGACATGCCTTAGGACACCAAAACACACCTAAGCTACACTTGTGCTATACTTGAGCTTCAATACACATTAGCAATACTGTTTTGAGCAATAGAGCAATTCCTACATTTGCTATTCATTCCCATTGCTCCCATTTCATGTCCTATAGGCTAGCATCTCCTTACCACAGCACTTACACTTCTACACTCATTGGTTAGGAGATCGATACGCTTGATATAGGCAAATCAAGCCTTGTGCTTCAAAGGATAAGTTGTAATTTCTATTTTCCTTCTTGTTCCTTTTATCCTTTGTATTCTCCTTGATACTCCTAGGGTTGGAGGCTGTGGATTGGAGAAGGTTCTTCTCGGAGGATAAGGTGGACTTCAAGCTACTTCAAGAAGGCTATCGCACGGGAAGCTACTTCAAGAAGGCTATTGCAACGGGAAGCTACTTCAGGAGGAAGGCTGCTTCAAGGTGGTGCAATTACTTCTAGGTGAAGGCTGCTTCAAGGTTGGGTGATTACTTCTAGGTGAAGGCTGCTTGAAGGGTTTAGGGAGAGAATTGTAATTTTATGTAAAGTCCTTGCGAGGTAATAAAATTAAATTCTTTCCAAATCCCGGTTGGGTAAGCAACCGGGTAGTGGACTGACAACTTTAGTATTTGCTAAAGTTGGAACCACTCTAAATCCTTGTCCCCTTGTCCAATATTCTTGTGGTTGATTGCTTGAGTTCAATAATTGTTAAAATTATCTATAAAACTCTATTCACCCCCCCTCTAGTAGTTTTTCATACTCTACATATGAAGACTTGTAGCAAACTATGATCTCACCGTACAAGACTTAGCTGACACACCTGGGAATGCTAAGACTGACTACATCACTGGTATGCAACAGGAAAATGGCTCTCTGGCCTTGGCACACCTATTATGCCGTAAAAACTAGACTCCTCTAACCTGATCACACAGGCAGAGAGTCAAACCACCTATTGGCTTTTCTGTATTCTAGTGCCACCAGGACCTCAAGTTGATGTTGAACACTACATGTTGTATATTAAGGAGACTTCCACTAGGGCTTCGTCCCACGTACTTACTGTTAGTACGTTCCGACCCCTGTATATTGGACACTGCCAGGGTTAGGTCATTTCATCCCTACGACGCAGACCTCTCATAGGGAATCTACGGTGTTCATGGCTCTTAAGTGTATTATTTTATTATTCTTAGAAAGCTCTTACTATATTGTATCTTTTCCCTTACTTATACTTGACTCTGGTATCTCTATGGTACCATGCCTATTTATTTGAAGTTTATAACACAACATGTATATCATTCTAAATTTGGCAGAGCAATATACTCAAAACATTATAATATACTGAGAAATCAACATTTTATACCTGTAGGCAGACTAAAATTCTTAAATAACAGAATACATCTCCACTTGATACTTTATACACTAGAATCATGCAATTGAAATTCTTAATACACTGATAAGAGTTAATTACTTGACATATGAGTAATCGTCATTTGCACTTGTAAATTATTTGTACTTTCTTGGAAAACGTGCACCTCAACCAAAATCTTGAGTTGTCCATCACTACATCTCATACTGAGAACATTGATATCAAAATACTTGATTCATTGAACACCCTATCCTTAGGGTTTCATTTACCTCATTCACTTATCACATGGCTCTCATAAGGATTTCATGTGACATAAACATTCACAGAATAAAGACTACTATCAACAAATCATATGAAATCAATATATGTATGAAACCTTAGAACTGAGATGAATTTGGGTTTCCATGCAATTCACTGAGATAACATGCATCAATAATAAAATTGAATAAATATAGTCGATCATATCAAGAAAATCCATTCATATGGGTTTCACGATATCTATTCGCAAATATCCAACTTTCCTCGCATCTAGGGTTTCACCCTCTTTACTGAGATATCAAACAAACACTATTTACATTAAATGAAATCCAAGATAGTATCTGACATATATGTACTATGAATTCAGATAAACAATCATTCATAACCAAGGGGATTCAGATAAACACATTTCTCTATTTAATTATATAGCAATTTCAGTCATAGACAAATTCCCTATATTGTTGTTTACTCTTATAACCTCTGTGAATACTTAGGAAATTCTCATTAGGATGTATTATATACATTTCTAATATGATTTTTTATCATCTGAAATTCATCCAAACAGAGGAAGAATCCATTTCATATCATTTTGCAACAACTTAGATCAAACACACAATTTAGGGTTTGTAATCGCATACTAAGAAATTAAAGATTATGGATGATTTAACCAATTTTCGTGCAATATACTATTTAAAGAAACTTCCCACTCACCCTAAGGTGTCAAAACACCTTCAAAATGTAGCTTATCCCTGAAAATCTCGATCTCATATCAAATCCCTAGCAATTCACCCGATTCTTCTTCCTTTCAACTCGGAAACCCTAGAAATGAGGAAGTATGAAGAAAGATTGAGAGAAGGGGAAGTTTTGATACCATTTTGGATCAAATCAGAGGAGGGAGGAATATTGACGTGTGAGAGAATATTCACCATTAAAGTCTATGCAAAGAAGCTAAACTTACACCATTTCATCATTCCTCAGACCGCAAAACCCTAGGTCAGCATCTCCATCACTTTCTCCTCTCAAACCCTAACTCTCCCTCTCTCTCTTGGATTTCATTTCTCTGGATTGAATCACAAATTATGAGAGCTCCTTGTGTGTTAGCTTGACCATATAGAGCAATTGAGCTTCTTGGGTCAATTGCACATTGACCCCTCAATATACTTTCTCTTATTTCAGCTGAATTTTCTGTCATAAAAAATATTACTGTAATTCATCTACTGATAAGGTATAAACACATCTAAAAATTATGAAAATTTTATATGTTTTTTATGATTTAGTTTCAGATCTCTAGTTAAAATTTAAGATCATTTGGAGTTACCAATAAATAAATAAAAATAAAACACTACACTGTTGAAAAGCACTCTATCAGCATTTTGGTCGTAGTATAGTTCGATTGAGAACCACACTCAAAGAAAGTTCAAATATTCTGAAATTTTTGTCCAATATACATGAATGAGTTCTCCTTATCATATCAAAAATTCAATTAAATAAAAAAAATGTAGAAAATATGATAAATCATTTACCACACTGCTATCCTGATCAAATTCCATATTCATGTACTATCAAAACCCTATTTTTACCGATTAGGGTTTACATTTCTCAAACCCTAATTCTTCAAACTAAAATCATAGTTAGAGTTTATTCTTAGGTTTGAAACATCACAATTGATCTACTATCATTAATCAAGTCTAAATGATGTTCAATCTAATTAAGCATATAATCATTCAGGTAAACCATAGTTTACTAATTAAGCACAAATGTGGTCATTACAATCTAGGATCACCTCATGTGTTGATTACACAGTGACCATCAACATATCGGACTTGATATGAAAATCTATATCTTCTGCAAGGTATGGTTCAATGGTGATTGTACTTTGCCTTTTTATAGATGTCCCACTACTGGTGGGAGTGGATTCCTTTCTGTTTGCTGCCTCCTCTCTAAGTTGTAGGTTCTGTAGGCATAGATCGTCACATTGTTTACATAGAGTGGTGAGTTCGTTTGTCACCCATGCTAGTTCCTAAATAACTTGTACCTGATTTGCAACCAACTATTGCATGTAGAGTTGCAGACTAAGATCTGGTTACATGTCTACTGATAATTTTTGTACATGTGTGGTTAGTGTAGATAGCTTTGTAGTTATGTTAATAATATTTAAGGTAGAGTTTGATATAGTCTCATGAAGGTCATCAATATCCTTCCCTATTTCCATGAATATGGTTGTTGTTGCTAGCCATTGTTTTTGTTTGGGCCTGTTGATGGAGCTCGCTTCATGCCCTGCCTCATTTTTTGGCAGATTCTTTGTGTTCCTCCATTTTCTGATGTACAAAACTATGTACTTGAGGTTGATATGGAAAAAAAATTGTATTATATATATATGTATATATATGTATATATATATATGTACATATATATATCTATATATATATATATATGAACGATGATAGTGAATAGATTGTAAAAAACAATATGCATATCACTCAACTCGATGCTATCATAAGTTGGTACAATGAAGGGTGTAGTGGGACACACCCAACATAAGTGGTTTGAAGGATCAAGACACCTTTTTGCAAGTATTATGACTCTTGATAACCACTACATTATGGAAAACCTATATGTAAATGGTGGTCGTATTGAAATTAAGCATGTTTCACTTAACTCTTGAGTGAAAAATTCATACAAATGGACAATTTTTCGATTTGTGTAAGGATGACACATACAATAGACTGTGATTGTGTTTGTACACTTATTTTCTAGAAAAAATCTCTACAACTTCATGAAGAAAACAAAAAATCCTATATTTCTACTCATGGACACTTGATTCCAAGGCATTGATTTATGTAGGATTAATGTCATTTCTTTATATGAGCATTACAAAGCATGACCATATCTATGAACAAAAGACAAAGATATTGTTTAACAAATTAGGTCATAGTTTCAATCTATGGGTCTCTCCCATACACAAGCTAAATATTATAGAGGTTGAGTGACAAAGGGATGATAAGAAACACCTCCATATGTTTCTAAAATTGATCCTCAAAAGAACTCCTCTACAGTTGTAGCTTTGCAATCTATTCCTTATAAAGTGACATCGAATGTCATTTTCCATATAGTAGATTGGGTGTTAAGGTTTGTGTATATGTAGGAATACATACATGTTGAATCTCTATGTAAATAGAGAAAAACCTTCCTCAAATAAACTATGTTTTGTGATTATGTGGAAAGAATTACAATTTGGTGACTCATAACACGCTAGATACATAGTGTCACAATACAAGTCAAACTTCATTCTTCATCACCAACCTCTATAATTAGAGTTTCTTTTCATCTTATATTTCATCATGTCACATCTTATGCTACCTAGTTTAATTCCACCCACTACCACATTTTTCATCCCCCCATTTGAACCAATTACATGCTTTCATTTTTCCTCACACTGACCAACAATAGAGTGAGATGAAGTGATGGTTATTTTATCAAAACCAAAGGCTCCAGACTATAGTGTCATTTTTTTTATTACAACTGATGAGCAAGATTTGTTTTATTAAATAGCAGGCATGCAGACCTGCTGTCTGATTGGTCAAATGGATGTAGAACATGTAGTTTAGAACTAGAGGACTAGATTGTAGGTTAACAACATCCTATGAGTTCAGCTTAACAACATGCCACCAAACTTGCAATGATAAACATAATACCCATATAATTCTATTCATTCTCCAATTGCATTTGATCACATGTGCAAACATAAATATTCACATTCATTCACACACATGATAATTCATTTACATATACACCAATTCCATTCTCATGACATGTAGAAGCACAATTCATTCATTCATTCACAATTCATTCATTCATCTTCACATCCACACACATGTATATAGATCACCATTCACATATGCACCAATAATTTACTAGCATCAAATTTAAAGTTGCAAGAAGTTATAAGAACCACATGTATATAGAAATAATGACATCAAACTTTAGAAAAATCATTCATTATCCCAATTAAATTCAAAGTTCGCTTCCTTTTTAATGGCTTATGCCCATTGTTCTCGTATCTCATCTTGTTGTTCTATTGTATAGGGCATTTGTATGTCTTCTATTGTTTCTCACGTATTGAAGTCTTTTATTTTAAATCCCTCTAAAGATAATGAGGTGTAATTAATAAGTTTGATATTTTTATATATTATCTAATGAGACTACATACTCATGACGATCAAGAATATATATATATATATATATATTACATTTTGTATCTCATCGATGTCTAGTGATGCATACCTAAAAATCATACCCATATACTACATCATGTAGTATTCGCATTCCCAACTATTGTCTTTTACAAAATACTATAAATTTTAACATATAAAATGCTAATAAATAAAAGTAAGGATACTTGGCATAAATATGCGTTGGAGTCAGAAAAATACATCAACATTCTCTCAAATTATTGCTTTCTTTTTCTTGTCCACCTTTCCTCCAAGTTTTTCGAATTCTTTTATAGACCTATACGTTAATGTAACACATTAAATTGCATTAGTATATAGTCATGTAATATATATGTTGACGGATATAAATATAAAAATTTACTCACATGAATAATGCCTTTTTCAAATCATGTCCCCCACTATCTATTTTTTCACCCTTAGAATCTAGATAATACACAGTTAGTGTCATGGTGATAATAACCAACAACACCCAATGTTTATTCCAGAGTGATAAGAAGGAAAACAAAATATAACTCAAAATCCACAATGAAATGTAATTTATTAAGTAAAAATTATAAGAAGAGTAAGTAAACATACTCAACATTGTGAGGAGCTAACATCACACTCTTTTTCTTTTTACCAAAATATTTAAATGTGGTAGAGCATTATTGGTTAACAAATGCAGGGTCTTTAATTACACGACTAATTAAGGATGGAACTAGAAATACCACATGGGGCAATGAAAACTCTGTATAGACGCTATGTAAGTAATTGCAAAACATATATCATGTATGTATTAATACATAAGCAAATAGATCAACATATATAAAACAAGGTATATAGCTATATAAAATCTCACCATATCCAAAGTTCTATCACAGATGTATTCAAGCAAGAATAACCAAACAACTCCAAAACATCTTACATAAATATACTATTGTCATGAGGTAGACCTACAATACCCCCCTTAATACAAACTATCATATGCAACCCTTCTTCGTGTTATCCAAGAAGAGATTTCTATAGCTGTAAGAGTTGGAAGAGATGAGGTTGCATACCTATGAAAACACCCGCATCTACAAGTATAGAACCAAGGTGTGGCATGATGCCCACCTAAAAACCAAGGATGTGTCGGATGGAGATAAGGTCCTCTCATTAAATTCTAGCATCAAGTTGTTTCCCACTAAAATTAGGTCCAGATGGTAAAGTTGTGAAGATATACCTATCTGGAATGATGGAAATCACCAGTGAAAAGATAGGTACATTTAAAGTGAATGGGCATAGGTAAAGAGGTACTATGAGGATGAAGCTTTTGTGAGGAGGTCGTAAGTCTAGTTATAAGAGCCCCAACATGCACCACCTAAAAAATCTTGAAGAGCCAAACAAGACAGTCAAGCTAAAGACTACAAATTAGTGCTTCTTGGGAAGAAACCCAAGGATTTCCCGCTTTCTTTAAATGTTCAAGTTCTTCATTTCTTTTATTTAGAATTTAGATAGTTTACAACTTCTAGTCTTATCTATGGTTTTCTTTGTTTTTCCAAGTAGTAGGAATTTACTAATCTTGTTTCAAAATCTCATGTTGAATTTAAATATTTTTTAGTGTACATAGAATAAATTTAGGAAAAAATTTGGATCTCATTTTTAAGAGTCATTGACAACAATATTCAATCCTTTTAGGGAGCTACTACAATCACATCATCATTAAGTGCAACTATCGATTGATGATACCATTAGATGAGGAAATGGGTGAACCTTCGAGTTGGCCAGGCCATGAGTGTTGACGCCCCGTGGCACCACCAGTTGATGAAGCAATGATACCATCAAATATAATCATAGTTGCACACAACCTAACCATCATATGTGGCCTTTTGACACACCATCGGATGATGGATCCAACAGATCCATCGGTTGACCCACTAGTGAAGCCATCGAGTGTTACACATAGCCCAACCATCAGATGATGGCCTTCTACTGTACCACCAGATAATAAGTCCAGTCGACCCATCAGATGATTGCACAGACCAACCATCATTTGACCAGCTACTCGGCCATCAGAAGGGATCAAGAAGAATACAACCATTGAATGTCATGTCTAGTGGAGCCATCAGATCTATAGGACCATCGAATAGTCACCAAGAAATAAAGCCATCGTTTGACCTATGCTTGGGGCCACCATTGGTTGATGGATAAGTACTGAACCACCAGTTGTTAACATCTGAGGTCCACCCAGAGATAGGACCTATAAAAAGTGGGGGCGGTGAAATCTTCCTACACTAATCCATGAGATTTGATTAACCCTAGCCGCTAAGAGCACTCCAGATCAGTAAAAAAACCAGAGACAAAAATGCCCATGCGACAACATCACTCGACGACCTTCTTCCCCCTATTGATCACCAAGTGAAGCGAGTAGAGGAACATAGGCCTCGCAACACAAGAATGAAAACACCACATGCCTTTTACTCATAGTACTAGTACCGAAAGATGATGATCAAAGATCGAATCTATGAACTTTGACCAAACTGTAATCCTAAACCCTAGGTTCTGATCTTCCCTATCTTCGCTCATGGTTTCCCCTCACTTCTTCTAACTTTTTACTAGCCACTATCGGCAATGACACAACCATCGATTGTCATGTATTCCCTGACCATTAGTTTCCATCATCGTCTCTCCGCAAGAACCCTTGAGCATCAATTGTTGGCCATTGGTTGTTTCTCCTTTCTCTCCCCAACGATCGCCTATTCTAAGCATTGGTTGTGGAGACCATCAATTGATTTTCTCTCCCCAACCACCAACTACTAACCATCGCTTGTCAATAGGGTGTATCTCCATCGATTGTTGGCCATTGCTGGAACCATCAGTTGCCGCAACCCTACCGAAGCCATCGATTGGTGTCCCAAACCAACAACCATCAATTCTTGACTTGTATATCAACAGGACATCCCACCATCAGTTGTTGTCTCTTCCTTTTGGGCCAATGACCTAACCATCAGTTGTTTAACATGACCATCGCTTGGCACCCTACTAACTGACACCATCGGTTGATAGTTTGACCAAGTTTTATAGACCATCGATTCCCG
The DNA here is from genome assembly GCA_963693085.1 of Alisma plantago-aquatica. Classification (NCBI taxonomy): domain Eukaryota; kingdom Viridiplantae; phylum Streptophyta; class Magnoliopsida; order Alismatales; family Alismataceae; genus Alisma; species Alisma plantago-aquatica. Next base: position 1,147,368,199 of record OY856410.1, read on the forward strand.
CCCCCCTTCTCAACCATCGATTTACATCCATCATTTGTTGGTTTGTTACGCCCATAGGTTGTTGGCTTGTTACATAATCATTGCTTTGCATCCATCTATTCCTCAAACATTTCATAGCCATCAAATGTTATTCAGACATTGTTGATAATTAGTCTAACAAACTCTATCACTATTTATCTAATTGATCTTTCTAGAGATTCTAAGTCTCTACAAGCACAAGATGGCAGGAAAATCAGACATGAAATAAGAAATCCATGAGTTTGAATATACTAGAAGACTTAAAACATCAATGACTCTGCATGAGCTAGAGAAAATTGAAAAGTTAAAGGATGAGTAGGAGGCTCACCAGAGGATACATGGAGAACCCACTAAGGAAAGCATCAGAGACTGACTAGAGACAGATAGGATCTAGATGCTAGTTGAGCCCATACCTAAGGAGTCAGAAGACAATGATGAACAAACATGGATAGAGAGCTCTGAGTACACACTATCAGAGGAAATGAAAAACCCAAAGAAAAGGGTTGCACCCAACCCAGATCAGGAAAGAACCAAGAAAGTGGCTAAGACATCTTGAGAAAGATCAACAGTACAAGGAACCATGCTGGAAACAATAGTGACTATAGTAATTCCACAACAACCGTCAATAGTGGGTAATGGATAACAACCTGATAATCAATTTTTAGCAAGAGATGAGGAACATGGTAAAATCTGGTGTGACATATTACACAAGAAAAAGTACAAATCCAACAGGTTTGGTGATGTTGAGATTCTGGAGAAGCTAGGGATATACGACAGGGTGAAACGGAGTTTGGAGCAGTTGATGACCTCTTATGATGATCTCACCCAAGAATTCATGTCCTCCATCAAGAAGTTACCAGTAGCAATTAACAAAATGGCAGAGTGTGGAGGAAGATACAAATTGCAAGTCTATATCATCAAGAAGGATTACATACTTACAAAAAGATCATTAAACTCAATCTTCACCGACTCCGACGAGCAAGCTAAACGAGCCAACTTAGCATGTAGAGACAAGGATGCAAAGGGTTTCCTAACTAATAAAACCTGGGAGAAACTTTTAGGACACTCTAGGTACAATTCCAGTCAATCAAAGGTCACCATGATGCACTCTGACTTCATGAGGGTGCTGCACAAGATCTTCACAAATACTCTGACTTGCAGATCAGAGACGGGAAATGTGACTAGGCTTGACCTCCACATACTATTGATATTAATGGAGGGAAAAGTAATAAACATAGGAAAATCCTTATAGAGAAGCTGGAAGTTGCAATGGGATCAAAGGGTCCTCGTGATTTCTGTATGGGTGGTCTAATCACTTACATTGCATACCAATGAGGATATCTCAAAAATTTAAATATTTTCTGAGACCATAGGGAGATGTCTTGGTCGACGCAAAGTACCTTACCTCCACAAATGTCCTGGCAAGTCAAAATAGAACTACACTTATAGGTTTTGTAGGACAAAATACTTGCTACCCCTCCTAGAATTGAGCAACTACAATTGTGAAAATTTGGTTTTCAAAGAAGAAGAAATCATAAGGTTGATATCTGAATGAGGTGCAAAAATCAATATTTTGGCTAAACAAAGAAAGATATAGTTGAAGGAGGAGGCCAAAAAACAAATGACAAGAAAAAGAGTAGTCATACACATTCCTAAAAGACTAGCGAAGAAAACCCATGCACCCAAAGATATACATCTGGAAGAATAGGAGAAAGAAGTTTTGAAGATTCCTACCATTGCCACTACACCAGAAGTAGTGGTTCCTGAACTGAAGGCAATCATCCATGGTAAAGTGGTAGTGAAAACAACCATCCTAGATAAGGAACCACAACCAAAGATAAATGCTTCCCAGCACCACAATGAAAATGAAGAAGCATAGGTGGAAAGTAGAGCAAATGAGTCATTGTATAACATTTGACTCTAGATATATTTTCATTGTCATGACTATCTTTTGATGAATATAGTATTTAGATACAATTTTACTTCCCAATCCTGATATGCTAAGTATCGTCATGTTGATAGATGTTGCAACCACCAAAGTGTTTACAAATAAAACATTGAACAATAAAGCTTGCAAACATGGCTTTCATTTTTGTCTAATTGTCTTAAACACATATTCAAGTAAAGTGTTGAATCCTTGGCCACACCCGTAGCTCAGATTTACACTCACAATACTAGTGATGATAAATGATGGGTTGGAGTGATTTCACCATTGATGTTCATAGATACACATGTAGTGTATCCCTTGAAATGGAGAATAATGTATTACTCTAATTATTAGTGAGGATACTACTAACATATTTTTTGTTCCCTATAATAGATGAGTTTTAAGTGAGGTAGTGGCAAAGGATTTTCTAAATCCAAAACTACTATTTATTTTGAAATAATGTGTAACATTAAAATCATACTCAAGTTGTAGGAGGTAATTTCACAATCATTTAACCTAGATTACAAAGCATTGGTTCTCAAATATGATAATTCAACCATATCACCTTACAAATTGGATACAATGGTCTAGCTAGTTTGGGCCTGGGGAAAACATGATGTAGATTCATCAAACATGTAGGCTAGGATGATTTTCTTTCTAGAGAAATTTTGCATGCCTTGAGGATATGTAACAAAGGTATAAGACTTACATACCAAGACTAAAGGATTACAAAAAGACAATTCTTTTAGAATCATAAAAGGGGATCCCACATGCTATATTCCATAAGAGACTAGCTAAAATATAGAATCAAACAAATTAGAAGGTTAAAATGTACCTTTATATGGATTTTAAAATGATTTTTGTCTAATTTTAGGAAATATTTTTGTGGTATCCAAGGGACATCAATGGACAGACTGTGAGGAACCTTTATGGAAGTTATTGGGGACTTTAATCTTTATAGATAACTATGTATGTGAACTAAGCCGGATGCCATCCTAGGAGACTCTTTAGTGTAAATCATGTCCAAGCTAAATTGGGTAAGATCATTTTAATTTGGGCCCTAAATGCTTGGGTGATGATAGTTTCCTTCATCTTGAATAAAGTATTGTTCCTTTTTTATTAGTCGAAACAATGTATAACTAATGATATAGTGAGAAAACATGCTATTAAGGGAGGAAAAACTTATGAGTCAAATTTTCTATCAGTGAGCTTTGTTGATGGATTATGAATAAAGACACATGAATTTATACTCATTAAAATATTTATATATAAGGAGAGAAAAAGGTCAGATACAAATATAGTAGTTGGTGCCTTGAAGAATATAAGTGATTCAAACTTCACAAATACATATTTTAGGGATCATATAACTTCTTCTCAATAACCATATTTTAACAAGGTTATAAAAGCAATTGTATCAAATCTCTATCAACTACGATAAGATGCAATTGTATTATATTTCTATCAACTATGAGTCTATTGACATCAATTTCTTATGTGTTCATATCATTTTTTTCTATTTTACATCAGCAAACTAGGGCATTCATTTGGTAAATAATGAGATATAACATCATATGGTAAAGCAATTTCACTTTATTTAGTTCATGTCAATTTAGAAATGACTCCGACAACACTACATTTATCTAAAGTCAATGTTTCAATTTATACAATTCTAAGTGATGATAATTGTTTGCTCAACTACTAGAATAACTTTCATAATAAGGGACCTAGACAAGTGACCTAGGTATTGTGAACAAACTTAAGAGGATTGTGTGTGGTATGGAAGAATGATAGGGATACAAACATCTGGAATGATGTTAATCAAATGATCATTTTCTGAAAAAATGGAATATAATCATGTGGGTGAGGAATGCAAAGAGATGCTAGAGTATGTGCATGTCTATCATATGTAGTGAAATGGCCAAACCAATATATATGACCTATTCTAGGAGGATAATATCATTTTGAGGGAAATCACATATGCTTCATCTTTTTAATCATATTTTGTATTGTCTTTTCTCTAAACAAAACTAGTGTTCCAGTTGATACTTTGTTGGTTAAGAATTGTCACGATGAGTGATGATAAATAGTTAACTAATGTTGTTGAATATTACAAACATAGTGCAATCAACATGATGTAGTGGATCCTAGGAACCAAATAATAAATGGGACCAAATTGATGCCTACTTCTACATGGTAATATGATACATCATATATGGATGTTCTTAAGAGGTAATAAGTGGATTATTCTTGGTTGGTCCTAATAGTTTAGGTAGTGGATATTGGATATAATAGGTGGAAGAAACTCATCAAAAAATCCTATATGGACTAGGACCTCTGGCATATCATGCTAGAGTCATGACTGGGTCATATAGTAGATATTGGTAAGGTATCTAGTAGTGTTGAGTATGATCTCCATCAAAGGAGACACAAACATGTACATGATTGCTGGACCCAACCACAAGCCAATCTTGAGTCATGGTTGAGGTTTAGTAGTTAAGGAAGCCATTATGTAAGTGTTCTATTGGAAGAAGGGAGTCTGAACTAGATACCTCACTTTCCATTTTCCAAGGCTCACCACTCTATATCCTACACTTATTCTTACTGTTTTTGGTTCTTTCCACGGGCAGAAACTCATTGGTGAGATTTTCTTGGTCCTAATAAAGTCAATGGAGACACCAAGACCCAAATTGAGATTGAATCGATTCTCTAAGGTCGAGTCTAAGAGATGTCCCTGGTCTATTTAATTCATTGCAATATATTTGAATTAGGGTGATATGAACTGTGTTGAGGTGTAGTAGCGGGCTCATTGTCCTAAATTATATAGTAAGGGATCACAAGATTAGTAATATGTGGGTTAAAGTCATTCAATCGAGTGCATAGGGTGAGTGGGGTCAGCCCAGGAGGCCCTCTCATGCTTAGCCACATTAGCCACAAAGACTCATTCCAACAGTTGGATATGGGTCTATGATAAGCCATCAGGAAACACATTACAATATCATAACTTCCCTAAAGAGATTAATGACCCTCCTTTTTCATTGTTAGGTCTATACAGTCTAAATGAATGAGGAAATGTTTACACTCAATAAATTTATATCAAGTAGAATTTATATCACATAGTCTTATATGAAACTTCATTTTAAACTGGATAGGTGAGGATCTTCTACAACCATAAGTTAAGTTTTTGAGTTTTGAAATGTTCAACAATTTCATTTGAAGTGATATATGCCAATAAATTATTGTTTAATTTAATTTATAGTAATAATTTTATGATTATGTGAAAGTGTAGTCTTAGTCTCCTATTTAGATTGGCAACCTTTCCAAAACTCATGGTTTTAGTACTTTGATAATTGGACATGTTTATGAAAGTGAACTACCATATTAAGGGGTTTAGATCATGATATAAATGAAAGGTTAATGGGTTATCCCTACACTACTAAAAGCATATTTATAAAGTGTTTCTAAAATGATATGATCCATAATAAAAATAATTATTATTACTATTATTAAGTTATTAATAATTCTCTTATCTTATTGTGATTTTTTGGGAATAACAACTATAACTTGGAATTTAATACGTATTAGATACAAATTATTGATCCTATAAGAAATAGGTATTATTTCATATACATAATGGTGTTGTAAACTTAATTTCTAAAATAAATGTGATGTAGGTTTAATCAATTAATATAATATTTATGCTCTAATTCTTTTTTTATGCTATAATTCTTTCAATTAGTAATATATGATATAAACATTTAATTGATATTACCAAATCCTCATCCAATATAGGGGTGTAGTTACCTTGATCCATTTAGTAGGTTGTGTCTTACTAAAAATAGTATAATTATAATTAAAATAATAACTAAGGACCTTACATTATAGGTTTGGTAGGTTTTATCTTATTAAAAATAGTATCATTATAATTAAAATAACAAGGACCTTACATTAGTGTTTGGGGTCAGGGTTAGAGCTAGGGATAATCTAAGATAATGTATGCTTGTGGCTATTGTTATGGTGCTCACATGACTTATCTACTAACTCTACCTAAGTTAAGGTCCAATATCTAGTTTAGGCATTGGTAGGGTGATGTTTTATGGTATAAGGACCCTATTTTGACCTTATTAGCTAATGTACTCATAGACTGTGTTAGAGTTAGACCTAGTAAAAGGTGGAGCAAGGCACTAAATAAATGCATCTAAAGGACCACTCATAAAAATGGTATATTGAATCATAATGGTAATGATTAAGGCATATGATAGTCTAACCTAACTAGAACTAATCTAGGGAACATGAGAACTACTAGTTTTCTTAGGGAACATTCCAATTGAGAATAAGAACCCTTAGGTAGGCTACGAATATTTCATAAAGGTTTGATGGTGGATAAAGAACTAATGGACATGTTAATATGAAATTTATTTCATAGGTTGTGGATTGTTTATGATCGTTAAAAGATCTAATGAAATTATTATTCATTCTAACTGAATCATATTCACGTGATGTGTCCCAAGATGATTAGTCTTAACTATACATGACAAAGTAGACTGAAGATACTCAAGGATTGATTTGTAATTTTTAATATGAGGTACATGGGTTATAATTAATTTTTGTTGACATATATGTTCTTGGATCTATCTAAAATGTGTTTTCCTTACATACTTATGTTTTATCCATTCTCCACCTAATTTTTATGTGTTATTGATTTGTATGTAATTTTCCCTAGTTATTCACAATTTAACATAAACAATGTCACCCCTATATAAGCTCACCAACACTTAATTCCCTCTTATTTATTTTATGCATTGATATATGGTCCCTCTTTGACAAAATATATGTTATAAATGTAAGGGTCATATCAAGTGGGATAAAATTGCCCAACAATTGTATCTCAACGCTACATATGGTTTTGTTATTCAATTATATACACATATATGTTTTCTAACATGTACGAACATAATTTCATTAACCTGGTATGAATTCATGATTTTAGGTTGCCATGAGCATGTCAAGACAAGGAATTGAATAGAGAGAAGTAGTAGAGTGAAGGTAGATTCTCGATATGGGATGTAGAGTTTGGTGGTTTAAGTTGTACAATTACTCCCGTTGATAAAAACTTGTGATCTATATATGTAACCACCTAGATTCAAATTATACACAAATGATTTTTTGACTTGCGATTGTATGTGGAACCACATACAAATGTATGTAATATTATATTGGTAATATCCCAAGAATGTATGCAATATTAGATTGGTAATATCCCAAGATTCCCCCTATTTTGTAAATATAACCAGGATAAAAAAAATGTCAATTTAGGTTCACAAACATTGGGGATCAAATAGGGTGCAAAATAAGGTGTTTTATGTATGATGTCATGTTCCATATGGGAAGGACCCCCAAAACAATTTACACCGCATGTTTCATATGTTTTATGAGTTCAACTACACCTCTAGGTTTATATATTTTTTCTTGAACATGAACCCATGAACGTGATTCATGCAACTAAAAATGTAAGCTTTTTGGAAGGCTTCTTTATCAAGTAAGACAATTGTTTGTGTGGTAAACGTTTGGAGACAATAAATAAATAGGTCATAGGACCCAATTTTTTTTCTCAAAATCAATCAATATTACACTGAGTAATATCCTCAAGAAGATATGGTTGGATTTATTTATATGGAGAAGTAGTGGTAGTGAGAAAAAAGTTGTTCATTCTGAATTCCTTAAAATAGATCTCAATATGATGTCTAAGTAGGTTTCTTCAAAGGATAGGAAACTCATTAAGGATTGGGTCATCTGAGAAAGGAAGCATATAAGGGACATGTGGGAGGTGGAGGATTGTTAAATGTCTACTTCCATCTTTTAAGGAAGTAGACAATAAGGGGTTGAAAACCACAATACCCTCCCATCTCTACAAAAGCAAATGACCAATGTTAGAAAGGGAAAAATGGACATAATCCTACACTCATATAATTTTTATTTATCTTCATATTTAAATTCCTCCCAAGTAAAACCTATAACTCCCAATATAACATTAGATTTTCATGTCCCCTAAGTAAAACAGACTCCCACAAAAACAACTAGGAATTTTTACTATTCAAATCCTCTCCTTTTGAATCCCATAATTTGGTCATTCTAGAGCTTGACTTGGTACAACAATCTTATTCTATCTTTATCAAAAACTAATACTAATTTAATTTGGGATCTATTCTAGGACAAGAACCATAATTACCAATTTTGGTTTTGTTCTCGTGTCTTAATATTAATTTATATCTCTCAACCTATTAGGATAATTACCCAAAATAATGTCAATTTGGACAAAAAAACAAGTGGGGTCCAATTAGACTAAAAAGGGTCAAATTTGGATCATATGGTTAATTGAGGATCATGCCTAATGAATTATGTGGTTATGCTGATATCTTCCCAATAGGTTCACAAAATAAGGGCTCCAAGATCCAGTTATGGTTTGGACCTTTCTTAGACCCATTTGGGCATTATGGAAGTCAATCCTAAAACCCTATTTGTTGGAAGAGATTGTCATATGTGTTAAAGTACATAAATATTGGTCCTCCTGTATGTCTCATCTACAAATTTCTTTGGATACATTAGTGTGGTGAGATAGGGAACCCACATTTTCCTCATGTACCAGGTTAACTTTGTGGTTGTTTCTAGGATAATTGAGAATAATCTATGAAGGGTTCTAGTCATACCAAGTTGAAGAAAATTGGGCATTATGGAAATTAATCCCAAATACTCTTTGTTGGAAGAGATTTGTCATATATGTTTAAGTCCATAAATATTCCTCTTGTATGTCTCACCTATAGATTTCTTTGGATATAGTAGTGTGGTGAGATAGGAAACCCACATTTTTTGTCAAGTACTGGGTTATCTTTGTGGTTGTTTCTAAAACAATTGAGAATAATATATGAAGGGTTCTAGTCATACCAAGTTGAATAAAATAAAGTCATTGTAAAAGTTATTTATGAGAATGTAATCCTCCTTTTCTTTATAAAGTTGTAATACATGGTATTTCTTAGACTATAGAATTGTAAATAAGTATTACTAGTATTTATATAAGTCCTAGAATTTTCAAAAGGCAACACCTTTTACATCTGAACATGTTAATAGAGGAAGACATCTTATCTCATAACTGACTACCTAATCCTAGCAGAACTTCCACAATCTAGTTATTTTCTTTGTGCTTGGATGAAAATGAAGCACACTTAATGCAACACCCCAATTTATATAACACATTTGGGGTGTCAAAAACATGATGTTCAACACATAAAATCATAAAATACTAGAGTATTAATTACATGTTAAAATTCTTAGAAAAGAAATGGTATTACATCACTTAAGAATTAAAACTTAATGCATGCATACAAAATTCATAGTTCTAAATTAATCTATTAGATATGTAGAGGGTGTCTCACCAACCAATCCTCATAAAACTTTAGATGCAAACTCTAGTTGTCTACTCTATCTAAAGATCACTACATGTAGAAATCTTGTTCCCATCCTACAAAAATATGAATGTTAGTATTCAAATAAGTGGTACTGAAACTATAATAAGACAAATACAAATGTACATTATAGAAGAAACTTGAAAACTGAAATATGATGAAAATTGAGTGTTGCAAACTTGTATTAGTGTAGAGGGTGTCTCACCAACCAATCCTCATAAAAATTTAGATAAAAACTCTAGTTGTCTACTCTATCTAAATATCACTACACGTAGATATCTTGTTCCCATCCTACAAAAAGATGAATGTTAGTATTCAAATAAGTGATACCAAATCTATAATAAGACAAATACAAATGTACGTTATAGAAGAAACTTGAAAACTAAAATATGATGAAAATTGAGTGTTGTAAACTTGTATTAAATTTAGGTATATCTCATTTGTATCTTGTATCAAGTCGAGGACACCATTATACAACTAACCCTCCTCTATTGGAATGTAGTGCCCTCTATTGAAACTAGCATTGTCTACTATTGGCACGATGCACTCTCAATGGCATGTAGTTTCCTATATTGACACCAGAGTCTTCTTTGTTGGTGAAATGCCCCTCTGTTGTCATGTAGTGCCCTTTACTAATGTTGAAGTGTCTTATCAGCATGACGCACCTTTTTTGGAAGGTAATGCCCTTTGTATGTTTACAAACATCAGTGAGGATTATCATATAATGTTATGTTCTACATTTTTTTTCTTTATCTCAACTGAAACTACAATTGTTTCAAAATATGGCTTCTCAATTATGAAATAATAGAGTTTGGATCTAAAATTCTAAATATGTAGAAAAGTCTAATAACTAACTTCTCATAATATGAGTAATCTACATATGGATATAATTATGATATTCCTATTATTGGATGGATATTAATATGAAGTTCTAAACTAATAGAATAACTTAATTTAACTCATATTTCAATTATATGATATCTGATATATAATCCTGGAAGATAAAAAATAAAGTGATATAGTTGTAAACATACCTTGCAATTAAAAGTAAGTAAAATCATAAATGTTTGAAATATGAAAATCTAATAATATAACATAGTATTAATCATAATTTTATTAATTAAGAATGAATGAAAAGGAATTGCATATCTAAAGTTCCTCATATATGAAATTAACTTATTACTAGGTTACTTGTAGGAAATTATATAAGATATGATCCTATCATTAACTTTATTTAGCATGAACGACATACCAAAGTACACGATAATACCCCAAGTTATGCTAAGAACTAGTTCTAAACCTAACACTCTTATAGAAACAAATTATGTGTCAATTACCTTTCATATTTTTCCTTTTGTGTCTTACTTGGGTTTCAATGATCGTTTAACTCAAGTATTGGAGTTCTTCATTGTGTTTTGGTGAATCTAAAACCATCATGTGTTCTATATGTATCTCAATGATCATTATCAATAATTAGGTGTAATAGACCCCAATCATCTGAACTTTAATATACATTAACTTATGCTTCATAACTGAATTTAGATTTGAAGCACAACATTGATTTATTTATATGAAACCTTTGATACCGATGTCATATTTCATAATTTTGTTTCTGAGGTAAAAAGATCTTGTTATGGTACTCTGTACATTTTGTTTCTTCTAAAAAAGTCAATATTTTTAGAATACAACTAGGGTTGTAGCCCCAATAAGAGTTTAGAACATGCATTTAGACCTAGAAACATGTAATCAAATCATATAAACTAATAAATAATTTCATAGGTCCCAATTGTGTTATATATATCAAAACAAGCTTAAACATGATGGATACTTATTAAACAATATGTTAATTACTAAAATTTCTTATTGATTTAATTATCCTATATAAGTTTTATCACATAAATCATAAATTCCAGCATATCCACTTAAGCAAAATGATCCATAGTAATTAATAAACAATGTTTAACATATAACTTTGTTGAATTGATATAGACTTATCTCAACCTTCGTAGTTGTAATAAAATAAGATCATATTTACTTTTACTTGCTTGTCATTTTCTAATATTTTTGTATAATCTAGTTTAACACAAAAAACTTATCATGCTATTTGTTAATTTTGCAATTCAATTTATTGTGAATGAATATGTCAATCTCCTTCTTGTCATTGATTCTTGTATCAGGAAACTACAATATAAGTTGGTTTTCTCCCTTATTTAAACAATAAATGCTAAGAAGATGAAGGATTTATCAATTGTAATTTTTACACTATTAACTTTATGTACTATCTCAAAACCCCAAGGTAGACAATGGTAAGAAAGGTTTCTCTCTTCACATGCATTGTTGGAGTTGATATTTGAACGTAGTACTCTTTTAATACTCCCTAGATGTGCGGTGCACAAACCTCAAGCTTATTGGTAGCCATGAAAACAATGTCTGAAAAGTTCTTGGGGGCCAAAAAGGTACCTTTATGGTATGATTTATACATAGGAAATCTAATAGTGGTGATGAAAGCAAAATAAAAGAAATGTTCAATTATATGAGGAAGAAGAAGTAACTTGACCAAAGTAACTATGAGCTTATTTTATGTGGTAACGGTGCTTGACCAATGGGTACAAGGGGTTCAATACTAAATGGATACACCTATTGCACCATCATCAAGAAAGTATTAACAACAAAAAAACTCCACGTTGACTATAAAATACAACTTTATTGCTATACTCATCAATAATGAAAGAATCTCTACAATTACTTCTGTAATATGCACTAGATCTGCTTCCATTTGTTAACCAGGAAACTCAACAGCATGGAAGACGATGGCTTTGTTGATTCATGTTGTGGTTTTTGTGTCTCCCTCTACTATGATCTCGTTTCCTAAAGTGGTGGTAAGGAAATGTAGTTTTTTTTCTAGGTAAAAGAGACATGGAAATGAAGCTTAGGAAGGGAGAACAATTGAGGAATATATGAGAGGTAGTGTGACAAACCCCATTAGTGATCCTAGTTGTTTGAAGTTGATGATGACTATCATGGACAATTTTCTAACAATGATAAACTCATTGGAATAGAAGAGTAGTTGTCTTAAAGAATGGAGTATCAATTTAAGTTAAACAAATCTATTTGTGTGAGTCTAGATCTTACTTACAAGACAACTGATCAGCAATAGCACACAACCTTGATTTATTTCTTTCTTTCTTTTTCTTTACCATTTTAACCACTTTTACTATTAGTCATACATTATGATAAAATAAAAATGTGTAATATTTCAAGAAGTCTTAGAAATGCCTCTATTTCGACATACACTTATATTCGTACTCAATATTAGTAACTCATTTTGGTACGATGGCCGAATCCAACTAGAGAGTACTATCTTCATGAGTAGGCTTATATTCAAATCATGATTATTAGTACAAGTTAGTTTGAACTAGAAAATTGTAAATGACAGTTCAAATTACAATCTTGTCTTCTCCAATCTCAAAATAACCATTAGAAAGTACTAATATATACCCACCCATAACAACATTTCATTATACTTTTTTATCACTACTTGATAACATCTAGCACTAACTTGTAATTTTTTTCTGATCCAAGATACAATCATTTGAGCACTTGATTAACTTCTCTAATAGACTTATATCAAAAACTTATACATATCAAATAAATATCATGTCAATTTTAAAAATAATCCATAATCAGAAGTAGTTTTATTTCATCACAATGTTCCTTCTAAATAAGTTTGATACCATTTTTGTTAACCATAAAGCTCAATTGGTCATTCATTCATATATGCATGGACAGTCGTGAACACAATTTTATTAGCATCACACGCGTGTTCATCAAATAGTAATCAAGTAGTTGATCATATTGTTGAATGCAACACCATATTATCAAGTTAAATCAACTTATCAATATCCCCTTGATTTTGATCGATTGAGGGTTTTAAATTTAATAGTATTTTTCACCCTTATGAGTCCATTGGGTTATAGAAGTGAATATACCATGTTACTATTGTACCCACCTTATGGGAGTTTCACCCTCAAAATTTTGTTACCATGGAATTCTTGCCTTGTCATTGAGCATAAAAAGGATTCATGTTTGTCTAGGTTATTTCATGTGTCTTACTAAAATCTTATATTGATCATGCAACTACGATTATTGAATCCTTGTGATAAATTTTAGGTGTAATTAAATAAGAATTTTCCACTCTATTACTAGTAGCATGCATCATCTTACTTGAGACACACATCACTACTTTTGATGCTACTTACAACTATCATCACATTGGTCTAGCATACTTACATTATTCTTAAATACTTGATATCACAATATGTGGTGTCTATAAAGACCATAGATAGACTTCAACAATAGTATATTTTTGGTCATTAATTTAATTGTCATGGCTAGTCTCAAAAATTTGACTAAAACTTCCATCATCTCTAAATGTTGTAACTAAAACCCCAATTTAGATTTGTGGATTTTCCATTCTCTAAGAATTATCTTCTCTTTCTCTTATATTCATATAATACATTACTTGGGTCATAATTTCCTATTCCTATAATTTCTATATTAAAGTCATACTTGTCCTCTTTGGTTGAAGCATCATGCACAACATCCAATGATTTATTTACTCCTCTAATAATCATGAATCCTATCGTTAGTTTCTAAACCTTAATATTTTAGGACAATATGGTTCAAGAAAATTTTAGTAATATACTTCTAGGGGAAGTTAGGGGGCCTAAATCATTACTTTTGATGTCTATAAGAATAAGTTGGCATCTAGTCCATCACTGACACTATACGGGAACCTAGTACTAACATTGGTTGATGTCCCTACTCTCTACTACCACTAGATATGGGTGACTATAGAACTCAGGCTCCTAGTATCAACTCTTTTTCATGACATCTTATAACATATATTGACTGGATATATATTTGAAGATATATTATCTTACTTATCTAAACACCTCACTAGTTTAAATGTCCCATACCACATGCATAGTGTGATACATGAATACGAATGATTTTGTTACTCATCAGAAACCTTTTATAATCCCATTTGATATGTGTTTTGAACAATAGATCATTAGAAATGCAGAGGTCATGTGAAAGGCATATATAGAGTCAACGCTCCAATTCTAACATAGAAAGGTACCAAAACTAATGCATAGATCAAAGTTAGCACACAACTAGACCTCTAGCTCAGTTTCTACTACATTTCACTCATCTCTTATGTAAAAATGGTTAATAATTGTCCCTTTTACTTTTTATATACTAGTCTTACTAGGCTTCTGGTGTGGTAATCTACACTAAGGTTGTAAGAATTTTGGTATTGTCTGTATACTATTTCTGTGATTACCATATTGTAATGCCCATATTTATATATCATGTGAGTAGAAGCACAAACAACCATTCATTTTTTTCATGGGTCCTTCACCAACATGATATTCATCATAATAATAATAGAAATAAAACAATTATAGACTAGTGTATTTATTACATTCTCATAAGTTCATACTAAAGAGATCTTATTACACTAGTTAATGAATAAAATGTGATACATGAGTAATGAATTTCTAAAGTTTTAAATAGATCTCCTAGATCGTGTAGATGATGCTCTACAAAGAGATCATCCTAAATATTTGTAAGCAAACACCATGTTTTCTATTCATTTGAAGCTCAATACCCATGGTCATCTCGTCCTATCCATACACCAATAGGAATTTATGTGCTAGAGTAAGTGGCGTTGAGTCTCTAACAAGAAAAATACAAATTTATTATAGCTTGTAGTTGAAACCTAAAAACCCAAAAATAAATTGAGAATTGAATGTTGTAAAGTTTTACTAAATTAATGTATCTTTTATTTTGATATTTTATCTATTTACATCCACCATTATATGATAGTTCATCATCATTGGCATGTGATGCCCTCTATTGATATTGAACTATCCTCTATTGAAACAATGTACCCTCTATTGACGCTGAAGATTCCTCTATTAATGATTACCCCCTTTATTGGCATGTAGTGCCCTCTATTGACACCTAAGTATCCTCTATTGTAACAATGCACCCTCTATTGGCACACAGTGCCCTCCCTATGTACTAGGACTTCTAGCGAGGACTTGTCATATAACATTATGTTCTAGTTTTCATTGATCTTTATATGAACTCAAACTATATGTGTTTGAGTCTAAATCTTAATTATCAAATAACTGAGATTTTTTGTAGAACCTAATATGTATCTGAATCAAGTATATGACTACTCACACTATGAGTAATTGACATTTGAAACTAAAATACAATATTCCTTTTACCTTGATAAATAGTAATGCAAAGTTCTAGTTTAATAGGATGACTTTGTTTAATTATGATATTAGATATATGATATCTAATGTTTGAGTCCAGAAGCATAAGAAAATAAATTGATATGGATATAAAAATACAATGCAATGGAAAGCAACTAAAATCATTAATATCTAAAATATGAAAATATGATAATATGACTTAATCCCTAAATTGAACTTTGAGTACTTAAAGTAAGACGAAAAATCAACTACATATCTAAATTTCTTAATATATGAAAATAATTTATTCCTAAGTTACTTGTAATAATGTATATAAGATCTCTTTCATATCACAACATTCAATGGGCATGGTCCATATACATGATGCGAGCAAGAAAACCACAACTTGTGTTGATTATTAGTATTGTAGAAACACATGAGGTGACTCTTAAATTTTATATTTTTCCTTTTTGTCATCTTTTGAGGTCAATTAGTGTTTGATTCAGGTATTGGAGTTTTGTATTTCATTTTAATTAATTTTAAACTACCCCGTGTTATCTCACAGATCAACCATCACTTATGTGTGATATATTCTAACCATTATGAAAAGTTCAACATACATTATCATATGGTTCATAAGTGAACTCAAATTTGAATCACTTGTTTGATTCTTTTATATATAAAGACTAATCCCAAGCATCATTATTGATATCATATGTCAAAAGTGTTTTCTTAGATAAAAAGGATCTTAATATGGTATTATGGATATTTATTAACAATTGATGATGTGTCTAGAATACAACTTGGGATGTATCCTTAGAAATGGCTCAAAACATGAAAGTAGAGCTAGAAACATGTATTCAAATTATTTAACTAATAACTAATTTCAAAGGTCCCAAATGTGTTATATATCTACAAACAAGCTTATATTAAATTTCCAGCTATTTATTGAACAATGTCTTATCTTTGAAAAATTAATATTGGTTTATTGGTCCTAGATAAGTTTATTACATAAAGCATGAAATCTAGCATCATCACTATTAGTCAATTTAATAAATTATCAGGTTGAGTATCATAATATGAGAGTAGTAATAAAACCATTTGCAACATATATATTTTTCACCTTTGACATAGACTTATAACAAGTTTCATTTATGTATTCAGATAAACTCATGTTTACTTATACTAGCTTTTGATTGTCTAATATTTGAATAAAGTGTAGTCTTATTGCGCTAAACCTATCATGCTATTCACTCATATTCACATTCAATTTCTTGTGCAGTCAATAAAAGTATCCTTCTAGTCAGTAATGCTTACAAAATGAAACTACAATATAAGTTTATTTTCTCACAAAAATAAATATATAATTTCTAATTTGTATATTCTACTCTATAAAAAATCTAAAAGTGTATCCTAAGTTATCCAATGGTAAGAAAGTATTCCCTCTTCACATGCATCCATGGAGTGGGGATTTTAACATAGTGATAGATGAATAATCCCTTGATGACATGCTCACAAACATAAAGCTTAGGATTATCCATGAAATCAATGACAAAAAAATTCTAGGGGATGATATAGTACTGTTTAAGTATGCTTTATACATGGGAAAGTGGTTGATAGTGTAGATAATGTATAAAAAGAAATAACAAGAACCTAGAGGAAGAGAAGTTTATTGGGTATTCCAAACTCTTATACCTTGTATGCAAAGGGTGTAGAGGTGAAGTCCTAAATGGATATACTTATTTTCCCATTTGCAATAAAACATAGACAGCACAAGAACTCCATGTTGATGATAAGCTACAAATTTATTTTTGTACTCATCAAAGATAACTTTAACTCTATAGTTACTTCTACAATTTGGATTATACAACTATTAGTCAGGACACTAGGGAGAATGTGAGAGGGATGGTTTTGTTGATTCATGTTGTTTGTTGTTGTGTCTCCCTCTACTAGTGTCTCTTTTCCAAGAGTGGCAGAAAGGCACTAGAATATTGTGGCTAGGTAAAGGTGGTAGGGGAAAGAATGTTAGACCTGAGTATAGAGGGAAAGAATGTTAGACCTGAGTATAGAGAAAAGGAGGAAGAACATGTTGTCATTATAAGATAAGGCCGACTATCAAAGAAGGTTGCCTAATATGGTGAACTCATCAAAATATAGAGTAGTTATCATGATGATTGATTTATGCATGGTTAACTTGTCAAAGTAGACAGTAGTGATTATGGAGATTGACTTACCTATGATATTTTTACTAATTACTTGGTGGGAGTGAAGGGTGTAGTTGCATGTCAAATGGCTGGTAATAAAACACAACCTCAATGTATTTTTCTTTATTTTCCTTTTATTTTTTAGTTTGATCTCTTTTTTTAGCATATATATTAATAAAAAAATGTGAAATATTCCAAGAAGTCTTATAAAAGTCTCTCTTTCCACATGGAAAACTTTTTTGACTCAACATTTATAACTCATTTTGATACCTTGGTCAAACCTGGGTGGCATGTACTATGTTCATGACTAGACACTATTCCAATATGGACCATTCTTATAATTTAGCTTGAAATTAACATTACAAATGATATTGCAATTCATATATTATAGTGTTCTCAAATCTAGTTCATATGTAATAAACATAAATCAAACTAACTGGTAATGTATTCGATATATCCCAAACCATAGATCTAGTCCATATTAGGTTTTAACAACAACTTCCTTACACCTAACACAAACTCCTAAACAAAATTTGAATTAGGATAAAATCATTTGGTTACATACTTAACTGTAATAAACTCTCTGAAAATTTGAACTCCGAGGATTCCATTTTTTATACAAATATAAAAGCTAGGATGATACACTTAATGCCTACCTTCACATGATATAATGCCAAAAACAAGTTGAGTAGTTGGATACCCTATAAGGTTAGAGTTTTGGGATGAAAAAAATTATAATGTTTGTAATTTGCAGATTGGATACATATTTTGTTGTGGGAGGGTCACACAAGATCAAGTGTATGTTTCTAACACCGCTAAAGGTTGGATATTTGGTTGAGGAGTCTTAGCAAGGCAATTGTTTTGGAGATTACAAATCATATTAATTATATTTTGTGATAGTAGTTTCACCATGAAATATAAAATTATTATCCAAGATGGGACACACCCTAGTGGTTATAACCTGGGTTTGTTACCAAGAGGTCTCAGGTTCAAGCCCCAACAATGACATGAACAAAATCATATATTTTTTTAAATATTAGATTACTAGGAGTATGGTAAAAAAATGTATGGAGACATAAATTCTTTTTTCTAGATTTGACATTGTATCCTAAAAAGGGGCACTAGATGTATGGTCTTGTAAGGGCTACATAGACAATTATCCTATATTATGATGTGGATCTATGCATAAAAGATAATTTATAAGATGTCAACAATGTAGGGGATGAAGTACAACAAGTAGAAAAAGTAAGTTTAATATAATAAATCACATCCCAAATTGGTGACTCGTGGAACTTATCACTACAAATACAAACTCCCCACTTCTATAAGGTTTACATTTGGAGTTACAGATATGATCTCAAACCATTGTTCAGGTAGGCCACAATGAAGAAGACACACTTATTTCATGTTCTACACTGGTTAGCTATATAAGTATCTATGTAGAGGTTAGCCTATTCAATTGATTTGTTGAAAATGATTATTAAACATGAAGAATACATGATTGATCTTAAGGGGAATATGAAGAATGACATTTAATGACTGACGATGCTATGAGACTCACCTACTACTCTTTGTATAAAAACAATGGAAACAATAACATGAGAAAGTTAAACACTAAGTTACATTATATTGATCTCTTTCATATGTTCCCGTCGTTATAGGAGGGGTAGTGTTGGACATCCTTGGTTGCTCATAGCTCTTGGATGTTACCATCACCTCATTTCCTCTCTCTCTATCTATCTGACTCTCTCTCTCTCACACACACACACATTGTAAGGGGTTTGGATTTTTTTGTCTTTGTTTGTATTTGAAGAGTTTGTATTTTGATTGAGAAGGCTTAGCAATCCAATTTTTATTGTTTCAACATAAAGTTTTTTCAGTTGATGCAATATGTTATAGATCAAGCTTTAATGAAACAGTTAACATTCACTCTCAATGTCGAATCAGTGTCATAAACAACTTAACAAACACAAAAAAAAAACTTACATTCGGTTCCATACTTGACTAAATCCATAAAGTAAGTGGAAAATAAAATTCCAAAATATAATGTTAGCCTTGAAATATTTTGAGAGAATAAAACATACCATCTTGCTAACATGCATAGTATATCTTAACATACTGAATGGATATGTGCATGAGTCGGACCTGCCTCCACCTATTCTAGTGGTTAAATGGTCTACATGTATTCACGATTGAAACAAAAGTACAAAATCGGTAAGAAACCCCTGAACAAAAAGCTACACAAAACACCCACTATATACATGCGAAACTACACTCTCGAAAGAATAGAATATAACCAAAATACACTACCTGGAGCAGGGATCGGATGAAAAGTAATTTGTTCACAATGTGACAGATGTCCAGTGGAGCAAATTGCACACATCATATATAACTTTGGAGATGAATTCCCCACCACTATGAGGCTCCAACTTCGGAGTCATCGATGATAAGAATTCATCTGTGCTTGGGCAAAGATATGGAGTTATACACGATAGACATGCATGCTTGCAACTACTTATTTGACTTGCTGTATTATCTTCAATGCATACTGGTCTACGTGGTCCCATCATGGAAACATGTAAATGAATGAGCATGGGGTAAATGTGAAGGCTAATACTTCATCCATGTCACGACAACTTCGTAGTAGTATTGATAGGAGCGCAACACAAGAGGGGTTCCAACACAATATTACATAAAGTTGAGCTTTTAGAGATTTACTCTTTTGTTATACCATTACTATACATTTTTATTGGTATTTAAACGATTACTTGACAAGTACAATTGAGTTACTCATATTATTCAATGAGAAAACCGAGAGTCGCTCATTACAATGAAATAACGTGATAGCTTACTTTGTAACATCAAAAAGCAAAACAAATATCACCTTAATTATAATAATCTACGAACGATTTATTTAGACAAACAGAAGAAGAAGGTTAAATATGGTACATCTCAACAAAAGGAATGGTTATCTGCATTATGCATAAGTCGATCAATCTTCACCTTTCTCACCAGGTGAACTTGATCAGTACAACAGTCACCTTTGCTGTCAGCTCCATTTATACATTAATGGAACGAGGATAACTAGCATAAAGCAACCCATGATTAAGTGATTACGCAGGAAACATCAAATGTATGCGTAGCCGCTTTTCTCAACAACATAATGATCACCATAAACTATCCCAAGCTTTACCTTTGATAAAAGCTTTGCGGCTACATTTGGAAGCATGAAGCCATGACGAGTTACATCTCGCATAACAGGAGCTTTTCAGGGCTGAATAATCCTGCTCTGCTACTTGACGAAATCCCACCACCGCCGGGAATAGGGTGGGATCCAGAAGCGGCACCTGATTCAGCACTTCCACTACCGTCGTGGCCACCTTGCGAGGGGATAAGGACGTGGCCATGGAGAAGGGGTAGATTAGGGTGTACGTATCCGTTGTTCACTAAATTCAGGTCCACCACCTGTGGAATCATGTGATGGGTCGAGAAGGGGTAGGCGAACAGCCCTGCCACTGGTGGCTGCTGTGTGAATGAGTATTCTCCAGTAGGGTGACACGAGTGGGGCTTCTGTTGCTCTGGCTGGGACTGCACTTGACTGCGCTGCTGTTGGGTTGAAGACGATGACGGGGGCTTCTTGCGCTTCTTCTTCTCGTACGCGATTCCACGGGCTTTGGCTTGCGTGTCCCTTACCTCTCGGAGGTAAAGCCGCACGGCTCGGGCGCCAAAGGGGTTGGCTTCGGGTTGGCCACCGTTCTCTTCAAAGGCTGCTCGGAGGCGGCCGATGAGGGCGTCGAGGCTACCCCAAGCCTGCCGGAGCGGGCACGGGCACGGCACAGGGGGATGCGGGTGGCCGAAGAAGGGGCACCCCGCTACATGCACTTTCGTCTTGCCGAACTGGTCCAGATACCGGAGAAATTCCAGCACGTGGGCGCCGCTGCAGTGGGACAGACTGAGTGGAGGACGGTGGTTCTTGAGGTACTGACCGAAGGTGTTCCAGTCGCGGCGCTTCTGAGATTCATACCTGCTCGGCAGCGCTCCTGAGGACGCCGGTTGACGGGCTCCATAGCCGCCGGTAGTAGCTCCAATGACGTCAGCACCGGAGTTTGCGATTCCGCTGCCGCCACCTGAGCTGTCCGAGCTTACTGTGGTCATCGACATATATGTTATGTGCAGGCTTCTACTGCTCAGATTTCTTGTAAAAAACGTGGATCATATAAAGATATAATACTCGTCAAAATGGTTTACTTGTCGGATCGAGACGTACTATCTTAAAAGATGGTTTACAACAAACTGGAAATTTTGCTCAGACGGGCGATTATTGTTTGTGGGTGTAGACAAAGAAGGGAAAAAGATTTTGAGCTATATTTGTAGCTCTTTCTAAAGAGAAAGAGGAAAGAAGAAGACGATGCCGGAAGAAAGAGATCAGATGGGTTGGAACTGTTGCTGGCAAGGAAGTAGAATAAGAAGATCGCCGGAAGTAGAAAATCTAGCTTGCCGTCACCAAAACAAAGATCTAATTAACCCAACTCAGAGGAACCGCACACCGACGAGCTAGAGGGCTAGGTGCGTCTTACATCCGGTGTCAGATCGCCAAATATCCTGATCTGTCCCATGAAGCAGTTGGGTTGGATGCGTCGCAAACCCAAGATCGCAGGTGCTGGTTAGCAGCAAATATATCAGAAGGCTTTGAATTTTATGGAACTACGAGCCGAAACCGTGGAGCTGCAAACGACAGGGATGATTGAGGTGCTCAATTATGTAGGAGGCTCTGGAGTGTTTAGGAGAAAGAGGAGAGGTGAGTGAGCAGTGACTTGGGTTTGTTGGAGACCTGAGCAGTGCAACCAATGGACATTGCTGGAGTGTTGTGTCACGACAAAATAAGGCACCGGCATTGGATCAATTACGAAAAGGGTAAAAATCTTATCCCGTCACATTTTGACAAGAAACGTTACAAAAATCATAGAACGCTTCTAAGGGAAATAGTAAAAACAGACTACAGGATACAAGTTTGTGTGTCGGTTTAGAAAACATAAACCGAAACTTGAAAGGTACATGTCAAGGGAAGATGTAATCATTTTTTTTTACCTTCAAAAAAAGGATTACGTCTTCCCTTGACATGTACCTTTCAAGATCAAGTTTCAGTTTTCTAAACCGACACACAAACCTGTATCGTGTAGTCTGTTTCTATTATTTTCCTTACAAACGTTCTATGATATAAACATGAAACTCAGGGTAGTATGTAATTTTTTTTTGTCAAAAGTACATTTGCACAGCTTAAGCTAATTACCAAACTTTTCTAGGAGAAAAAGAAAGCCCCCAACGCTATGAATTCAGTTAACGCGAAAGTAAATGTATATATTATCAATCATGTTTTCAAGAGAGAAGATCCAGAAGTCTTAATATTAAAGGATTGATTCATAGTGGTGTTCTTCGGACCTGTTTGGTAAGTCTTAATCATGATTCGGTGATTCATGTATCGCTTCTTTGACCTTTGCTAGTTTTGTGGGAAATCTATATGATATAAGTCCCTTTTATAAAGTAAACGAGGGCAAGTATAAAAAATATCCTTTCCATTGTCTCTTGTGTGTGAATTAGTTGTATCATGCCAATATTAGTTAGTTGTCATGGATCAACAATTTGTTTCTTTTAATGCAATATGCTTTCTTTTCATCCAGTTAATGATTATTTTTAATGGGTTTTAATTATTAGGAATACGACTTACGGATATGGTTCGAAATGAGTAAGTATTTTCTATATCTGGAATAGTTTTGAGGTGTTTTTATTCAACCTCCTCTCTCCCTAAAAGAAATGGTAATACGTCAAAACTCGAATCACTAAATGATGTTCATTAGAATGTGAATTAGCTTGCTTATTATCCCAAAGTGGATTTTATTTCCTACGAAGAGTATGACATAAATAGATCTTTGCTCTATAGTGGTAATGAATGCATTCCAT